>JBBGZY010001614.1:0-357500 GCA_037952925.1 Lithobates clamitans
ATTTCTGAAAGTTTCTCTGTCAGTGTTGTGAATGACACCTCCTGGAGGTATGTGTCTATTCCCCAGTTGCCAGGGAAGTGGGATAAGTAGACATCTCCGGGTGGGGGGTACAGAGAATCCCAACTGGTGACTAGGACACAATGAGCAGTGTCATACCTCACCAGTGACATCGGTCCCATCGTGGCTACAGGACGGCACTCTCCTCCTCTTGCCTCACTGATCTCGGTTACCATTCCATGTTGCCAGCACACAGCACAGACACCTCCCCATCCTGGGCTGTTCTCACCTCGTGCTCCTCTCCATTCAGGAAATGGCTCACAGCTTCTCCCCAGCCAATGGGAACAGAGGGGTGTGGACTGTGGAAGGCAAAGTAGCCCAGTACTGGAGCGTGGCTGTGGGGCCCTAGGGCAGATCAGAGCTGGACTTTGTGGAGGATACAATAATATGACAGGGAGGCTGCAGGGGCCCCTGGAGCTAGGGGTGGGGTTGCGATTGGGAGCCCTGCAACCCCTTATGCTACGCCCATGAATTTAAATCCAAATAAGCTTTATTGGCAAGACCAAATACATTTTAGCATTGCCAAAGCAATCTCTCTCTCTTCCTCTCTCTCTCTTTTTCTCTCTCTCTCTCAATTCAATTCAATTCAATTCAAATCCAAATAAGCTTTATTGGCAGGACCAAATACATTTTAGCATTAACAAAGGAACTCCTCTCTCTCCCTCTCTCTCTCTCTCTCTCTTTCTATGCACTGTCACTGTATTAATAAAACTGGCAGGGAAGGGGTTAACATCAGGGGCGAACAAAGGGTTAACTGTGTGCCTAGCTGGTGTTTCAGTGTAGTAGGGGAGGTGCTTTTACTAGGGGAAGGCATGTATCGGTGTTGCTGCTTTACAGGAACACAGGATCCATGTCTTCTGTACTGACAGAACGGCAATCTGCCTTGTTTACATAGGCAGATCGCTGTTCTGCCTGTGTACGGAAGCATCGGCGGGTGCCGGCAGGCATCGAGTCTGCCATACCCATGATCAGCTCCCACAGTGAATAATCACAGCGGGCCACCAGTCGCACACGCCTGCGCCCCAGACCCGGAAGTACAGGATCACGTACTAGGTAAGTTATACGGTCACCAAGCAGTTAACCACAAAAACTTTTTTTTGATGTTTACAAACTTTATATGATTAGGTGTAAATGTTATACATGGAGAATTGAGAGCACAGTTTTCTATACATTTTTAACATGTAGGTGTTTACAGGCATTCAGAGGCAGAAGAAAAAGAAAAGAAACATCACTACATTTTTGGAAAAGAGTGTTTTGGCAGAAAAAACACTTGACGTGCATACTGTACATTAAGTAGATTGATATTCTGCCCAATAGAATGAATGAATGCCTAAACGCGATTGCATTCCGACCATGTGTATGCTCCATCGGACTTTTTCTGGCAGAATTCAAGACAGCAAAAGATTGAGAGCAGGTTCTCTATTTTTCGGTCGGAAAAAGTTCCTATCCGAAAATTCGTCTGTATGCAATTCGGACACGCAAAAAATCACGCATGCTCGGAAACAATTTAACACATGTTCGGAAGCATTGAGCTTCATTTTCTCGGCTCGTCGTAGTGTTGTACGTCACCGCATTCTTGACGGTCGAAAGTTCAGAGAACTTTTGTGTGACCATGTGTATGCATGGCAAGCTTGAGCGGAATTCCGTCGGAAAAACCATCTAAGTTTTTTCTGACGGAATTTCTGATCGTGTGTACGGGGCATAAGTCTCTGATCAGCCTAAAATTTTACTGCAATGTCTGCACCAACAAGAAGAGGAATACAAGCGAGAAACAGTACACACACCAATCCTTGAGAGGTAGAGAGGTTCTTATAGATGTCTTATAGATGTTCTTTGTCATACCTGGTGGGCGGTTGGGGAAGCTGAAAATCACTGTAGTAGTCAGCACAACTACAGTCATAGCCACAATTTTCTGGGTCCTGCTCGGGTTTTAAGTCAATGGCTTCCCCTCTGTACACTGATCACAGCGGGTCACTCTTTAGGTACCGCCTCCATTTATAGAAGTATTTTTTTTTAATAAATATGTGACGGAACTGCTTGGCACCCCGATTAGGTGCTTTCACCAAACAATGCCTCCTACCCTCCAAACTGTTCCAGCAGACTGAGAGCTAATACCAGCAATACCCCAAGCATCGTACCCAGACTAGAAGTTCGGATAAGAACCAAAGCAATAGCTGTTTATTGAAACTCAGACACATACTTTATACCCCACCCATGGACATTCTCCTCTTGAGGATATTAGCATGATAATGCAACTTCAATCACCAATCCAATCAATAGCTAACAACTAATGCTGCGTACACACGATCGTACACAAGATATGGCAGCTTTTCTGACGGGCTTCCGCTCAAGTTTGCCTTGCATACACATGGTCACGCAAAAGTTCACTGAAATTACGACTGCCAAGAACGCGGGTGATGTACAACACTACGACGAGCCGAGAAAATGAAGTTCAATGCTTCCGAGCATGCGTCAAATTGTTTCCAAGCATGCGTAATCCCATTTTCGGATAGGAACTTTTCCTGACCGAAAAATTGAGAGCATGCTCTCAATCTTTTGCTGGCTGGAATTCCGCCAGCAAAAGACCGATGGAGCATACACACGGTGTAAAAACTCTCATCGGTCTTTTGCGGGCCGAAATTCCAATCGTGTGTATGCGGCATAACAGTAATCTAATTAAAGAGTAAGTTAATCAACAAGGTGAAGTGGACATAATACTAGCAGACAGACAGAAACAATAGGTGACTCAATTAACACACTTAACAATGGGAAGTCACACCTAAGAGGCACACAATGGGAGAGACACAAACTTATGTATTCTGTCCACTGGACAAGTCATCAAAAGACAAACAATGTTCCAGCATTGGATCGTCATAGATTTCTTGAGGGATCCTGTTGATAAATTTGTCTGTCCCAAGTGAAGGAGTCTCCCCAACCCAGTCTGCAGGAGGGACATCTTATTCCCTCTGACTGTTACCCTGTACAGGATTAATATTACACCTTTCCTTCTACTCCAGAAGAGAAGCTTTATTGTCCTTATTCAGAGAATTAATCCAAACTACGCTCTCAGTGTTCATCACATTGTTATAGAATAATCTGCTCTCTCCATGGGCCATAATTATTGGGTAGGAGGCTTGCCCCTAGTCTTCTCCAAAAGCCTCTGTCCTGGTTGGGTCTGTCACAAAATTCATTCTCTGATTGAATGAGGAGGAAAGGCAGTGATGATTACCATCTTGTCCAATCAGAGAATACCTTAAATTCATTGTACAATTACAAGGCTTTCTGTGAATGGTGGAGGTACCAATCTGGCCAACCGCTGTGGTCAGTGTGCAGAGGAGAGTCTACCCGCACAGAACCCCACCAGGTCCCAGAAGATTGCAGCCATCACTATAGTAGCACCGACTACTACAGTGATTTTCAACTTCCCCAGTGGCCCATCAGGTATGAGATATGCATACTGACATTGGTCCAAGCTGCTAAATAGATCATACCTGGAGTTGAGATGTAATGTATTTTTGGTTACAAATATGCCTGATAATACATGAGTTTAAATACCAAATCTGCCTTTACATACACTCATGCACTTTGTTTTTATTAGTATACCTAAGCTATGCTCATCTTTGTATCTGTTGCAGATGAATGTTACCTGAACAATGGCGGCTGCAGTCATCAATGCAGCGTGGCCCCTGGCAGGGGTATTGTATGTTCGTGTCCTCAGGGGATGTACCTAAGTGCAGATAACAAGACCTGTGACATTGTGGATTATTGCACAAAGCATCTAAGGTGCGGCCAGGTGTGTGAGCAGCACAAACATGTCGTCAAATGCTCGTGTTATGAAGGGTGGACGCTAAACCCAGATGGGGAAACCTGCAGCAGTGTGGGTAAGTTATGGAAACTTTTACCTGTAATTATTTGCAGTTTCCAATTACAGAATAATAATTTTAAAAAGAGCCAGTCACATATGACACTCTTTTATTTTGCTGTACATTATCTTTTTTTTTATTATTTGGGGGGAGACATTGAATATGGCTATGTCCTTCCAGAAGGAACATAACGAGGCTATATATACATACACTATATTGCCAAAAGTATTGGGACGTCTGCCTTTACACGCACATAACTTTAATGGCATCCCAGTCTTAGTCTGTAGGGTTCAATATTGAGTTGGCCCACCCTTGCAGCTATAAACAGCTTCAACTCTTCTGGGAAGGCCGTCCACAAGGTTTAGGAGTGTGTCTATGGGAATATTTAACCATTATTCCAGAAGCGCATTTGTGAGGTCAGGCACTGGTTTTGGGCGAGAAGGCCTGGCATGCAGTCTCCGCTCTAATTCATCCCAAAAGTGTTCTATTGGGTTGAGGTCAGGACTCTGTGCAGGCCAGCCAAGTTCCTCCACCCCAAACTTGCTCATCCATGTCTTTATGGACTTTCCTTTTTGCACTGGTACGCAGTCATGTTGGAACAGGAAGGGGCCATCCCCAAATTGTCCAAAATGTCTTGGTATGCTGGCACCTTAAGAGTTCCCTTCACTGGAACTAAGGGGCCAAACCCAACTCCTGAAAAACAACCCCAAACCATAATCCCCCCTCCACCAAATGATTTGGACCAGTGCACAAAGCAACGTCAATAAAGACATGGATGAGCGAGTTTGGGGTGGAGGAACTTGACTGGCCTGCACAAAGTCCTTGACCTCAACCCGAAAGAACACCTTTGGGGTGAATCAGAACAGATACTGTGAGCCATGCCTTCTCATCCAACATCAGTGCCTGACTTCACAAATGCTCTTCTGGAAGAATGGTCAAACATTCCCATAGACACACTCCTAAACCTTGTGAACAGCCTTCCCAGAAGAGTTGAAGCTGTTATAGCTGCAAAGGGTGGGCCAACTCAATGTTGGACCTTACGGACTAAGACTGGGGTGCCATTAAAGATTATGTGCGTGTTAAAAGCAGATGTCCCAATACTTTTTGGCAATATAGTGTATATATATATTTTTTTATAAATTTTATTTTATTTGCTAAATTATTAAAAGCAGATCACAACATCTCAAGCTCAGACTACACAAACGCTAAATGAGTCAGAGGAGTGACTCCTCCCCCACACTTCTACCCTTCCCCCTTGCTTACTATATGCTCTAGGTTGAAGCCATTCTTCAGCCTAGAAACACAAAAATTTAAAGTCAGAAGCTACAAATATTTTTTTTAATAATAGGACATTTACCTGTCCTGGGATCCAGGGGCGTCCTACCCAAGCCGCTCATCTGCCATCTTCTGTTTCCCGGGAACATAATTACCTTAATCCGGTTCTAAAGAAGCAAATTTTTCCAGGAAATGCGTCAACATTATTTATGGTTGATATGTAATTATTTACAGTTTTTTTTTTAATTATAAGTTTATAGTTTGTTTTTTTTTGTTTTTTATAAGGCATACCCTGTTTTGGTTGTAGTAGTCACAAAACAATCTGTAAATGGGATGATTGAGTCAGTTTTATATTTCTGGGATTTGAATTCATTTCATGAATAAAACT
The DNA here is from genome assembly GCA_037952925.1 of Lithobates clamitans. Taxonomy (NCBI): domain Eukaryota; kingdom Metazoa; phylum Chordata; class Amphibia; order Anura; family Ranidae; genus Lithobates; species Lithobates clamitans. Next base: position 5,584 of record JBBGZY010001614.1, read on the forward strand.
CCATCATTATATTGAGATATGTTGGCCTTGTCAGTGCTGTATTTAATGCCCAGCTTCTTCATATACTGTATCTTTATATTTGTACATAAGGGGATGAAAGCATTGTGAGATCAAACTCCTCATTATTTCTTCTCATTTGTCATTTTTTTTTCCTGCTTTTTCAAATTAAAAAAAACCCAGTGAGGCTTCATTTTTCTTTTTTTTCTAATTTCCCAGGGTTGGGTGTAAAAAAAAAAAATATAATAACTTTTTCCCCATCTGATGTGCCCATGGCTATGGTTTCTGTACAGTTAGTTAAAACATTTTTAAAGCATTATGCTACAAATGTCCAATGATCTTCTATGACCTGTATCTGTGTTTGCGGCACACACCCGACCTTCTAATTACCATTCTCATCTCCGTAATCATTACCTCTACGCTTAATGAGCTTATTACTAATAATGATTTTAATTTCATTTCAGATACATTTGAAGCTTTCATAATTTTTTCCATCCGTCACGAGATAAGACGGATCGACCTTCATAAGCGGGATTACAGTTTGCTGGTTCCCGGTCTAAGGAACACAATAGCTCTCGATTTCCATTTCAATCAGAGTTTGTTGTATTGGACGGATGTTGTCGAGGACAAAATCTATAGAGGTCGGTTATCAGAAACATCAGGTGAGCCGTCGTTTCCTCACATCCCTTTCGTGGACAACAAATGTATAATCCACCAAAACAATAATTACAACAAATGATTATTCCCTATATGGATGGCACAAGGAGAGTGTATTGTTTTAGCATTGTTGGTGAAGGCTATACGCCATTGTACTGGTAAATTACCTTCAATTTTATCTCAATGTATTACAGTAATGTACGGTAAAACACTCGTACCTCAATTTAGCCTTGGTTCACACCTGACCAAGTTGAAGGGATTTTCTACAAACCCATCAATGCTCCATAAGGTATGCCTGAAGCTAAGAAGGAACAAAATAGGCAGAGGACATACGTGACAGAAAGGGCGGATACAGAGTCTTGTCTCGGGAGGGGCACTGCCAGAAAATATGTTTTTTTTTGCGGGCAATATATCGGGGGAAATGGCTGGTGTTGGCGCTTCATTCATCCTGGCACCATGGTTGTTATGGTGTCAGGATGATTGAAGCGCATTATTTATATTATTACATTGTAATATAAAATGAACACACATGTTGCAGATTGTCACTTGCCATGTCACCTACCACATGTTGCGGATTGTCACTTGCCATGTCACCTGCCACATATTGCGGATTGTCACTTGCCACGTCACCTGCCACACACTGCAGATTGTCACTTGCCTGCCACCAGATGCAGATTGTCACTTGCCACATCACCTGCCACATGTTGCGGATTGTCGCTTGCCAAGTCACCTGCCACATGTTGCGGATTGTCACTTGCCACGCCACCTGCCACAAGTTGCGGATTGTCATTTGCCACGTCACCTGCCACATGTTGCGCATTGTCACTTGCCTGCCACAAGTTGCAGATTGTCACTTGCCTGCTAAGGTGGTATTTTGCTTGTCTCTTGCTTTGTCCCACCCAGAGTCAGGCAGCAGAGAGATTATGTAATCTCTCTGCTGCTTGCGCAGCCTGCACAGTGAGGGTGGAAGTTACTGCAGGGATTCGGGGGCGAGCATGGGGTGGTGACAGATGATGTCATCTCTCTGCTCCCCCGCCCGCCAGCTCGCTTATTGGCCAGCCGCCCGCTCACACGCTGAGCCGCTTAGCTGACTGCCTGCTCTCTCAGCCGCCACCGAGCCACCCGCCCGCTCACACACCGAGCCACCTGGCAGCCCGGACCGCCTGCTCTCTCACCCGCCCACCCGCTCACACACCGAACCACCCGGCAGCCAGGGCCGCCTGCTCTCTCACCCGCCCAGCCGCCCCTGCCACTAATTTCTCGGGGGGGGGGGGGGGGGGGGCAATTGCCCCGTTGCCCCCCTGGATCCACCCCTGCATGACAGGGTGGAAGAGAAAGCAGGCAAAAGGGGTTAACTATTTTAAAGTGGTGTGGTCAGTTAGTGACGCTTACCTGATTGGTCGAGTAGACAAGGTGAATGGGTATGCTCAACCTGAAAACGCCCGGAGAACACATGTTCAAACTCAAATAAAAAAAAAAAATACTTGATGAAGCTGAAGCTCAAGTGTGAACTGATAGATATCAGTGCTAAAGAAGTAGCCAGCCCACTAATCTTAAACACATACTGTATAAAAGTCAATGACTCAAATGAAAAAAAGGGAGAACTCTTCGGATAAATTCTTCTGATCAGACGATCCATCAAAAATCTGGTGATGAACTTGCTTTGCTGCCATCTTCAGATAGGGAAAATCCTTATGTAAGTTACAACAAAACACACAAAGTGAGGGTGCTTCAGTCTCAGGTATTTGCCATTTGCGTAAAACCATTCTATTGGAATAAAACACATGGAAATATACTCACAAACATAAGTAAAGACAGGCACATCAATGATCCAAGATTACAGTCCAGTGCGATGTATAGGTAATACCCATACACATGGAGCGAGGCTAATGCTCTGCCCTGGAATAGTGTTAGCCTCGCTGAAATTGTTAGAGAGGGTCAATTTGGTTGTTTTGCAGGCTGGCTGGTAAGTGTGTTGGGTAAACTTTTGATTGTTTTGGGTCATTGATGTGCCTGTTTTTACTTATGTTTTGTGAGTATATTTTCACGTTTCATTCCAAAAAAATGGCTTTATGGTAATGCATTGACTCCCGCTGCTGTCAAGCACAGTCAGTGAGGCGGGACCCAGGGGTGGGGCCAAGACACACTTTGTGTGTCTATAGACACACAGAGCTGGGCTCGGGAGTGAGCCCACAGAAGTGCCCTCATAGCAAGCCGCTTGCTATGGTGAGCACTCGGCAGGGGGAGAAGCCAAGAGTGCTGGCAGGGGACCCTAGAAGAGGGGGATCGAGGCTGCTCTGTGCAAAACCATTACACAGAGCAGGTCTGTTTGTTATTTAAAAAACAAAAATCGTTTACAATCACTTTAAGGGCTCTTTCATGCTGGTAGTTGGGGCGAATGGTAAAAACAGGCGACTGAGTCTGGGTTTTCACGCCTCCTGGCCACCCACCAGAATTCAAACATTACAGCCTGACAGGGCTGTACACATCCTGCGGCCACGGCAATCTTACCTTGGGCTGTATGGTTTGACAGCGTGGCCACCATTGAGATCAATGGGGCCACTCTGCAACCGCAAGCCAAACGCTTGTCTTGCAGTTGCAGAACAGTCTCACAATGTAAAATTGCTGTTCTGTAATAAAAATAAAAATAAAATAAAAATTAATAAAAACAAAGCAAAAACATGCTGCAACAGTGTGAATGAGACCTAGGTGGGTATTTTTTGCAGCCCTACTCCACTGAGATGTGTGCACTAAGGGTATACACACTAAAAGACATCCACTTACACATATGAAAAGTTTAAAAAGATAACAGGCTAAGTTTTTTTATTCTTTTCCTTAGCGTTACAAAAGCCAAAAGCAGTAAAAGTCCTTTCACTCCTGATTACTAATGATCCTCCGTACAATTATTCTATAAATGACAGCCATGATTACAGCTGATAAAAATGTGTGCATATTTCTGGGCTAATTAGCACTTATTAATTTTTTTTCCCCTTTTTTCTAGGTGTTAGCGGGATTGAAGTCGTCATTCAGCATGGTCTGGCCACACCTGAGGGCTTAGCGATAGACTGGATAGCTGGGAACATTTACTGGATAGACAGCAATTTGGATCAAATTGAAGTTGCTAAATTAGATGGCAAAATGAGATCGACGTTAATAGCAGGTGGGATGGAGCACCCCAGAGCTATCGCCTTGGATCCGAGATACGGGTAAATTGTTATTATTCATATTTGCTAATTCATTTTAGCTTTAATTATATTTAGGATGAAAAAAAAAAATGCAAACTTCCTTAATTGCTGTTTTTTTTTTGTTTTTTTTTTTGCACTTATGGAAATAAAGTTCCCCGTTTCCTAATTTAATCAGCCATCTTGGGAGGCGGGACAAAATACACAAAATGAGGAAGTGTAATCATTTATGACAAAGCACGGAGGAAGCATAATTGAGATTTCTGAGTTAGCCCAGGTTCACGCTGCTCCGACATGAAAGTCGCGCGACTTCTGATCTGACTTTACCCTGCAACTTCAGTCTGACTTTGATCCGACTTAGGCCCCTTTCACACTTATACGACTTGTCCCACGATTTTGTACTGCAAAATCGTATGACAAGTCATTCTCCATGATTTTCAATGACTACCATTCATATTGGCACGACTTTAAGTCGTGCCGACTTGAAAGTAGTCCCTGCACTACTTTGGTCCAACTTCTATGCGAGTTGTACTCCATAGACCTCAATGTTAAACCCTGAAGTAGCATGCAAATCGTGCCTGAATAATATAGACACGACTTCAGTACAACTTTGTAAGCACAAGCCTGGCTCACTGATTGGGAAAGGAAAACTTTTTTTCCTTTCGTGATGAGCGACAGGCAGTGCTGACAGCTGTCTGGTATGAATCCTGAGGGGGAACGCCGCGCCAAGTTTTAAATGAAAAAACCGGCGTGGGTTCCCCCCCAGGGTCATACCAGGCCCTTAGGTCTGGTATGGATCTAAGGGGAACCCCCTACGACGAAAAATCGGCGTGGGGTCCCCCCCAAAATTCATACCAGACCCTTATCCGAGCACGCAGCCCGGCCGGTCAGGAATGGGGGTGGGGACGAGCGAGCGCCCCCCCCCCCCTCCCGGACCGTACCAGCCGCATGCCCTCAACATGGGGGGGCATGCGGGGCCCCCCCCAGCCCCCCCACCCCAAAGCACCTTGTCCCCATGTTGATGAGGACAAGGGCCTCTTCCCGACAACCCTGGCCCTTGGTTGTCGGGGTCTGCGGGCGGGGGGCTTATTGGAATCCGGGAGCCCCCTTTAATAAGGGGGCCCCCAGATCCCGGCCCCCCACCCTATGTGAATGAGTATGGGGTACATGGTACCCCTACCCATTCACCTAGGCAAAAAAGTGTCAATAAAAAAGACAGTACACAGGTTTTTAAAGTAATTTATTAGGCAGCTCCGGGATCTTCTTCCGACTTCGGGGGTCTTCTTCCTAATTCAGGGGTCCTCTTCCGACTTTGGGGGTCTCTCTGGCGTCTCCTCCCCATGTCCTGATCTTCTGCCGGCTCCTCCGCTATCTTCTGCAGCTCAATTGCTAGCGGTGGCCCGGATTTCTGCCTTCTTCTTTTCTTCCAGAGATGTTGACACGACGCTCTCTCCAGCTGGAATGGTCTCTGAACGCTCCGCAATGGACTTATAAAGGCGGTGACCCCGCCCCCTTATGAGGTCACTGTCCCGGGGCATGCTGGGACTGTGCCGTCATAAGGGGGCGTGGTCATCACCCGGTGACCACACCTCCTAAAACGTCACAGTCCCAGCATGCCCAGGGACTGTGACGGCATAAGGGGGCGGGGTCACCGCCTATATAAGTCCGTTGCGGAGCGTTCAGAGACCATTGCAGCTGGAGAGAGCGTCGTGTCAACATCTCTGGAAGAGAAGAGGGAAGAAGACGATCCATAAGACCGGACCACCACTGGCAAAAGAGCGGCAGAAGATAGCGGTGGAGCCGGCAGAAGATGCGGACACCGGGAGAAGACGCCGGAGAGACCCCCGAAGTCGGAAGAGGACCCCCAAAGTCGGAAGAAGACCCCCAAAGTCGGAAGAGGACCCCCAAAGTCGGAAGAAGACCCCGGAGCTGCCTAATAAATTACTTTAAAAACCTGTGTACTGTGTTTTTTATTGACACTTTTTTGCCTAGGTGAATGGGTAGGGGTACCATGTACCCCATACTCATTCACATGGGGTGGGGGGCTGGGATCTGGGGGCCCCCTTATTAAAGGGGGCTTCCGGATTCCGATAAGCCCCCCGCCCGCAGACCCCGACAACCAACGGCCAGGGTTGTCGGAAAGAGGCCCTTGTCCTCATCAACATGGGGACCAGGTGCCAAAGCACCCACCCTCCATGTTGAGGGCATGCGGCCTGGTACGGTCCAGGAGGGGGGGGGGCGCTTGCTCGTCCCCACCCCCATTCCTGACCGGCCGGGATGCGTGCTCGGATAAGGGTCTGGTATGGATTTTGGGGGGACCCCCACGCCAATTTTTTGGCGTAGGGGGTTCCCCTTACAATCCATACTAGACCTAAGGGCCTGGTATGCCCCTGGGGGGAACCCACGCCAGTTCTTTTATTTAAAACTTGGCGTGGAGTTCCCCCTTATGATTCATACCAACTACTGTATGTTTTCATTTGGTAATGCCAAAAATGTGGCAGTCGTACAAAGTAGTACTGCTCCCAAATCGCGGTAAAATCGCGGCAAATCGCTGTAAAATCACGGCAAAATCGCTTTGAAGTCATATAAGTGTGAAAGGGGCCTTAATGTGACTTTTTACACTGAATGTCTATGGCAAAGTTGGACCAAAGTAGTGCAGGAACCTTTTCTAAGGTCTTGTGTCGGATCAGTTAAGACAGCTCTCATAGGGAAACATTGAATTTGACATGTCATGCGACTTGTGCTCTTTCAAGTCAGATCCCATGTTGCATCAGTGTGAACTAGGCCCTACTTGTCAGTTAAGTTATCTAAATCAAAAATGTTTTTTTCCATTTTAGATAGAATAGTGAAGGATTTTTTTGCCCTCTGTGCACCATTAGGGAGACATCCCTTTATTTCCTGTATATGCAACAAGAAGTAAGAGCAAATCTTTTCTAAGCCAAGGAAATACCCCCTTCAGGCTAGTTTACACTAGTGTTAAACCCGTAGTAAGCCACCATGCTTTTATTTTTTTTTAAACCTGCAAGGTAAAGTTATAATGTGTTAGTATGCATTGCATACTAGCACATTATATGAAACTTACCTTAAATGTACCGGAAATCATGCAAGACGTGGGAGGTGAGGCGTCCTTCTTCAGGCCTTCATCTCCGGCTGATGACATCACGTCTGCCCCATGGTGCATTCCACCGCCACCAGGAAGTAGTAGTACACACCAGTGCTCTGCATCTACTGGCCCGATCGGTTCCCGCTGGCATCTCCTATTTCAGATTGATCGCAAGCCTGGACTCTTGCACAGTGTCTTAATGCTTTTCATCCTACTCCTTTTGTCAGTAATGTTCTTTTAGTGGAATAAAAGTTTTTTTTTTTAATGCTACACTTAGTTGGCGCTATGTATCTCTCTCTCCTCTCCTGTCTCTGAAACCGGCCCACTGAGCCATCGGCCCACCGGGAAATTCCCGGTAGTTCCGATGGCCAGTACATGCCTGCCTTAAAACGAAGCCCTCCAGCGATGCGTTGGCACCACTGACAGGGCTTCTATCTTCATAAGGTCTTCCTTCCAGGTTTGCGTCCTCTGGCCGTCTGATTAGCCACCCTGCGATGACGTCATTCCCACACATACGCGTAGGAGCCGCTATTCACGGCAACCGTTCCTTCTGGGCGCATACGCTGGTGACATCACCAGCCCATTTACAAAAAAATATCTCCTAAATGGTGCACGTTTAGGAGATATTTACTGTACCTATAGGTAAGCCTTATTATAGGGCTTAACTATAGGTAAATATTAATCATGGGAGTTTACTCCCACTTTAACCCTCTACGATGGATCGTTTTTCAGAAAGCGCTCTACAAGCAATAATGGGCTTTATGTTCTATTGCCACTGCTTATTTCAACCACTAAAAACCTACACCACTGGGCCACAGCCATGGGCATTGGACGCGGTGGATGGGCAGTCTAAATGAGCCATGTTTGGTGAGCGGTACTGCCCGCTAAATGTAACAGGGGGGTTAATTTATAGCTGTGGCACCCCTATCCAGTCCCTGCTTGGGAGGTGGTAGAAAGTGCAACTTATCCAAATGTTTTTAGTATCCCCCCAGCCATAAGTGTAAAACAGCTACGCTTCTGCATTTTCCAAGCATTTGCAGAGAAAGAAAAAAAAAAGATTAAAGTAATGAATAAAATAAATAAAATAAAAACAGCAATAGATATTTAAAGCCCCCCCCTCCCTAATCTGCTTGCACATAAAGTTGTAATTGCACAGCCAGTGTGCCTACATATGAAAAGAAAAATTGCACGCATATATTGAGTATTGCCCCAGACCTCTTAGTGAGAACAATTATTCTAGGTCCATCATTTACTGTTAACTCGTATCTGTTAACCTGTAAATTCTTTCGAATGTCAGCTAGGGACCATTTTGGGTACCAAAGATATTGTCAGGGTTTAGGTCTACTTTAAAGAGACCCTGTCGTTAGTCCATTCATTTTAACAACAGATTTCCAAAAAACAATTGAGGTACATTTATTGTATTTTAGCCATGTTATATACCTCTAATGCCGCGTACACATGGTCGGACTTTTCAGCTACAAAAGTCCGACAGCCCGTCCGACAGACTTTCAACAGACTTTCGACGGACTTTCAACAGACTTTCTAATGACCGGACTTGCCTACATATGATCACACCAAAGTCCGACGGATGCGTACGTGATGACGTACACCGGACTAAAATAAGGAAGTTGATAGCCAGTAGCCAATAGCTGCCCTAGCATGGGTTTTTGTCCGTCGGACTAGCATACAGACGAGTGGATTTCTGGGTCCGGCGTAGTTACGACGTAAAGATTTGAAGCATGTTCCAAATCTAAAGTCCATCAGATTTGCGACTGGAAAAGTCAGCTGAAGGTCCGGTGAAGCCCACACATGATCAGATTGTCCACCGGATTTGGTCCGTCGGCATCTGTCGGACAAGTCCGGTTGAAAGTCCGACCGTGTGTACGCGGCATAAGAACCCTTGCATGGACATCTAAAAGGTCAGAGACTGCTGCTGGGAGTGGCTATCTTGTATATAATGTCAACGGACTGAGTGACACTCAGTAGTATACTCCTTTGCTCCTAAAGGTGAAGAGAGGGGCAGAGGAGGTGGGCCAGCACAGAGCGTAGTTAGACATTCCCAGAAAAAGAGAGGGCTATGACATGCAAGGAGGTGGAGGTTGTGTTAGGGAATCGACTCTTTCTGAAGAAGACAAATTTGCTATGCAAGTGAATAAAAAATGATTTATGGAAAGGTAAACGCACCAAGTAAGCCAACCATTCTAAACTAGGGTTCCTTCAGAGTTTACTAGTGGTTCATTAGCTGATTAACCTCCTATTTGATGGTGCCTGTAGAGTTCTGGGATCAGTGCTACTTGGAAGAGCCAGCTATATAACACCATTGACCACCAATGTAAGGGGCATTCTTCCCACTGACCACCAATGTAAGAGGCATTCTTCCCACTGACCACCAATGTAAGAGGCATTCTTCCCACTGACCACCAGTGTAAGAGGCATTCTTCCCAGTGATTACCAATGTAAGGAGAATTCTTCCCACTGACAACCAATATAAGGGGCATTCTTCCCACTGATCACCAATGTAAGAGGCATTCTTCCCACTGACCACCAATGTAAGGAGAATTCTTCCCAATGATCACCAATGTAAGGGGCATTCTTCCCACTGACCACCATTTTATGGGGCATTCTTCCCACTGATCACCAATGTAAGGGGCATTCTTCCCACTGATCACCAATGTAAGGGGCATTCTTTCCATTGACCACAATTTTAAGGGGCATTCTTCCCACTGTCCACCAATGTAAGGGAAATCCCTCTCATTAACCACTAATGTAAGTGGCATTTTCCCTTGTGACCACCAATTAAAGGAGCTCAGAATCCCTGAGTGATTGGGCTACACTGTTATAACAATTCAAGAATGGACATTCCCATTCTTACAGATACTTTTTAATGACAGGCTCTCTTAAAGTAGTTCCTGTGAGCCCAAGAAGCCCCAAGAATTTCAAGTGCACAGTATGCACAGGCCTGGACCTCTGCTTTAAAGTTGAGGTAATATGCTGCCATTCAACTGTGCAATTAGAGAGTCTCTACTAGCCACTGGAGCTCTTATATTGGGCCGATGAATGATGGGCAGGGGCCTTTGAGTTCTCCTAATGGTCACCATACTGTGCTCAACCCTCTGTAAAACAAAAAAGTAAGGCATCTGATTTGATTTGAACATTTCAAGGTCCCTAATTACTTTTTATTCTATTAAAGGCCATTTATGTAATCTGTCAATCGATTTAAAACTGAGAATTGTTTAATTAGACGTACGAAATTCTAATTGTGTAAGGACCAAAAAAAGTTGTATTGAAATTCCACGGTGAAATTAGAGTGAAATCAGCAGCAGATGCAGAAACAATAGACACTTATCCTGGCTTCATTTTCATATGGCTTGCGAGTTCTGATAATGCTCCTGTTTATCCAGCTGAGGCCACCATCGCCCTCCCTGCGCTTTATAGGGAACCAGAGTTATTACAGCTTCTCATTCTGTCTGACATTTACATTAAGTGGTACTTGACCTTTGCAGTCTAACATTTTAGATATTCCCTGTTTGGAGAAAATCATTTTGATAATGCTGTTCAATGACTTAGTTGATTTTAATGGAACTTAAATTTGCTTTACTGAACTTGAATTCATTACAGTGTGCATTCCTATATGGTTATTTTTAATTACCTATTTTTAAGATAGAAAAACAGATTGTTGTACAGTTTTTTCTTCTTTAAAAAAAAAAAAAAAAAAACAGCCCGCTCTAGGTCAGTTAAAGAAGAACTGCAGTCTGCTCACATAATTTGTAATAAAAACATATTTGCCATTCTGAAGCTTCCCTCCAACCACTTTGCATATTATTTTATATATATTGTGATTCTGTACTTGCCAAATATGCTACAGAAATCTATTTAAAGAAGAAGAGCTTTGTGTCCTCCTGTCAAAGCTGCCCCACTAATGACCTCATGACCGGTGGGGGGAATAGTCAAGAAGCTGCAGGAGAAGTGGAGAAAGTACAGATCGAATGATCTACACAATACACAATGAATGAAGCAGGGATATCCTTGCACTGCAGGTTCTAAGGTACAGCTTCCTTTCCGGTAAGGAGAACAGTCAGCAACACAGAAGTGACATCACTAAATCTCATTATCATGATACTATCATTCAGAGGCAGCAGATGATCTCAGATCACAGACATTAAGTTATGAGGCTACTGAAATTGCAGTGCCTAGGCACAGTCACGTGTCAGGGAAGGCACTACAAGTCTTTAAATAGAATTCAAGGCAAATGGTACACAAAATAAAGTATATTGGGGGATTCCATGAGCCAATGAGAATGGTTGGATTACTTGCAGCATTTTCTTTTTCATAAATTACTTTTTATTCAAGTGCATAGCACATTTGACCTCTTCAGGAAGAGCCAGTTCTCTAGGACAGCATCTCCCTCCTTGCATGTCATAGACATCTCTTTTTCTGGGACTGTCTGACTACTGGTGGTCAATGGGAAAAATGCCCCTCACATTGGTGGTCAATAGACATGTGCATTAGTTTTCGTCCAAATGCATTTTCGTCCGAATTTCAGGTATTTTCGTTATCGTTTCAACAAACGATAACGAACGTGCAGAATCCAAAAACCGAAAGATCCAACATAAACAAATGCTTTATTTTAGTTTTCATTGCGACAACAATTCGATATAGATAGGAGATTCGACATGACGCTGACAATAGCCATCTGTTCCCATCGAACCTGTGGTCGAATGTGCCTAACCTTGGCTCTATTAGTCCAAGATTATTCTACATAGAGAGAAAAGATTCGACATAGAGAGAAAATATTCGACATTATAGAGACAATAGCAAAAAAGGGTGAATGTGCCTAACCTAACTCTAATAGTCCAAGATTATTTGACATAGAGAGAAAAGATTCGACATGAAGATTCGACATGAAGATTCGACGAAGCAGTCGCCACGAGTGTACATTTATGGTCAAATGCTCCGCCCATAGGCTATAGAAGAATTCAAATGTTGGTTGACTAGTAATAATAATTAATAAATATAATTATTAATAGTGTCATACATGGTGGTACATAGTGGTCGCCGCTGAAGAAGTCCCGCCCCCTTGGGACGTAACGTGTACGGAAAATGACCACGTGACATTGATCGTGACGTCACCCGCGTCTTGCTCGTTGATCTCCGTGGAATATCTATTTGCCATTCATCCTTCGCACTGGGGTACAGTGCGCCTTTTGTATCCATGGTGACCACTGCAAATTTACAAGACATCGTTATTCGATCATATCAGTGCACTTGATCCTGCTACCATTATCCCCTTGTGGGAACTGCTGTTTAAGACCTGACTGATTCACTCAGGGGTCCATCTGCTGAGGTGAGCGGCTTGTGTTACCGATGGTGGAGGTCTTTTCACTACAGTCACTCACCTTTTATGGATGTCACTTCTATCACGGGATGATCTGCTGAAATGTATTCATCTTTGTATTGAACAAGAGAATATGGACTGTCTTTTATTTTGCTGTTTATTTTAGATCAGATTTTATTTTAGATCAGATTTTATTTTATGCGCTTTTTTACATACAACATTAGTATTCTACTATAGCTTGTAAGCGGAACATTCGACCGGAAATGTACAATTGCGGCGTGGTGTTTAGCTGCTCCGTCGAATCTTCTTAGAACATTCGACAGACACCATAAGCCTTCAATGACAGATTCGACCATAATTATTACGGATTTTCGGACGAATGCATTTTTTAACGAAACAAAACAAGTAAAAACGAATTTCGTGAGTAACTAAATAAATTTATTTTTCGGACGAAAACGAAATTCCGAAACAAAATATTTCAGTGTGCACATGTCTAGTGGTCTATGGGAAACATGCCCCTTACGTTGGGGGTCAATGAGAAGAATGCCTTTCCTTCAGTGTTGGTCAGAAAGCCTTCCATACAGACAGATAAAGAGATAATGGTGTCATACAGCTGGCTCTTCCAAGAATCATTGACCCCAGAACTCTACAGGAACCATCAAATGTGAGGTCAATCAGCCAAGGAACCACTAGCCACCTCTGGAGGAACCCTAGTTGAGAATGGTTTGGTTTAGTTGCAATTTTTTCCTTTCCTAAAATGTTTTATTTGTGTGCATAGCAAATTAGATTTCTTCAGGAAGAGTCAGTTCCCTAGCACAGCCTCTCCCTCCCTGCATGTCATAGCCCTCTCTTTTTCTGGGTCTAAATACACTCTGTGCTGGCCCACCTCTTCTGCCACTCTCTTCACCTTCAGGAGCAAAAGGAGGATACTACTGAGTATCACTTGAGCCAAAGTCGTTTTAAGACACAGACACGTGTATTTGCATATTGTCCCTTAAATATAACCTAAAAAAATTTTTTAAAAATGAAGTATCAATTTCCTTTAAGGTACTAATTATTGTTTTCCCTCTCTATGCAGAATAATGTTTTGGACAGACTGGGATGCCACATTTCCACGTATAGAGTCGGCCTCGATGAGCGGAGCAGGGAGAAAGATTATCTACAAAGACATGGAAAGTGGCGCTTGGCCTAATGGCCTCACCGTGGATCATTTTGAAAGAAGAATAGTTTGGACAGATGCCAGGTAATATTTCCGACTGAATCTCTGTTCAACCATATAAAGAGAGCATTTGTTGCAGCTCGCTGTGAAGGCAGCTGTGAGTAGACAGTATGACATAAGTGAAGTGGGTGTTGCCAAGAGGAACCAATCAGCTTACATCTGTCACTTACCATGCTTGGTGTAAACATATGATAAAGACAGTGGAAGGGGTTAACCTCAAAATGGAAGAGCACAAAAATGTCTTCTGTCTCAAATAAAAGCCAATGCAGCTCCAAAGTCCCTTGATATTACAAGAGGGTTTTGTAAAGACGGGACTGTGTTCAACCGTACTTACACAGAACCCAGTAAATTCAAACATTTCTCTTCATTGCATTACAGGAAATGTAAAAACAAAGATACTCCCGTGCTACCTACTCTATCTCTACTTTAATGATGAACTCTAATGTGCAATCAAATAAGTTGCTGCAGGCATCTACTTGCGTTTCCACAAGCACTGATGACTACTTATAATAAAGGATGTTGCACCACTTCATACCACCTACACATGTGCAATAAATCTCAGTTTTATCACAATACAAAAAAAAAAAAAAAAAGTCCTTGCGCATAATTCTCTGAGGTTAATGTACTAAGACTGGAGAGTGAAACAAGCTGAAGTTAGAAGCTGATTGGCTACCATGCACAACTGCACCTGATTTTGCACTCTCCAGTTTTAGTAAATCAATCACACTGGGGTTTATTTACTAAAGCTAGAGAGGGCAAAAGTAGTCACAATTTTGCAGAGAAACCAATCAGCTTCTAACCTCAGCTTGTTTGATTAAGCTTTAGCAATAAAACCTGGAATCTGATTGGTTTCTCTGCAGAATTGTGACAACTTTTGCCCTCTCTAGCTTTAGTAAATAAACCTGTCTGTGTCTTATACACAAATATCCTCATGTGTCAAAATTAAAATAAATGTAATTAAAATCGCAATACAACATTGTTTTTTTTTTTTTTTTTACCTTAACCACTTCAATACAGGGCACTTATACCCATTCCTGCCCAGACCAATCTTCAGCTTTCAGGGCGGTCGAAATTTGAATGACAATTGCGCGGTCATGCTACACTGTACTTAAACTAAATTTTTATCATTTTGTTCCCACAAATAGAGCTTTGTTTTGGTGGTATTTAATCACCTCTGGGATTTTTATTTTCTGCTAAACAAATATAAAAAAGACCGAAAATTTTGAAAAAGTTTTTTTTTGTTTCTGTTACAAAGCTTTGTAAGTAAGATTTCTCCTTCACTGATGGGCACTGATGGGGCTGCACTGACAGGCACTGATAAGGCGGCACTGATGGGCACTGATGAGGTGGCCTTGATAAGGCGGCACTGATGAAGTGGCACTGATGAGGTGGCACTGATGGGCACTGATGAGGTGGCACTGATGAGGTGGCACTGATGGGCACTGATGATGGGCACTAATATGCGGCACTGATGGGGCCCTGATAGGTGTCACTGATAGGTGTCACTGATAGGTGGCACTGATATGCAGCACTGATGGGTACACATAGGTGGCACTAATGGGCACTGAAAGGCAGCACTGATGGGCACTGAAAGGCGGCATGGATGGGCACTGATAGGTGGCACAGATGGGCACTGATAAGCGGCACGGATAGGCTTTAATAGGCGGCACGGAGGGGCACTGATAGGTGGCACGGATGGGCATAGGTGGGCACTGATAGGTGGCACTGATGTACACTAATGGATGGTACTGATGGGCATCACTGATTGGCAGGCATCCATTGTGGGCACTGATTGTTATCCTTGGTGGCCATGGGTGGCATACCTGGTGGTGACTAGTGGTGGGCATCCCTGGTGATCCCGGTGGCGTCCCTGTGTGGCGTCCAGTGTGGGCATCCTCGAGAGGGGGGGGGGCTGCACTGATAATCAATCAGAACAGAGCCCCCCTGTCAGAATAGCAGCCGATCAGCTCTACTCTACTCGTGTCTGACAGACGCAAGTGAGGAAAAGCCGATCAGTGGCTTTTCCTGTTTACACTGATCAGCCGTGATTGGACACGGCTGATCACGTGATAAAGAGTCTCCATCAGAGACTCTTTACCTAGATCAGTGTGTTGCGGCGTGTCAGACTGACATGCAGCAACAACGATCGCCATGAGGGCGCGCAGCGGCTTGTTAGCCTGAAAGACGTCATATGACGTCTGGTCAGGATAACAACCACTTTGCCGACGTCATTTTGCTATATGGCGGGCGGCAAGTGGTTAAAAACCACTACCATGAGCATCAATATCAAATGTGCAATATAGGCAATCACAGTCCCAGCATATATGCAAAAATATGCTTTTGTGTGTTTTGCATGTTTAGGCCTAAATATTACATAAAACCCCCAAAATATTATATATTTTCTGAAAGCAGACAATAAAATAGTGGCAGTACCAATTTTTTATGTCACACGTTATTACCCCAAGGATCTAAGAAACACAAAATTCCTGTAAAAAATACACTAAAGTGAATTTTAAGGTACACAAACGCAATCAACTACACTACCTACACCAAACTATGCAATGAAAAACAGGGATATTTAGTTCACATATATTGCAATACATGTTTAAGCTGACCAACTGCGTCAAAGTAATCCCTCTTCTGGCCAGTCCTACACTGCCTCGCCACTGCAAATGCTAAGGTGGTCACCATGCCAACATGGGACATAAAGACCCAAGGTGGGGGAGAGCGGCTAGGTTAGGGTTGCCACCTTTTCTTCAAGTCAAACCCAAACACTTTAGCGGCACACAGCATTTTTTTGTTGTATAAACTATACATATATTTTGCTATTAAATAACATTTCTAATCATATGAAGTTAATAACAAGAGTCCCCCTTTACATCAGAGTCCACAGAGTTCCCCTTTTACATCTGAACTCGCAGAGTTCCCTTTCACTGTAAGGAGGGATTCCGTCATTTTTGTGGTCCTTTTCGACCGCTAGCGGGGTGCTTTTAACCCCCCCCCCGCTAACGGCCGGAGAAGGGTTAAAAGCGCCGCCCATTGATTTCAGCGCCTCAAAGATGCGGCTTGCTGGTCTTTTTTTGGTGTCCTGCCAGTGCACCGCTCAGAAAGCCTGAATGCTTTCACACTGGAGTGAGAGGAGAGGCTCTTTACAGGCGCTATTTTTAGGGCTATAGCACCTGTAAAGCGCCTCAGTGTGAAAGCAGCCTTATACAAAAAGATTATTCTAATTATTACTACTTAATTACTAAATATTTAATGCATTTATACACATTTACAGAATTGCCCTATAAATGTGTTCAGATGTATTTATAGCACATTACTAAATGTATATAAATGCTTGGAATGATAATTCACTCTGTGCTTTTACCTGCATTAAAGTGGATGTAAACCCTCACATATACCCAGTGAAGTGACTGGCCTCAGATGATACACAGAGATGAAACAAATCCTCCTTCATAGGTTTTACTTGTTTATCTGCAGTCTTCTCTTCCCTTTACCCCTTCAAGAGGGCAGAAAAGTGTTAAAATCTTTCTTCATCTGTCAGGAGCACAGAGGAGGGGGCAGAGAGCTGCGGTTACATTGTGTGAGAGCTGATTGGAAGAAAGGCACACACCCCCCTTCACACATGAGACGAACTGTGTTCTAAATAGACAAGCTGTCTGCTAAACTCCCCCCCCCCCTCTCCAACACAAATTTATCTCATGTGTTGGAAAACTCCTCAGATGTGACTCATAACAGAGGAACAAAGCACCAGAGAGAAACCACTTTAACCCTCCTGGCGGTATTCCCGAGTGTGGCTCAGGGTTAAATTTCAGTACCATTAGCGGTAACCCCCGAGCCACACTCAGGATTGCATTGCAGAATCCTGGTTACTTACCTTGTCCCCAGGATCCTGCGATGTCCCCCCCGCTGTGTCCCCCGCCGGATCATCTGCCCGATGCTCTGTGTGCCGGGCTCCGTTCCCTGCGTGCAACGTGGCGCATGGGGACGGAGCCCAGTGGCAAATTCAAAAAGTACAAAAAACATAACACATACAGTACACTGTAATCTTACAGATTTTATTACTATATCAAATCATTTCACCTCCCTTTTGTCCCCAGTGCTTTGGCCCATGCCCTGCATGCAGTTTTATGTTGTATATACTGTTCTTTCTGCCTGGAAACTTGAGATTGTCCATAGCAACTAAAAAGTGTCCCTTCACGTCAAAAGCGGCTTTAGACCAGCTAGAAAACAGCGATAGTAAATTAGAACACTTGCAGAATTGAGCGATAGTGAATCGTGGGGAAATTTATTTTATTATTATTATATTATTATTTTTTAGAATTATTTATAGTTATTTATTATATTATAATTTATGATTTCATGTTTCAAACTTCATCATACCCGGGATGTCTACTAGACTCTTGTTTGGACAGATTTAAGTGTGTTATTACTAAGAATTACAGGCCTACAATATAAAACACCAAATTTCTATGCAAAATAATTGTACCGCTTTGAGATTCAAAAATCTGACATAATCATACCGCCAGGGAGGTTAAGGTACATTTGGGTTACTCGTGAAAAAAATTGAAATCAGTGGGGGTTATTTACTAAAACTGCAATGTGCAAAATATGGTGCAGCTCTGCATAGAAATGAATCAGCTTCCAGGTTTTATTGTCTAAGCCTAAATGAACAAGCTGATGTTAGAAACTGATTGGCTACCATGCACAGCTGCACCAGATTCTGAGTGGTCCAGTTTTAGTAAATCCGTCCAAGGCTGATTAGATTTTGTAAGCACACGTACATGCATGTAAAACACAGGTATATTTAAATGAAGTAGAAAGTGATCTGAGAAGTATCTTTTTCAGTCTTGTCTATTTTTCTGTTCCTCCCATTATTCTAGATCTGACGCAATCTACTCAGCTTTATATGATGGAAGTTCCATGAAGGAAATTATTCGGGGACATGAATATCTCTCCCATCCTTTTGCTGTTTCGCTGTTTGGCAGTGACGTATACTGGACAGACTGGAGGACGAACACATTGTCTAAAGCAAACAAATGGACCGGCCATAATGTCAGTGTTATACAGAAGACAAGCGCTCAGCCATTCGATATTCAGATCTACCATCCCAGCCGTCAACCGCAAGGTGAGTCTTCTTTACAGAGGTAAAGTAATTCATTAAAAAAACCAAATTGATCTGTTTCCTATACTCAGGGCAGTGTTTAATATTTGATTGGACCCCAGGCAAACATTTTCTTGCCCAAACCCCCCCCCCCCCCGGTCCCTGCCATGCAATTTCACTCTCCACCTGCTCAGTTTACTACAGCAGATTAGGCAGAGATTGAGATTGGTTGCCAGAGGATGCAGCATATTATTACCACTCGCTGACTGGTTGCTAGAGGTTACAGCACACATTACAGCTCACTGATTAGTTGCTAGATGTTAACCTCCCTGGCGGTTTTCCCGAGTGTGGCTCGGGGTTAAAAATCAGGACCATTAGCGGTAACCCTGAGCCACACTCGGGATTACATCGCAGGATCCTGGTGTGGCTTTACTTACCTTGTCCCCGGGATCCTGCGATGTCCCCCGCAGTGTCCGTGGGCTCCGTCCTCCTCCGAAGCCTCTCCTTGCCAGGCTCCGTTCCCTGCGAGCGTCGTGACGCACGGGGGCGGAGCCTGGCGGCAAATTCAAAAAAATGTCAAAATCATAACACATACAGTACTGTTATCTTACAGATTACAGTACTGTATGAAATCATTTCACTTCCCTTTTGTCCCCAGTGCTTTGGCCCATGCCCTGCATGCAGTTTTATGTGATATATACTGTTCTTTCTGCCTGGAAACTGGAGATTGTCCATAGCAACCAAAAAGTGTCCCTTTACGTCAAAAGTGGCTTTAGACCAGCTAGAAAACAGCGATAGTAAATTAGAACACTTGCAGAATTGAGCGATAGTGAATCGTGGGGAAATTTATTTTATTACTATTTATTTTTATTTTTTTTAATTTTTTATTTTTATTTATTATATTATAATTTATGTTTTTATGTTTCAAACTTTATCATACCCGGGATATCTACTAGACTCTTGTTTGGACAGATTTAAGTGTGTTATTGTTAAGAATTACAGACCTACAATATAAAACGCCAAATTTCCATGCAAAATAATTGTACCGCTTTCAGCACCTAAAATCCGAAATAATCATACTGCCAGGGAGGTTAAAGTACATAATTTCTGCTTGCTAAATGGTTGCTAGAAGTCACTGCACATCCTTACCATTCACTGATTGGTTGCTAGAGGTTACTGCACATTATTACTGCTCACTTATTTGTTGCTAGAGATTATAGCACGTCATTTATGGCTCACTGATTGGTTGCTGATGGTTACAGCACATCATTTCCTTACTGTCTGCACACCATGGACTAGGAAGGTGAGGGGTAACTGGACGCAATTAACCCTTTCATTGCTGGCAGATGAGATCCCAGTTGGAAGTGCATGATTAACCCTTTAAAAACTGTGTTGGAAGGGTATGATTAAGCATTTCTTTGCTAGCAGAACCCCAATGGAAATGCATGAAGTTTGAAGCAGGGATCTTCTAGCATTGGAAGAGGCATCATGTGCTTCGCCTGGGATCTACTATCTCCACTCAGTAGCTGCCATGGCACATACTGTACCTCTGTCCAGTCAGCTCTGCAGCCTGACTTAAGCTGGCCATAGACGGTTCAAAGCTCAGCTGTTTCAGTTGATCGATCGATCAACTTGGGTACAACCAGCCTGAAGGATTTTACATTCAATTAATCATAGCAGTTGTTATAGCTGATAGCAATATTTACTGCATTCTCCTGGCGGGGACGTCTTCCCCCACCCCCTGCTGGAAAGAGACAATGGCACAGCAGGAGGGATCCCCCTATCAACACCGACTGTGTAGATGTGGGAACCAATCGACTTTCTTTTCTGCAACCAAAGGTCATAAGGGTCTATAAGTTCTTTATTCAAAATTTAAGTTTTTTCTCCTGAAACTTCCCTCCTAAAATGAAGGTGCATGTTATACGCCTGTGCGTGTTATATGCTGATAAATACGGTAGTTTTAATTATCCCCCCCCCCCTCCACATCTTCCAAAATAATCATCTCAAATACAAACCGGTGTTACTTATTTTGAGTAATTGCACATATTACAGCTGACCCTTTGTCAAGCTAAACATTTTGTGCTATTACAGAAGACCGCACAACACACTTATCCTGTCTGGTTCCCATTATTTACCTATATACTTAGATTTTAGCGTCAAATGTGGGAGCACAAAGAGCTCATACTGAGAGAGCCCTCACAGAGAACATATAATATAATAATAATAATAATAATTAAAAAATAAACTTATGTCATAAAACATCATTTACTTTGTGTCTGTGGTTTCCCAATGACACCCTGTAATTACTTACAAGTCAGTAAAGCAATTAGCACTGCAGTCTAGCAGTCCTGGCGTCCTTAGTGATTATGACACTGTATTGTGTTTGCATGCCTAATTGCTTCGCCTCTTTTCCCCACAATTGACATTCTTTTAGGTTTTATGTACAAATCCAAATAAATAAATACATCTGCGGGCCTGGGACCAGCCTGGCCGCTGCCGGCGGGTGGAGGCAAGAGACAAGAGGGGACACAAGTCCGCTCTCCTCCCCTTCTTGCTGTGACCCAGAAAGAGATGTCTATGACATCACTTCCAGGTCAGCCTCTCCGTGTCCCCAGCTAACATAGCCAGGAAGCAATGTTTTATGATACGATCTGCATTGCAAAACATTCAGTGGAGCCCAGAGGAGAAGTGTGGAGTCTTTTAGACCCTGCATATCTCATTAAAGAGAACCTGTCACCTCAAAATCATCACATAGGGGACTTTTTGTCCCCTATGTGATGAAAAAAAGAGGTAATGTGATCACTTTTATAAAATAAGGGTATTTATAATGTTTTTTTTTTATATCTACACAAACATGTTTTGCCTTTCATTTCATTTCTATTTTACAATCACTTTAAGGTCTAAAATGTTTTTTTAAACATGTGTGCAAACATGTGTGAAAAAGGTTATTAGTGTGTGACTCTCTTTTCTTTTACACTCCCATGTATTATTTTTTACCTGATTTCTGAAGTCAGTTAAGGGCAATGAAAATTTGTAAAGGGCATATCTATAAATGTGCAAAGCACTTTTTTTTTTCTTTTTAAAACAGTGGTTTGAACACGATATGGTCCTACCACCTAAAGTTGTGCACATAAGTTTACATACCCTGGCAGAATTTATGGTTTCTTGGCCATTTTTAAGAGAATATGAAGGATAACACAAAAACTTTTCTTTCACTCATGGTTACTGTTTGGCTGAAGCAATTTATTATCAATCAACTGTGTTTACTCTTTTTGAATCATAATCACAACAGAAACTACCCAAATGACTTTGTGCCAGAAGGTTTGAGGCTTGTCTCTGTGCTGTTTGGCGTATTGTAAGCGGGATACTTTGTGAATTTGTGTAGTAATGGCTTTCTTCTGGCGACTCGACCATGCAGCCCATCTTTCTTCAAGTGCCTCCTTATTGGGCATCTTGAAACAGTCACACCACATGTTTTCAGAGAGTCCTGTATTTCACCTGAAGTTATTTGTGGGTTTTTCTTTGCATCCCGAACAATTTTCCTGGCAGTTGTGGCTGAAATTTTAGTTGGTCTACCTGACCGTGGTTTGATTTCAACAGAACCCCTCATTTTCTACTTCTTCTTTAGAGTTTGAACACTGATTGGGATTCTCAATTCCTTGGACATCTTTTATATCCCTTTCCTGTTTTATATAGTTGAACTACCTTTTCCCGCAGATCCTTTGACAATTCATTTTGCTTTCCCCATGACTCAGAATCCAGAAACATCAGTGCAGCACTGGATGAAAGATGCAAGGGTCTGTCAGGAGTCCAGAAACTCATTGACCTTTTATACACACACACTAATTACAAGCAAACAGATCACCGGTGAGGATGGTTACCTTTAAAAGGCATTCAAACCCCTTTGTGTCAACTTGTATGCATGTTGTCAGGCCAAATTCACCAGGGTATGTAAACTTTTGATCAGGGTCATTTGGCTAGTTTATGTTGTCATTATGATTTTAAAAAAAGTAAACACAGTTGATTGATAATAAATGGCTTCAGCCAAACACTAACCATGAGTGAAAGAAAAGTTTTTGTTTTATTATTATTATTATTATTATACAGGATTTATATAGCGCCAACAGTTTGCGCAGCGCTTTTATCATTCATATTCTCTGAAAAATGCCAGGGTATGTAAACTTATGTGCACAACTGTATATGTACCCCTAAGTAAAGATGCAACTTACAATATGAAATTCTCTAGTCCTTTAGTAAATTAAGCCCACTGACACATGCTTTAATTTTCATTTCGGACTCTGTCCTTGGACATTGTATTTAATTTGTTGACAATACATAGAATACACGTCTGGCAGTGATATATGTGGCATGCCCTATGTACTTCTGATTTCCCGATTATTACAGCCGTGTTATATATTTGTCACCATAAAGTCAAACATCAGCAGTGTTTATCTTTCATGACACTTACGCTGTTTGTGATCTTTACAAGAAAATCATTAGAGACTTGGCTCTAGCAGCTGTTAAACCTAATTGCACTTTACATAAGAGCAGAGTGTGTGCAATGTAAATTGTGGATTTTTAACATGATAGGGATCTGTTCTAAATTATTTATGTAAATTATCTTGATTTCAAATCATATAATTACACTGCAAAAAGAAACTATAAAAGATCACATTTAACTCACCTCCGAGAAAAAGTTGTCGTGCCAATTTTACCAAACCTTAATAAAATAACAGTGAAAAGAAGATCTGCAAATATTTATATATATATATATATATATATATATATATATATATATATATATATATATATATATAATTTTTTTTTTAAACTTTATTTTCTTTTTATGTAAAGGGGAGATCCTCTGTGAGGACATTACTATTGTCCCTACTTGGGGGAATTCCCTCTTACTTCTTATTAGGACTGGAAGTGATAGGAAACCTCCATAATGGGGACACAGACAAAAAGAAAAACCCATTTAGGGACAGTAATTATTATTTTAATACAGGATTTAAATAGTGCCAACAGTTTGCACAGCACTTTACAACATGGGTGGAGACAGTACAGTTACAATACAATACAATACAGGAGGAGTCAGAGGGCCCTTCTTGTTAGAGCTTACAATCTAGGAGGGAGAGTCATGTGATACAAAAGGTAATAACTGTAGGGGGAATGATCTAATGGAGAAAATAAAAGTACAGTTGTTAGGTCGGGGCAGGATAGGCTTCTCTGAGGAGTCTATCCTGTCTAAAAGCAAACATAGTAGAAGATAATCGGACAGATTGGGGTAGAGATTTCCATAGGATGGATGAGGCTTGGGGAGAAGTTCTGGAGGGGAGCAAGGGAGGAGGTGACGAGGGAGCTAGGGAGCAGGAGGTCTTGGGAAGAATAAACAATTAGGTTGGTATTTAGAAACCAGGTTAATGATGTAGCTGGGAGAAGAGTTGTGCATGGCTTTGTATTTTGTTAGTATTTTAAATTTAATTTGTTGGGTGATCGGAAGCCAATGGAGAGAGTGACAGAGAGAAGTAGCAGACGCTGAGTGGTTGGTAAGGTGGATGAGCCTGGCAGCAGTATTCATAATAGACTGAAGGGGGAGCCTATGTAAAGGTAATCCAATGAGGAGGGAGTTGCAGTAGTCAAGGCGAGAGATGACCAGGGACTGAATTAGGAGCTTTGTGGTGTCATTGGTTGGGAAGGGGCCCTTTTTTTGAGATGTTGCAGAGGTTGAGGTTCACACTGGAACGCGTGCTTTCCCATATGTTTCCCGCACATTCCCATGAGGTCATGTTTTGCAACTCGTTCATTTGAATGGGCTGCAAAATGCACTGGACTGTGGAAAAAACAGTGCAATCACTACTTTATCTGAACGCACTGTACCAAACCACATGGTATTGCAAGTGCTGCATTCGTGAGATGCATTTGGGGTGCCACTAACAATTTATTGGCACCCGCACACTCTCGTAAGGGCGGCACATTCACCTGTTGTGCGAGAAATGCCCATGGAATGTGGCTTTCCTTGCACTGCACTTTGGTATGAACCGGCCCTGGCTTTAACCATCTCCCCAGTTTATTATACGAGCATCTCAAGAACAGGAATTGAGGAAAAATCTCCCCAGTCAGGTCACAGACAGAAAAAAAATGGACAACAATTGAATTCTTCCTTACTCTATCCAAACCTAAAAGTCAAGCATATAAGGCCCTAAACACATGGGTATTGCTTGACCTCTGCTTGTGAATAAAAATAGCATCAGCTTTCTCAAGCATCTGGAAAGCAAATAATCAAGCTTCCAACAGCTTTCTTGAAACACTTTAGACACCCTTTAGCTCTAACCCAGGTGTGTGGAAAACAGAACTTAAAGTGTAACTAAACCCAATGATGTACTGGTTTCAAAAAACAGTTACAGTATCTTATAAAATTGAGTACACCCCCCACATTTTTGTAAATGTTATTATATCTTTTCATGTGACTACACTAAAGAAATTACACTTTGCCACAATGTAAAGTAGTGAGTGTACAGCTTGTATAACAGTGTAAATTTGCTGTCCCCTCTAAATAACTCAACACACAGCCATTAATGTCTAAACAGCTGGCAACAAAAGTGAGTACACCTCTAAGTGAAAATGTCCAAATTGGGCCTAATTAGCCATTTTCCCTCTCCGGTGTCATGTGACTCGTTATTGTTACAAGGTCTCAGGTGTGAATGGGGAGCAGGTGTGTTAAATTTGGTGTTATCGCTCTCACTCTCTCATACTGGTGACTGGAAGTTCAACATGGCACCTCGTGGCAAAGAACTCTCTGAGGATCCGAAAAAAAGAATTGTTTATCTACATAAAGATGGCCTAGGTAATAAGAAGATTGCCAAGACCCTTAAACTGAGCTGCAGCTTGGTGGCCAAGACCATACAGAGGTTTAACAGGACAGTTTCCACTCAGAACAGGCCTCGCCATGGTTGACCAAAGAAGTTGAGTGCACATGCTCAGTGTCATATCCAGAGGTTGTCTTTGGGAAATAGATGTATTAGTGCTGCCAGCCTTACTGCAGAGGTTGAAGGGGTGGGGGGGTCTTTAGAAGCCTCTTCTAAACATGATGCACAGGAAAGCCCACAGTTTGCTGAAGACAAGCAGACTAAGGACATGGATTACTGGAACCATGTCCTGTGGTCTGATGAGACCAAGATAAACTTATTTGGTTCAGATGGTGTCAAGCGTGTGTGTTGGCAACCAAGTGAGGAGTACAAAGACAAGTGTGTCTTGCCTACAGTCAAGCATGGTGGTCAGAGTGTCATGGTCTGGGGCTGAATGGTGCTGCCAACATGTACTGTGACATACTGAAGCAGAGCATGATCCCCTCCCTTTGGAGAGTGGGCGGCAAAGCAGTATTCCAACATGATAACTACCCCAAACATACCTCCAAGACTACCACTGCCTTGCTAAAGAAGCTGAGGGTAAAGGTGATGGACTGGCCAAGCATGTCTCCAGACCGAAACCCTATTTAGCATCTGTGGGGCATCCTGAAATGGAAGGTGGAGGAGCACAAGGTCTCTAACATCCACCAGCTCCATGATGTCTTCATGGAGGAGTGGAAGAGGACTCCAGTGGCAACCAGTGAAGCTCTGATGAATTCCATGCCCAAGAGGGTTAAGGCAGTGCTGGAAAATATTGGTGGCCACACAAAATGTTGACACTTTGGGCCCAATTTGGACATTTTCACTTAGGGGTGTACTCACTTTTGTTTCCAGTAATTTAGACATTATGTGTTGAGTTATTTTGAGGGGAAAGCAAAATATTTACAAAATGAGAGGGGTGTACTCACTTTTGTGAGATACTGTAATTTCCTGACATGGCGGGAATGCTAACTGTCACATTTGCTTGTGCTCTCATCTAAACTGTCAAACCATCAAATGGCTGGTGTTATAACTCATCACATGTGCAGTATTATGGCAGTTGCAAATCAAACAGAGGCTAAGATGCAGCTTCCTTGGTTGGAAAGGATAGGAGGGTTTAATTCCACTTTAAAGACAAGGTCATTATTTACGTATTCTTAACAAGCAGTAAATGAGCATCAAAGCAACCACTTACTCCCGTCTGTGCCTTCAAGCATTGTGGAGCATTTCATCTTCAACGATCACAACATACCGGGGGGACCTGAGAAATTCTGTGATACCTGCGCAAGGCAAAGGTCAGCTTGTGTCTCAGACAGGGGCGGACTGACCATTGAGCCACTCGGGCACTGCCCGAGGGCCCTGGGCCACTAGGGGGCCCCATCAGGGTTGCCAGCCTCAGTAAAACCAGGGACAGTATGCACCAGGGACAGCCAATAGACAGTATGGACCAGGGACAGCCAATAGAAACATGTATGTGTATACTGTGTGTGTATACTATGTGGCTCCATAATCTCTGATTGCCTGGGGGCACCATAATCTTCTATTGCCCGGGGGCCCCATGAGTTGTCAGTCCACCCCTGGTCTCAGATGTATATACCTGTTATTAAAAGGTATATGAATTTGAGGGAAGTAATGACATTTGTTGTGTGGAGGTGCACTGAAGCTGGAATGTCCATACTGGCACTCCATTCTCAGTAGAGTAGAGTAGAACCTGTTGTGGATCCAAAGTCACACTTTCCTTATTAGTTCCACCCACCTTGTCACTGACAGAAGGCAGTAGTCGGGTTCCATAGCCAATTGACAGCCTGCTTTTGTTTATGGATTCAACCCATTGCCTGCTTTCAATCACCAGGATAGAGCAGACCTGATGGGGAACTAGTCCTTTAGTTGCATCCACTGCATCATCATTGGTTGCTAGGAGTCTACTTTCTGTGAAGCTGACAGCATCTTTGACAATCAGTGGCAGGTAAGGAGGGAAGGGGGTATTGAAGGTGAACATGCCGCCGTGCCACTGTAGAGTTGGTCTTAATTACCTCCAGTTTGTGGATAAATATTTTTTAATTTGGTGTAGCTATAGCATGACTTTGTAATTGGGGTGGAGGGGTTGTGTGTCAGCCTCTGCATTCCTCTTGCCATTGAATGTATTGGGAATGTGCCCAGAGCTACTGTAAGCTGCTGTTATACAGTATCTGTCTCCTTGCTAGCTGTTGTCAAATCAGACACATCAAATGGAGAGGTGGTGCAGGTTGGACATCATAACTAGGATTGGGAAGTACCTAGCAACATTGGACAGAATAATTGTATTGTTGTTGTTGTACTTCGTCCCATAGGAAACAGAACAGTAAAAAAAAAAAAAATGTGATAGATTATGGTTAACCCCTTTATGACATCCTAACAGTTTATGTGCAGCAGCAAAAGGACGGGCTTTAACACCCGCATGCATATACTGTATGCATCACTGGGCAATGTTTCTGTGCTGAGAGCACACTCACTGCGCACTAGACATTTGTAATTTGTTTCAATCCAAATACAAATTTGGACAAATTTTTGGTTATTCGGAGATTCGGCTGTATCGTTGAAATCCATTAAAACTTGTTTTATTTATTCGTTTTCTATGAATTCCAACTTTTCAGGATAATTATAATTTGGATCGGTCGAAAAACGATCGTCTGATTCGAATTATGTGTGAAAAAATAGCTGGTTGTTAAGCAGCGGGCTGGGAGTTATCATTTGTCAGCGGGCTTCTCCATTGGCAGATGAATATAAAGATAAAAAATGCCAGCATTGCCCCGCAGTAGAAAAATGTTTCTGCTTCGGGCCTGGTATGGATTTTAAGGGGAACCCCATGCCAAAATGTAAAAAAAAAAACGGTGTGGGGTCCCCACAAAATCCATGCCAGACCCTTATCCGAGCATGCAACCTGGCAGGTCAGGAAGGGGGGGCGAGTGAGCACCCTCCCCCCTCCTGAACCATACCAGGCCACATGCCCTCAACAAGTTGATGCCCTCTCTTCACTATGAAGGCTCTTATATAAGCAAGGGGCGGGGCCATCCAGTTATGTCACCCGGTGGCACCGCCCCCTTCTGACGTTATGTGACATCATGTTCTATACTGTATGGACTATCAAGTCAAGTCTAATCACATTGGAACTTTTCACCTTGGACTTTTTATATATGAACTGATTTTTTTCTTCCTTTTTCCTCTTCCTTTTTTTGATATTTGGCACTTTGCACTTTATTACCATAGGATATATGGTCTGTGAAAATATTATTGTGTATTCACATATATGTAAGAGCTGCACTTTCTGTTTCATATATTTGTTCACAATGTTTTGTCAATTGTAGTGCTGGCAGCTACAGAGTTCTCTTTTTTATATTGCATTTAGAGCTGTATTCCTTACTTTTTAAAGATTATACAATGCCGATGCATTTTGGGTCTTAAGTTGGGTTCCCTGTAGTTGTATTCAGTTAAGTTAAAATGTGTGTGTGAGAATTGTAGAAATATTAGAGGAGCATTAAGGCAATCAGCCTAATCTCAGCTAAGTCTAGGTTAAGCTCTATGTGTGTTCTGTATTGAGTACCTAAATAAATTGTGTACGAAGAGGGGTGGGGGTGGGGGGTTGCAATTTTTTGAAAATCACTTTCTTCCCTTGCATTTCACAGAATATTTTAAGGTGGGATTAAAAATAGATCATTAAGGATCAATGGGATGCCATAAGACAAAACACATTAAAATTATCAAGT
Source organism: Lithobates clamitans (assembly GCA_037952925.1). Lineage (NCBI taxonomy): Eukaryota > Metazoa > Chordata > Amphibia > Anura > Ranidae > Lithobates > Lithobates clamitans. The sequence continues at coordinate 34,814 of JBBGZY010001614.1, forward strand.
GATTTACGAGACGTTAAATAGCTTTGAGCCAAGAAATTACTGTCTTTTTATGGTTTTTAATGTATTTTTATTTGCTACATTATTAACTGTATTACTAAAACAATCCACCTTTTTTAAAGTTATACTTTACAAATGAACATTTGAATGCAGTTTTTTGAAATTTTGTGTAGCTTATTTGACAAAAATCAGAATTTTTGGAGCCACCTCTCTCTACATCCCACGTTGACTGTGCTGAGAGCCAGGGTTGTGATAACCATACTATGAGGTCCACCTTACATTCTTTCGGGACATTTTTTGATATTTATATTTCAACCATAAACACAGCAGGAGTAGAGTACAGACAAATTTTGGACAAATTTTTGGTAAATCGTAGATTCGGATGTATCGTTGAAATCCATTAAAATTTGTTTCATTTATTCGTTTTCTAACGAATTCCAACTTTAGAGGACAGTTAGAATTTGGATCGGTCGAAAAACGATCAACCGATTCAAATTGTGTGTGAAAAAATAGCTGGTTGTTAAGCAGCGGGCTGGGAATCATCATTTGTCAGCAAGCTTCTCCACTTACAGATGAATATTAAGATAAAGAATGCCAGCATTGCCCGGCAATAGAACAATGTTTAAAAAAATAGTGTAGGGTCCCCCCAGTCCCTTCAGGTCTGGTATGGATTTTAAGGGGAACCGCATGGCAAAATGTAAAAAAAAACGGTGTGGGGTCTGGTATGGATTTTGGGGGGACCCCACACCGTTTTTTTTGCATGCACCGAGCATGCAGCATGGCAGGTCAGGAAAGGAGGGGGCGAGTGAGCACCCCCCCTCCTGAACCATACCAGGCCACATGCCCTCAACATGTTGATGCCCTCTCTTCGCTTTGAAAGCTCTTATATAGGCAAGGGGTGGGGCCATCCAATTACGTCACCCGGTGGCACCGCCCCCTTCTGACGTCACGTGACATCATGCGGGTAGCCTCTTAGGAGACGAAGCGTTTTTTGCAATATTTCTATTTTTCAGGTCGGTGGGCGTCGTGATGAATGATAAATGTACATCAAGGGACACTATTTTTTTTTCTTTTAATAAAGGACTTGTCAAAAACTGTTTCCTGTGTTTCTTACTTTTTGACACTTTTTTTGGTTAATGGGTATGGGTACGATGTACCCGATACCCATTCACATAGGGAGGGGTCAGGATCTGGGGGCCCCCTTGTTAAAGGGGGTTTTCTAGATTCTGATAGGCCCCCCCCACCCACAGACCCCGACAACAACAGCCCACAGTTGCCCGGAAGAGGCCCTTGTCCCCATCTACATGGGGACAAGGTGCTTTGTGGTGGGGGGTGCAGAGCCCCCCTGCCCCAAAGCACCCACTCCCCCATATTGAGGGCATGTAGCCTGGTATGGTTCAGAAGGGGGGCACTCGCTCGTTCCCCCCCCTCCTTTCCTGACCTGCCAGGCTACATGCTCAGATAAGGGTCTGGTATGGATTTTGGGGGGGACCCCACGCTGTTCTTTTTTTTACTTTGGTGTGGGGTTCCCCTTAAAATCCATACCGGACTCGAAGGGCCTGGTATGAACTGGGGGGAGGGAACCTACGCCATTTTTTTAAACATTTTTCTATTGCTGGGCAATTTGCTGACATTCTTTATCTTTATTCTATCTATATTTATCTGTCAGTGGGGAAGCCCACTGACAGATGATGACTCATGGTTGTTAAGGACGCGGGCGTCCGGTCTCCCGGCCCGCTGCTTAACAACCAACTATTTCTTCACACAGAATTTGAATCGGTTGATCGTTTTCTGACCGATCCGAATTCTAATCGTTCTTAAAAGTTGGAATTCATTTGAAAATGAATAAATTAAACAAATTTTAACGAAAACAAAATAAAATTTAATGAAAACGAAACTAAAAGAATTCCGAAGCCAAACTAAACAAATTCCATAACAAAACAAAATTAGTAAAATAACGAATCTATCCAAAACTAAATGAAACAAATGTTTCCATTCTGCACATGTCTACAGCGCAGAGACCTAGTTGTGAAAGGCAGCCCTTGGTCCCTGTTAAAAATCAGTAGCCAGCGGGACCAGCTTCTAATCATGTGACCACTGTGACAGTAAATCACAGTGATCACGTGATTGGCCAATCTGTCCTGCCCCCCAACATTTTGAACTTTTTAAAGGGATGCGAGGGTGGGCAGGAAAGGGTTACAGTCCAGTAGCAGCTCATTTCTGGGCAGCTTAGAGCTTTCAATGCCCCTGTTGTAAACGTTGCAGATACGTTACTCCACATTGCCTGAAGCTACAAAGGTGACTCAGGTGAGCAAGGACTCATTTTGTAATGCTTGCATACAGCTTGATAAGAGCATGTAAATATTTTTACATGTTCATAACCTGGTCACAGGTTCACATTAGGAACTTCATGAAAGTTGATTGAAATATTTCAAATACTTTGGAATCGTGTGCTGGAATCAATGCTGCTGGCATTTTCAAGTAAAGCTTATACAATAGAAAGTGCAGCACTTACATATATGTGAATACTCAATAATATTTTCACAAACCATATATACTATGGTAATAAATCTGTCCCAGATGATGTCTTAGCAGACGAAACGCATCGGTTCCACATTCTATCCAGACCATTGCGTGTACATGCTGTTTTTCTGTTGGATTCTATGAAAGCTTTTACGTCTACCTATGATGCAAGTGTTCTATCTTTTTTAATAAATTTGCCATATACGGTTTTACACTATGTGGAGGTTTTTTGTGTCTTTATGGTGCTTGGGAAAGCACAAAGCTATCGATTGAGTGGCAATCCTATCGCAAGGTGGTGATGTGAGACCCTTGGAATTGTTTTTGTAATCAATATTTGGATTACATGCGCTTTGCTGACTCAGTACTGCAGTATCTGAGTCCATACAGTCCGGTAAGTGCAATACCCGTGTTTGGTGGTGGATACTTATGTATGGGTGTTATATACTGTATGGACTATCAAGTTTGTCATTCATGACCATTCTAATCACATTGGAACTTTTCACCTTGGAATTTTTTTATATGAACTGATTTTTTTTCTTCCTTTTTTTGATATTTGGCACTTTGCACTTTATTACCATAGGATATATGGTTTGTGAAAATATTATTGTGTATTCACATATATGTAAGAGCTGCACTTTCTGTTTCATATATTTGTTCACAATGTTTTGTCAATTGTAGTGCTGGCAGCTACAGAGTTCTCTTTTTTATATTGCATTTAGAGCTGTATTCCTTACTTTTTAAAGATTATACAATGCCGATGCATTTTGGGTCTGAAGTTGGGTTCCCTGTAGTTGTATTCAGTTAAGTTAAGATGTGTGTGTGAGAATTATAGAAATATTTGAGGAGCATTAAGGCAATCAGCCTAATCTCAGCTAAGTCTAGGTTTATGCCCTATGTGTGTTCTGTATTGAGTACCTAGATAAATTGTGTGCGAAGAGGGGTGGGGGTGGGGGGTTGCAATTTTTTGAAAATCACTTACTTTTCTTGCGTTTCACAGAATACTTTTAGGTGGGATTAAGAATAGATAATTAGGGATCTATGGGATGCCATAAGACAAAACACATTAAAATTAAGCAAGTGATTTATGAGACGTTAAAAAGCTTTGAGCCAAGAAATTCCTGTCTTTTTATAGTTTTTAATGTATTTTTATTTGCTACATTCTTAACTGTATTACTAAAACAATCCACCTTTTTTTAAAGTTATACTTTATACATGAAGATCTGAATGCAGTGTTTTGAAATTTTGTGTAGCTTATTTGACAAAAATCTGAATTTTTTTCTCTCTACATCCCACGTTGACTGTGCTGAGAGCCAGGGTTGTGATATCCATACTATGAGGTCCACCTTACATTCTTTCGGGACATTATTTGATATTTATATTTCAACCATAAATACAGCGGGAGTAGAGAACAGACAAGTCCGCGACTTTGTCATTTTTTGAACGTGCACTAAAGGGTCAGGCCACTCAAAACTGATATTCCCGTTTTTGCTAGGTGCTGGAGAATTAAATCATCATTTCTTATATTTTATACCAAGGGAGTCACAGAAGTCTTGCTTTGGTTGTCCATAAAATGATAATTTAATTTTAGTTCTATCTTCCAGCTCTTTTTCCTTGATAATACACATGTATAGCATGCAAAGCGATTGTAGGATTAGGTGATTCACCTGACTGGATCATGTACAAATAAAGTACAATTTTACGGACAACCAGTGCAAGACTTTTGTGACTCCCTTGGTATGGAATATTGATGAAGCCATACTTTATCTGAGCACTGTGGAGAGAACAGAAAGTCAGAGACAGAAATCCACTCAAATTGTAACAGCCATGATTTTAAATATGTCTGTATAGATGTGCAATTCCATGTGTTGGAAGCTTCTCTTCTCCCCCTTTTTTTATCCTTTGCTTCTTTTTTAACCTAAAGTGGAACTTTAATCAGAAAATTAAGTCCTGCTAGATCACGTCAGGCTGGCCCATTTTGTGGGTATAGCTATGTAAAACATTAAAAATAAGTGCCTATACCAAGGTTTCCCAACAAGGGTTCTATCGAACCCTAGGGATCCTCAACCGGTTGCTAGGGGTTCCTTGACCAATGAGAAGTTTCTGGCTCGCACATAAGTTCACACGAACACCATTGATTCTTTTAGCTATCTGTAAAGGAGACATTCTTCCCAACGACTACAAGTGTAAGGAACATTCTTCCCACTGACCACTGCACTAATGTATCAGGAGTTGTAGATATAGTATTTTTTACCAGGGGATCCCTGAGATTGTAAAGTTATTTTAAGGGTTCCCCTGTGTTGAAAAGGTTGAGAAAGGCTGACCTATATTGTTTAATATCAAGTCCATTGTCCAGCAATACACTGTCTCAACCTGCTCTGCACATGCTCAGTTGCTCTCTATTTTTTGACACTGTGCCACAAGTCAGAGCCACTAGAGGCCGATCTGTTGACAGGCTAAAGATTTACTGCTGCTTAGGGGCTCTAAGCTTCAGCAAAATGGCAGCTTCAGGCTAAAAGAAACAGGGACAATGCTGGAGGCAATGTTCCTTGCTAAAGAACTCAATTATCAAGTTGTTAAGGGTTAAGCTCCGCTTTAAGGCATTTGTGTCCATTTTGGATAAATTAAAGAAGGATTCTAAATGCTTTTGGTGTCTTTTTTCCATCTGTGTTCCATTGGGGAGATATCCCTTTCACTTCCTGTCCCATAGCTAAAACAGTTAGAAGAAATTCCCTCAAAAAATGAAGGAATCTGTTCTGTGACAACCCAAAATTTGGGATTTTCATTTACTTTCACAATGTACAGTAATACAAACAAAAAGCACGTAGTCTGCCCACACAGGGGCTAACTGGCAACATGAAAAACATAAATTCACACTCACAGTATAAACGAAGGAGGGAGGGCGGCCTTCTCAAATAATCAAAATAAACTTAAACATTGAATATACAGTATGTATTTTGGAGGAAACCCCCAATTTTGCCTAAATAGCCAGGACATATGTGTCGAAGACCACCTATGGGTAGTCCTGGACAACAATAGGCAACTAAAGGATGCTGACAAACCCATGAAAGGAGAGGAAACAAAGAGCAAAGACAAGAAAGAAAGATAAGAGTGAATGGGAGAAAGGGAGGGTAGGAACCCGGGATCGCCTGAGACAACAGTTAAAGTCCACCCGCACTTGTTAGGGGGAGAGCAGGTTGGTTCCCCTGCGCGAATCACCATACATGTATGGCGGTCCAGGCACTAGCTTCGTGGGAAAAAGAGGCAGAACGGGGATCTGCAAGTGTAAACAAGGCGGATCCCTGTTCTGACAATAAAGGAGAGAGAGATCAGCTGTTCCTAGTGATCATAAACAGCAATCTCTCTCTTCTCCCAGTCAGCCCATCCCCCATACAGTTAGAAACACCTCCCTAAGGAACACAACCCTTTGATCGCCCCCTAGTCTTAACCTCTTCCTTACCAGTGACATTTATGCAGTGATCAGGGCATTTTTATAGCACTGATCGCTGTATTGGTGTCACTGGTCACCAAAAAGTGTCACTTAGGGTCAGATTTATACGTTACAATGTCACAGTCCCGCTAAAAATTGCAGATCGCCGCCATTGCTAGTAAAAACAATAACAAAAATTCAAAATCCCTACACTTTTCCCCTGTTTTGTAAACGCTATAAATTTTTCGCAAACAAAACAATATATGATTATTGAGATTTTTTTTTACCAAAATTATGTAGCAGAATATATATTGGCCTAAACTGATGAATACATATATATATATATAGATATAGATATATAGATATATGTATATATTTTTTTTTTTTTGGATATGTATTATAGCAGAAAGTAAAAAATATTGCTCTGGTCATTAAGGGGGTAAATCCTTCCGGGGCATCATGGCTGTCAAACGGTCACTCTCTCCCTGGAAGGGGACTGTAGGCTGCTTCCAGGCCTGAGCAATCATCCTGTTGGCTGCTATAAACAAATAAGATGCCAGTTTTTGTTGACAAGCGAATAAGCCCAGGATGGGGTAATGCAACAAGGAGCAAAGCAAATTTGCCCTCCTTTCGTTTTTTTTAATCAAATTATATTTAGTAGAATTTCCAATTTTGAAGAATACAAATATATTATACAAGACACGTCACACAGGACATTACAAATACCAAAAAAATAAATACATTTGGGATATTCGGGTGCAACAGGAAGTACAACAGACCAAACACTCAGGACCAAAAGCCCACCAGTCGAGGGCAGGTCCACCTGGCATGCAAAACAGGATTTTCATTAACTTTCACTTGAAAGAGGGTGAATCTCCCTAAAGTGGCACAGACACCAATAAAAACCTAGCAGGTGTTCCAATCCCTCTTCACTCTGTCCAGTACTAAAAAAAAAAAAAAAAAAAGTTTTTCCTTTATTCATACTTTAATAGTTTCTTATATCTCTTGAGAATACTTTTGGTTCGATTTCGGTGCTTGAGTTTCTGTGCCTGCTGTGGCCATCATGAAGAAGTCCCGCTGTGCTTGCTGGATTTTTTAATTCTTTTAAAATCATGGGAAATGCAACAGGAGATACAGGAACGTGCAAAGATGGGTGAGGACACCCAACATTGTTTGGTAGACAGGAGCATGATTAGGAGTAATGATATGGAGCCCTCACCGTTGGAGTTCTCAACTGACAAAGGCCACTAGGTTCCTCCTAAAACTAAAATACAATTGCAATCGGCTACAATGTATTTGTAGTTGCTTTGTATCGAGATGTGGATATTTTATCCCTATTTTTATACAAAACAAAAGCATCTGCAAGACTCATTTTTTTTCTTTTGAATACCAAAAAAAACCATTTTCAGCAGAAAGTAATTTTGCAGAGTAGCAGAGGAAAGTATAGTAATTGAAAGCAATTGGAGTTGAGCGCAGAGAGAGTTTTGTGTGGTGGATCTGAGGCTTTTGTTTGGGATATGCTGTGCCGTATGTTGCTCTGATACTCATGTGACGTTAAGAGCAACAGGTCCGGTATGTGGGATGCGATTGAAGTTATTCATTATATCTATATGGCTTCAGGTTTCAGACATCGTTTGAAGTCATTTTTCACATGGCTCCTTGGTTTGGAAGTAATGTGCTTTATTTACCGAGGGAGAGCGGAGAAGGGGAAACAAATGGATTGCTAATGCATTCTGTTGGGTCAGTACATTATGTAACCTTGTACTGCAAAGGAGCAGATTTGTTTGTCCTTTCTCTATTGTTATTGTAGTCATTCGTGTAGTGCGTTCAGTTATCTCATATTTTCTGTGCATTCATACGCTGAAGCTTTCCACTCTGCTTAACACAACCAATTAGACGGACCTGTTAGTGAAGTAAACGTCTGCTCATAAAAAGTGCAGTCAGTTTGATGATTGCAGCGCCAGTCTGGGAATACAACAGAGCTGCTATACCAATCCCTCGGAATAAAAAAAAGCACATTTCCAGTATAAAGTACAGCGATGTGCTTTATAGATGCGCTTAGCGCTCTACCGGCTTCAAGACTCTAAATCTGCTGGAGCGCTATTGAATGAATGTGGGAAAAGTAAAAGCCAGTCATATGACCAGTCAAAGTCACTTAACCAGTAAAATGCTATCAGGAACGCTTTTTATTGCAGAAGAGTTATGCATTGTCTCATCTGCAAGAAAGTACACTAACCTGCCTATTCACAGTCCTCTGCGGAATGTACATTCCGCACAATGACTGCACTAACATGCATAGGCAGAGGGACATCATCCCTCATTAGCCAATCAAAACATCCAACAAATGGCACCCAGAAGAACGGAGAAGAAGGGAGAAGAGGCTGACTACAGCAAGGGACCTCACAGGTGTCAGATCTTTGGAACAAAGGTAAGTATTTGTTCCGTTAGTTCCACTTTAACCACTTCTGGACCGCCACACGCCGATATATGCCCTTACTTTGAAGGGGGATATCGTTGTTATGGCAGCAGCTACAGTAGCTGCCATAACCCCAGTATCTTCTTGTTCGGCCGGCGGTCCGGTTTCCGATAAAAGTGGTCTCTGTGGCGGATTTGCCGCAAGACCACTTTTATCTGCAGCGGAAGAGGGTCCCCCCCCACCGCCTCCGCCACTGCCGACGGCTCCGGTAAGCAGCGGAGGCGATCGGATCTTCACCCTTGCTGGGCATGGAGACGAGTGAGGGGAAGTTGGCCCCCATCCGTCTCCATAACAATGCAAGGCGGAAGTGACATCATAACGTCACTTCCGCCCATAGTTCTTACAGGGCCATTTTTTGTAAATACTTTTTTAAATGACATTTTTTTTTATTGCATTTTTGACCCGAGATCTCATATTTATTGTCATGCTTTTTTACTATTACAAGGGATGTTTACAGAAGCAAACGCATACGTAGCGCCTGCATATGAAAACGATGTTCAAACCACACATGTGAGGTATCGCCACAATTGGTAGAACGAGAGCATTAATTCTGGCCCTAGACCTCCCCTGTAATTTAAAACATGCAACCTGTAGAATTTTTTAAACATCGCCTATGGAGATTTTTAAGGGTAAAAGTTTGTCGCCATTCCACGAGCGGGCGCAATTTTGAAGTGTTACATGTTGGGTATCAATTTACTTGGTGTAATATTATCTTTCACAGCAGGCTACTCACTGCACATGTACAAGATTGCCTGGCACAAGCAGACTGGTCCCGCAGCCTCTTGGGACTTGTGACATATCCCAGGAGGTTGCGAGGGAGAGGGCCAAGATGACGCAATTCTTGACCAGGCGAGAATTACAGAAGTGGGAGCGGGTACCTCCTAGAAAAAGGTACCCTCTTTCAGAAAGAAGAAAAATAAAAAAACATTAAAGTTAGAGGAGGGGGGAGAAGGTGCTTGAGTGGTATTTCTAATTTTAGGTGATGGTCAGCTTTACGTTTCTGCATTAAGCAGAGATGGCTCCATTGGTCATTGCAGACTCCACTCTGCAGCCCCTATTTTATTAATTATTTTATTGATGGACCATAAAGTGTGAGGCGGGGTGTGGGCTGTGTGGATGTCAATGATAAATAACCCCTAGAGTCTCTATGAAGAGAGGAGTACTTTAAGCTTAAAGTGATTTTAAAGGTAAATAAAAAAAACAAGAACAAAAAAACAAACATTTCTATACTTACCTGCTCTGTGCAATTTTTGGGTCCCCCACTGGCGCTCCTTTCTCCTCCCCTCTGGAAATGCACACAGATCCAACCCAATAAAGTGTACTCTACACCTTTTCCTGACAAAGTGGCCAAAAAAGAGCCACAAAATATGGTGATAGTGTGTTTTAAACCTTCACAATTCCAACCTTCCTGAACAATCCACTTGGAAACATCTTTTTATTGACTGAACTCCTCTGCCGACCACATGTTGGTTCCATTTTGGGGCCTTGCAATACACGCAGTTGTGGCATGGTTTTGCAACATTACAGGTTAAATTTGGCGGCGAGGAGGTGATATAGTGTCTATTCACCACCTGTCAAAAGCCCTCTTCAGAGGGCAGTGCAGATGTGAAAAGAGCACTTAAAACAGGAGAATCTCCTCTCCTCCACCACTTGATGTAGATCCTACATTTCGATTGTCTTGGACCATCTTGAATCTCCTCTCCTCCACCACTTGATGTAGATCCTACACTTCGATTGTCTTGGACCAAGTAAAGTATGTAGGATCTACATCAAGTGGTGGAGGAGAGGAGATTCCATTCTCTGAGGCACAACCAACCCATATATCTGCTGGACAGGAGACACCATCTTGATATACACAGGCGTATTTATCATCTTCATCTGGTGAGTGGGGACCCAGGAGGGGAGCACAGGAAGTCACCAAGATTACATCAACGTGTCACCAGCCCTATACCTCACACTTGATGAACTTTATTAATGGCACTTTATTTTGCACCTTTTTTTGAACTTTATTGAATGCATTTTTCTGCACTTGATTGGCACTTTGCTATACATGTTGTCACATGACACATATTTGATGCGAGTATATGTATATTCATGACTTAGAGGGCAGCATTGAGTATAAAATTTTCTGCTGTCACACCCTTTAATTAGTGACAACAGCAATGTCCGTGGTGCAGGCCTGATAGTCTTCACCGGCAGTTGGAGCTCATTAGATTATATCCAATAAAGCACAGTGATGGATGAACAGACTGACTGGCTTAAATAGGCTAATGGTACTCCTTGAAGTGGTTGTAGGTAAAGGTGTCTATGTACAGTGTTCAAATAGAAGTGCAGTAAAGTGTTCTCATGTAAAGGCGTCTGTACACAGTCTTCCAATAAAGTTACCAGGGAAGTAATGCTGAAGGTGGGCAGTTGCCCTCTCACCAACGACTCGTCCGAACTAGATGACTTGAAGTCAGCGACCCGGAAAGAGACGTCCGTCGATGGAGCCGCCAGCAATGACACATGGGTGCGGAGTGTGAACAAACAGGGTGTTGAGCTGCTGAGTGGGTGCCATGAAGATGTCTGGCGAACAGCCGCAGAGATGGGCCCTATTAGGCCGGGCTGGAGTTTCTTGACACCAGGTGGTAAGCCTCAACCGCTCTCTCCCCATCATGGAGAGGTATGCTTTACACAAGACCCAGGAAGAAGAGAGCACACGGCAGAAATCCTATATCCTTTATAGTCTCTCCCAGAAGTCCCTTGGATGGTAGCAAGGATCCCTGGGATATGTAGTCCTGGTGTATAGTTATGCAATGGAACCGCCTGTCAAAGTGACTACTCATCCCACAATCCAGTGGGTTGGCTTGCATATATGATGACAATCACTGGCGTCCAGCACTAAAGAGATACAACTATAGATGATGAATGATGGGGAAGGCACATAATATTACACTTATAGTCTGCCATTGCAATAAAAAAAAAGGAAAAAAGGTGTTTTTTCTTTTATATCTAAGCAAGCTCCATAAAGACGTGGATGAGCGAGTTTAAGGTGAAGGAACTTGACAGTGAGCCAGGCCTTCTTGTCCAACACCAGTGCCTGACCTCACAAATGTGTTTCTTGAGGAATGGTCAAACATTCCCATAGACACACTCCTAAACCTTGTGGACAGCCTTCCCAGAAGAGGTGAAGCTGGTATAGCTGCAAAGGGTGGGCCAACTCGATAGTTAACCCTACGGACTAAGACTGGGATGCCATTAAATTTCATGTGCGTGTAAAAGCTGGCGTCCCAATACTTTTGGCAATATAGTTATGTATGAGGCAGTCACATTTCAATAAAATAAAGTGCATATATTCATTGCATGCAAAGTTGTGTTTATGTGGATTTTTATAGGAAGGGGGTTCATAGCTTTCATCAGATTCTTAAAGAGGTCACTCAAATAAGCTGAAGAACCAGTGGCTTAGAGGATCTTTCACGTGGCTTTTTGTCGCTTGTTTTCTCCTTATCTCTGCTCACCTGAAACACTATTGACTCATGCACCTCTGCACAGTGCTTCAATCAACAACACTATCCAGGAAAGGATGGTGCTGATGATTAGAGCAGTGTGCATGGAGGCACGTTGAAGAGACCGGCCGTTGCATTGTATGTGAGCAGTGTTCTGAACGTCCAAGGTATTTTAACCCTTTGCTGCAACATTTAGCAACCAAAAAAATAAAAAAAAAGACCAGCATTTATTACTGTATATGCTGCCTGACTGCCTTGCAGTAATACATACAAAGGGTTCAATTGAGCATTAAAGAGGAGCTAAACATAATTTAAGTAAAACCATATTCTTGATTATTTGGAATCGCTGCATCTTTTTTGGAAATTATCATACATGTGGATATAAAATGTACTTGCCAAATGTGTACTTTATCCTCTACTGGTAAAATTCCGGCGACGGCCATCACAGCTGTGGGCATGTGAAGCTGGTCCCCAGTCATATTTTAAATTTTGTACTGCTGATTGGCCAGCATGCACCTCCTGGTTAAACGCTCAGGATGCCCTATTACTCATTGCCTAGGCAGCCACAACCGGAAGTGCTGCGAAAATCAAAAGAAATAAGGTTTTTAAAAATAAATCTATAATATCAATTTTGTAATGCGCTACGGGCTGGAATTATTATGGGCAGAACTTAAAAAAATGAGTGAAGACCTGCCTGCGTTAATAATAATCAACATCATCATCATCATACAGATTTACTTTAACCCCTTGGAGCAAACATTACACAAATATGGGGCCCCGCTGCACTGGGCTTTTTACTGTGAGGGCCGCATATTTGCGTACCTCCCTTTGTACTGGGAGCGGGCCGTGTAGCACAGAGATCGGGGTCTCACCGTGATCCCCCCTCGGGCCCCGTACTAATGATCGAGACCCAGAGCTCCAGATTCTAGGTCACCTGATCTCTGTGATAGCCTCTGATTGACTATCACAGTGATCCGGCACTGTGAAGCCCACCCCGTGTTTCCTTTTTCTCTGATCATATATATTGTACCTGCCTCTGTCCTTGCACAGAAAAAAGAAAAGTGTGTGTAAAAAAGAATAATAATAATAATAATAATTAAAAATACATTAAATAAAAGTAATAATAATAAACAAATAAAATAACAAAATAAAACAAAAACCTAGATCAAGGTTTGATCTAGGTCAGTGCCAAGGTTAGTGTTTGTGTCAAGGTCAAAGGTCACGGTCAAAGGTCAGGGTCAGTATTTTTTTGGGGGGGGGGGCAGAATTTTTTTTTTAACCACTTAAGGACCGGAAGGATTTACCTCCTTAATGACCAGGCCATTTTTTTGCGGTACGGCACTGTGACACTTTAACTGACAATTGCGCAGTCGTGCGGTTGGTCGGCTAATTAGTATCAGTGCCAGTGTGTTATAGGTTGGATAAAAAACATTGCAAAATGCGCACTATTTTGTTTTTGGGATGTAATACGGGTACATACAACACCTAACATACACATATGTGGTATGGCTGTAATCGTCAGAAGCAGGAAAATGTAATTTGGGTCTTCCTTTGGTGGAAGGTTATGGTAGTACCAAGAAATATAGCTAAACAGCTACATTTACAAAAAAAAAAAATTGGGGGTGGGGGGGTGGGGGGGTTCCTTCGATAATAAAAAAAAAAATCACAAATTTACAACCAAATGAAAGGCCAATTTGTCCTTAAAAAAAAACCGCGGTATAATCCACATGGATGCACAAACTAGTTGTGATGATATGTACGGTTTTACTAACACATGTCAAAGTCACAAAATTGGGCTTAGGCATTAATGTTTTACCCTTAGGCACGAAGGGGTTAAAAATGCAGGGCTGGTTTGTGAAAACAAAGTTATGCTGCCCACAGCTTCCAAATTCATTTTTCTAAAGTACGTTAAAAAATGTAACAGAAATACTTGGTCTGGTTGGGATCACATCACGCCTTTTGACTTGTGTTGAAAATAAGCAATGCATGCTAACATGGATAGCAATATAGACCTGTCTTTTAGTTGTGTACTTCATAGATATAGAGAATATTGATGTACCTGTTTTGGACATCAAACCTGAAAGCTGGACAGTTGAGAGAGACCCAGCTGAGGGATGGCGTGGAAGTGTTTTCTCACCAGCCGCCAGTAGTATTGGCTATTTTTTTTTTAAGTTTTTGATAATACATTCCCTTTAAACTCCCATTGGGTGATAATAAACATAACCTTTCTAAGTGAATGAAGCAGAGTGTGGTTTTATCACCTGGGGAAACGGAGCCCAGAAGAAGATGGAACGCTCTCACAAACCTTGAGTTATAATGTCCCAGCTGAAATATTTTTCTACGCTGCCGTGAGAGCTGGGTATTTCACAGTGAGGAATATTATTAGGATGAGAAGGCAAAAGCAATTTTAAAAGAGAAATATTACTGAATCTTTAGGGACTTTGCCCTATAAATTACCTGCTGAGAAGTTGGTGCATGGAGCTTATGCCTGATGATGCATAGTAGGAGAGCAATGACATACACAAAGGACTTTATTTTCAAGGGTGACTCCAGGAGAAACCTATGCATAAAGTAAAAATGACATATATAATGAGGTCTGTGAAAAGTATTAACACATTTCTTGTTTATCTAAGTACCAAGTAACATAGTTTTATGAGGTTTCAAAACTCAGTGAGGGTAAAACAGCTAGGACACAGACATAGGTGTGCACAAGGGGTGTGCCTGGGCACACCCTAATCCTGGGGTTGGCAACCCGTCAATTTGCGATCTGCCCATCGATCGCGGGCAGGGGACAGGTAAACCGTGATCCTTCTTTGCCGTCCCCCACACCCTGGACAGGAGGGGCGGTGGGGGTGGAATTTTGCCAAACCTTTCTGTATTTTCCTCCTGCTGCAGCTGAAAGTGGGCTTTTCCTCCTCTCCCTCCTGCCGACATTTAACTGCCACAGGTGGAAAATACAGTGGATCGGTACCGATATATGCCACCCCCACCACCCCTCCTGTTTCTGTTCTTCTTTCTGCTGCCTTGGTCGCCCTTGTCCCCCCCCCCCCCCTCATTGTTTCAGGATTAAGAGTGGAGAAGAGGCCGGTAAATATGTCATATATGCATATGTGTTGGAGTTTTGGGGTGCACACCTATGGACACAGATGATAATAAAGTGCGGATGGTGGCATTAACCCATCCCCACCTTGTCTGGTTGGGCTTTATTAAAACAGGGGACTCTAGTCTAAATACATAATTCTGTAGGCAGGTGCAGTCTATTTTCTCCACTGTAGGTGGCGCTCATCTGTAGCGCAATGCAGGTGCAGGGGGAAGTCGAGAGGAGGCTAGTTCCTCTATGATCGCCTCAGTCACAGGGAGGCAGCATTCAATTGGATTCTGTTGTCCCCATGTGACTTTGGTGGCCATCTTGGGTCAGGCAGAGTCTATTTAAAGTGATTCTAAAGGCATAAGGTTTTTTACCTTCATGCATTCTATGTAGGTAAAAAACCTTCTTTGTGCAGCAGCCCCCCAGTCCCCCCAATAGTGACCTGAGCCCCATCGTGATCCAGTGATGTGCACAAGAGCCTCGGCTCTCCAGGGACTCTCCCTCCTCATTGGCAGAGACAGCAGCGGGAGCCATTGGCACCCGCTGCTGTCAATCACAGCCAGTGAGTCAATGAGGAGAGGGGGAGGGTCTGAGCATTGGCTCTGTGCATACAGAGCAGCGGCTCAGGAGTGAGCCTGCTTGGGAGCCCCCGTTGAATTCTGCTTGCTCTGGGGCTACTCGGCAGAAGGTAGGGGCCAGGAGAGGGACCCAAGAAGAGGAGTATTGGGGTTACTCTGTGCAAAACTACTGCACAGAGCAGGTAAGTATAACATGTTTGGTATTTGAAAAAAAAAATTGCCTTTACTATCACTTTAAGACCTTGGCTCCCAGGTTTGGCACGCATTTCGCATGAGGGTAATGTAGGGACAGGTCAACCATCTGTCAGGGATAGTGCTTAGCATCAGGGAGGGGTTCCAGATGAGTAGGGAAAGTTCAAAGACATGCCTTCCTTCTTGGAAGCCCCCCCCTCATGTCGGTATAGACCGCTAGGCCACATTCCGCCCCTTAAGACAGATGCTGTTGACACACCTGGGACCTACTGCTATTACGTATCACTGTACGTTTTGTGAGCACCACCCGGTCGGGTTGTCTTACCACCAGGCTAGTTGTGCATTGCTGAGCTTCAATTTCAATAAAGTTCTGTTTTTTGCAACTGGACTCTGAATGTTTACTGCCACCACACCACGCTGCACCTCCCCATAATCCGTAATACAAGAAGGACCTTTTGCTGCTCTCCTGATTTGTTCTTTCTTGTAACCTATTTTGTTAAAGTAGTGTACAAAGCTTTCCAAAAGATAAAGCAATTATTTTCATGGCAAGAGCGATTATTTTCATGACAAACTTAATTCTCCTATGGGACAATCCAAGTTGCTTTGTATCTCTTAAAAAATTCCCTATATCAAACTTATAGTGTGAAATCAGCAAGTGTTGTAGGGTTGGGCAAGTAACCTCATTACTGGCATCAGTAGATACAGCTCCACTGAGGACTGCACATTACAAATGTTCTCCACAAGAGTGCCAGCAGAGCTAGGTATGCTCTGATATATTAACTTCTACTAATTAAAAGCCATGAATTATAGTGTTTTACTATATCTTTTTTTTTCTTCTCGTTTTTACAAGTTCATTGTCTGAAGAAAACTATTTCTGTTGGTGTTCTAAAAGTTTTATCTCCCAACTGGTGGAAGAAATACCAAAATACTGTTCTTATTTTACTGGATTTAAAATCAACTCCACCCAACACTTATATATTGCAGTTCTCTGTGATTGGTGGCAAGTTTAATTATGTTTTCTCTATCTTTCCGGGACATCGGTGGAGAGATATCTGTATCAGAATATCCAGTTCATCTTACTACTCTGGCAATTACAAAAGGCAATTTAGGCTGGTTTCACACCATTGTGCATCCCCGCATCCAATTCTAGACATGTGCGATTCGGTTCGTAAGGAATAGATTTTCCTACAAATTTGTTAGTATTCGTACATTCGGATCAATTCGAACATCCGAATAGCTGAAAGAACCAAAATACGAAAATTATGAAACCACGAATAAGCAAAATAACGAACATGCGAAAATACGAACTTGCGAACGGACAAACTTACGAAAATACGAAACTCTGAAACAGTAAAAGAAAGAAAATGACATTTATAACGAATTATTTGCATTTCGTATTTTCAATCTTTTGTCTGTTCGTAATTTCGTATTTTAATTTGTGTGTTCGTATTTTCGTTTCTTTGTCTGTTTGTAATTTTGTTTGTTTGTGTTCTCGAATCATTCTTTTGATTGGACAGCGTAATGCCGCGTACACACGAGCGAACTTTCTGGAAAACTAGGTCCGACATTCTTCCCGCCAGACTTCCGGTGGACTACCGCCGGACTTTCTGAACGGAAGGACTTGCCTACACACGACCAGACTTTCTGGCAGACTAGGTCCGCCGGTCTGAACGGACTTGCCCACACACGGACAAGTCGGACAAGTCTGTTCATTTTGAACGTGACTCAGGTACGAGCCCCCCCCACCCCAAAGCACCTTGTCCCTATGTTGATGAGGACAAGGGCCTCTTCCCGACAACCCTGGCCGTTGGTTGTTGGGGTCTGCGGGCGGGGGCGCTTATTGGAATCCGGGAGCCCCCTTTACTAAGAGGGCCCCCAGATCCCGGCCCCCCACCCTATGTGAATGAGTATGGGGTACATGGTACCCCTACCCATTCACCTGTGGGAAAAAGCGTCAATAAAAAAAAACACACTAGACAGGTTTTTAAATTAATTTATTAGACAGCTCCGGGGGTCTTCTTCCGGCTTCGGGGGTCTTCTTCCGACTTCGGGGGTCTCTCCGGTTCTTCTTCGCCGCAGGGCACCCCCTCCCCCAAAGCACCCACCCCCCATGTTGAGGGCATGCGGCCTGGTACGGTTCGAGGGGGGGGTGCTCGCTTATCCCCACCCCCTTTCCTGACCGGCCGGGCTGCGTGCTTGGATCTGAGATTTTGGGGGGACCCCACGCCGATTTTTGGGCGTAGGGGGTTCCCCTTAAAATCCATACCAGACCTAAGGGCCTGGTATGCCCCGCGCTCGCCGCAATAGGAAAATTAATTTATCCTATTGCAGCGAGCGCGAGATGCAGTACCCTGCCCTTGCGTCGTATCTGGTCCGTCGGACCAGACTACAAACGAACGGGCTTTCCGTCAAGAACTGAGTCCGGCGGAGTTACGATGGAGAGATTTGAAACATGTTTCATTTCTAGGTCCGTCGGACTTTTGGGAAAGAAAAGTCAGCTGGAGCCTACACACGATCGGATTGTCCGGCGGACTTGGTCAACCGGACCAAGTCTGCTGTAAAGTCCACTTGTGTGTACGCGGCAAGTGTATCTTTATGTATGTTCGTAATTTCGTATGTTCGCAATTTCGTGTTCTCTAATCATTCTTTCGAATGGACAGTGTATAGTGAGTGATGTCTCTTACTTAATAGCTTTATCCAATCAGCTTATCCCTTCTGTGTCTGAGTCCCACTGCATTCCTGAATCTTTTTAGATTCAGTTGAGGAGGAGACGGAGTCCAGGTCTCGTGACTGAGGGAGTGGGCTGGAGTAAGTACAGGACTTATTAGAAAAGCAAGCATAGGAATATTATTCTTTATTTCCTACGAAAGTACGAATCAACGAAAAAGACAATCTCACAAAAGTAACAATTACTAAATTACGAGTAGTGTACCGAATACACGAAAATGATTATCTAACAAAATTACGAATTTCGTATCAAACGGAATTACAAATCATTTTGTATCAACAAAAATATAACTGTTACGAAAATACAAACAAGTCCGAATATGAAAACTCGCGTCTTACAAAAGTACGAATCGTTACGAATCAACGGAAACGCAAAGAAACTAAACGAAACAAAACAAATTTTTTTTGTTGTGCACACGTCTATCCAATTCGCAATAGCAGGAGATTTTGACCGGCTCTCTATGGAGCCGGCTCACATATCTCCGCAGCGGGTCCAGTGCATTTTGCACAAAAACTGCATCTTTTGGTTTGTTTCAGGTCCGAATTCAGCCCAAAATTCGGGCTGAAATCGGACCTGAAACGGTGAACCAGCACGCACCGGACCCCTGCTGTGAGCCGCATGCGGCTCATATGTGAACCGAGCCTGATGGAGTGATGCTTCTCCAAAGTTACTGGTCAATAATATTACCCCAACTCAGAAGTAGAAGATCATAGGGTGTAGTTACTAAACCTGGAGAGTGCAAAATCTGATGCAACTGTGCATGGTAGTCAATCAGTTTCAAACTTCAGTTTGTGCAATTAAGCTTTGACAAAAAAAATGGAAGCTGATTGGTTTCTATGTAGATCTGGACCAGAATTTGCACTCTCAGTTTTAGTAAGGCAGGCCATACACTGTTCGAATCTCGGACGGTTCATCAGGAACTGGCCAAGATTCGAGCCATATCAACTTGGGTACAACCAGCCTGCCTGATTTTACTTGAGATTATCACTAGTGGCTGTTATAGCCGCTAACAATAATCACTGTCTTCTCTCGTGGGGATTACTTCCCCCCCGCCTGTCACTGCCCCCCCCTCCCCAGCAAGAGAGGACAATGGGGGTTATTTACAAAAGAAAATCCACTTTGCACTACAAGTGCAAACTACAAGTGAAAAGTGCACTTGAAATTGAACTAAAAGTGCACTTGGAAGTGCAGTCACTGTAAATCTGAGAGGTAGATCTGAAATGAGGGGAAGCTCTGCTGATTTTATCATCCAATCATGTGCAAGCTAAAATGCTGTTTTATTTATTTTCCTTGCATGTCCCCCTCGGATCTACAGCGACTTTACTTCCAAGTGCACTTTTAGTGCAATTTCAAGTGCACTTTGCACTTGTAGTTTGCACTTGTAGTGCAAAGTGGATTTGCCTTTCGTAAATAACCCCCATTGTCTTGGCAGGAGGGTTTCCTTTGTCAGCACAGTCTGTGTTGATGGGGGAATCAAGCAAATATCTTTCCTGCAACCTGGTTGCAGGGAAGAGATTTGCGCTGTTTCTGGCCTACATAAATCAACCCCCCATATGTCACCGACACACAATGGAACAAGTCTGTAGTCCAGAGGTTTACTGAAGTGAATGCATCACAATAAGTGCAATTCCAATGTTTTGAGGCCATGTAGGATCTCTTCGTCAGGCATATGATTCTCCATGGTGTGCTGGATATATCTGTTTTTATCAATGCTGATTCCATTCAATCTGCTGGCAGTTGCTAGAGCACCCTTTTACTTCAAGCTAAGCCCAGGAATGTGTGTGATGAAAATATGCCAGAAGACAGACATAGAAGAAGGGGTATGCTCTTGAAATGGGTCTGAAAGCAGAGCTTTACCTCTTGCTAGTTGGATAAGGCTTTTGCCATACTGTGCATACTTAAGCACAGCATATTTTTAACATGGTTTTATTACCTGATAGTATTTCCCTTTATTTTCCCAATTTATGTAACAAGGTGGATGATTTACTAAAACTGGAGAGTGCAAAATCTGGTGCAGCTGTGCATGGTAGCCAATCAGCTTCTAACTTCAGCTTGTTCATTGAAGCTTTGATAATAAAACATGGAAGCTGGTTGATTGGTTTCTATGCAGAGCTGCACCAGATTTTGCACTCTCCAGTTTTAGTAAATCAACCCCAGTGCCACAACACTGTTTGTTTTGCAGTGAAATTGCTCAACAATGTTGTCACCCTGGACAGGGTTGTCTTAGATGGACATTCGGTTTTAAATGGACTTTAATTAAAGGACAAACAAAGACCAGATCAAATAGAAGCTAAGATGACATCAAACGGAGACAAAAATGGCAGATTCCTTGGCTTAAAAGAATATTCCAATTTAAATTGACAGGTTTAGTTCCACTTGTCATGCTCTCCTTTAGGTGCCTCATGTACCAAGCTGGGTGACACCCGTGCTTGCATTCTCCTGTCAGGTCCAGCAGACACGTGTAGACACGTTAGGGGAAAGAATTAATGTTGTGTGATGTTGTTCCCAGGCTTTTTGGATCCAGCCTACCCATCTGTGATATAAATAAGGGGGAAGGCTGGGTTTCTGGGCTTTGGCCCACTTAATGGAATGGCATGATTGCTTCAGAGGAGGACTGCTGCACCTTGCAGTCCCTCAGAGGCAGCGGGAGTCTGGAGGTCTGCAATCTCTGGAGAACACCAATAATAGACTACTGCCATTGTCAAGGTATGCCTGGGCAGCCTACTAGAGATAGGACATTCTATTGTTAATGTTCACATGGAACTATGCCAACAAGATATTTTAAGTAAAAGTTGCATCAACTGTTACAAGCCTGATCTAAAGTAATTTAAAGTGGTGTGTGAAGGTTTCTGGCATATGAAAGAACTATGGTCAGCAAAGCACTTGTGGGGTATGAAGTAAAGCTGCTACAAAAGGTCTACTCAGCAAGACAAGCAGAAGGAGTATGGGTATCCAAGAACTAGTTCAAGGTACATTGCAGCCAGTCATGAAGTTTGGTAACTAGTGTAGGTAATGGGTCCTTTAGTAGCGAGGCGGTCTGTGTTCTGGCTCTTGCCCCAGCGGTCAATCCCTAACCGGGACCGAATCTGCGTTACAGAGACTGTTTGTGTTATGTGAACGGCGGGACCCCATTCTGTCACTGGGAGTGAGGTGGCAGAGGTATGCTGGACTGATGGAGAGGGCACAGGCTTAGCTTTGTCCCTCCTCAACGCAACATACATTTACTAAAGTGTGTAGTGACATAGGCAAATATACTTTACAGAGGAACTCTGAACATTTATTTATTATTGCATAGAGTGTTACGACTTATCTCTAAGTGGGGGAACCACCATAATGTTTGATTATCACATAAACGTTGTCCCCACCTGGTCCCAAGCATTGATAAGCACGTGCACAGGAAAAGGTACCCCCATGGGTAGGACAAGTGGCCCCACACACAGAACTGGAATGCCAGGGGTTTGACTTACGGCAGTAGGAACCTATGGCTCTTCTGCCCCCAGTTTCCCATGTGAAAAAAGGAAGTGAAGGGGGTAGAGACATGAAGCCAGGTAAGTGTTTAGAAACAGAGGGAGTAGGACAGGTAGTAGAGCGCATTTTATCTTAATGCTGAGAATGCATTAAGTTAATAAGAATTAAGATTTTAGTACTACTTTAAGCCTTAATATTTAGATTCTTGGATAAACCCAATAGTGACCGGTTATTACTAAAGCTTGTAAGCTACAAAATAGTAATGAGCATATGAAGAACTAAGGTTTCATGAAATCTATGAATAAGAACAATGCAGTGGTTGTCAATGTACATGATGCAGAGCAATCATATTGTCAAATAAACCCCTGGTGCCCAACCTGAGGCCTTTTGGTATATGATGTGTGGCCCTGGGACTTCAGCTTTCTGTAGTTTGAAAATTTATTAGGGATAGAGCATTGATCTCTACTAGCCTTGTGTAACATGTTCCCAGTTTCATATTGTCTTCTGTAGCATATATCCAATCAAAAATGTAGCATGTCCACACTCTCCTCATTTCCCGTCAAGTAGGCCCCGACTAGCCATAGAGCACACTGGGCATTTGCCAAGCCGCATGTCCTACCAAAATCCGATCCAGCGTTGATCTGAAATCATGGCTTCATTCCTCTCCATTCTCCCATTGTCTTCAAACTCCGGGGGGCAGGACCCTGCCAAGCGAACACCAAACAGTGCCGGCCGCGATTGCTCAGTGACTGCTGCAAGGCTTGCTCACGAGGGGCGGACTGACTATTTGCGCCACACTTCTTTCTCTAGCTTTAGAGCCTAACTTATGATCTTGCACACAGACCCACTATTTTCATAAAACTCCTCTGGTGGCATCATAAAGATGGCTGCTGTCTTTAAACTTGGAAGTGCCCAGCAGCTTCTATGGAAGGAAGCCAGGAACTTCCAACAGGCTATACTGCAGTTTTTATTTAAATGTCCACTCTAAGCATGCTCAGCTGCTTGAGTGTAGACCGGGACATAGGGGGTCGCATGATCTACTATTAAACAGGGCCCCATGAGTTCTCAGTCCACCCCTAGTATGGGCTGCTCAGTCTAAAATTCCCAGGTCTATTTTTTGTCCGAGTCGGGCCCTGCTGTCAAGCATTACATAATGTATATTGAACATTATGGGGTTGATTTACTAAAGGCAAATAGACTGTGAATTTCCAAATTGCAGCTCCACGCTGCAAGTGCAGTTGCTCCAAAGCTTAGTAAATGAGGTAACGCTTCACTTTGCAAAGTATACCCAATCACATGCAAGGAAAATTTAAAAAAAACAGCATTTTTGCTTGCACATGATTGGATAATGGAAATCAACAGAGCTTCTGATCATTTACTAAGCTCTAGAGCAACTGTACTTGCAGGGTGCAACTGCACTTTGCAAATTGCACAGTCCATATGCCTTTAGTAAATCAACCCCTGTGTGTGGCCCTTGGGTGATGTCAGAGGCCACATTTGAGGCCCCCTTTGGCTCATAAGTTGATAACCACTGAAATGACCCAACAGTCTCAGGCTCAATTATAAAATTTGTTGATTCCTCGGCTGATGTACTTTCAGTTTTTTTTTTTTTTTAAGTGTGGCTGTCATGTCCCTGATGAGTACTGGGTAGAACAGTGCCGAATGCCAACACTCAAGCAATCTGAAAAGCATTGGGGTTGATTTACTAAAGTCAAATAGACTGTGCACTTTGCAAGAGCAAATTTGCAGAGCTTAGCAAATGAGGAGAAGCTTCACTTTACAAAGAATACCCAATCACATGCAAGGAAAAATAAAAAACAGCATTTTTTGCTTGCACACGATTGGATGATGGAACTCAGCAGAGCTCCCCCTCATTTACTAAGCTCTGGAGCAACTAAACTTGCAAAAGTGCACAGTCTATTTGTCTTTAGTAAATCAACCCCAGAACATCTCAATAATTAGAACCCAAGGATGACTGCTCTGACAATACACAATAATGGAGCCTTGTGGCATTTTGGTCTTGTCACATTGGCGTAACTGTGAATACAAATCGACAAGTGTTCTATAATGCAGCACAGGCCACCCAGTGGTCAATATCATTACACCTGCTGCTCCAATAAATAATAAAGAGGATTCACACTGACACTGAGTAATTATAATTCCCCCTCTATGCGTATGAATCTGAAGTGCGTATTGATCGCTGTCACCATAAGGGAGCCCTGAAAATATAACTGGCTTTCTGTTTTTTGCATCCAGCAGATACATAAATAGATTTTTATCCATCTTCCCAATACAGTAACATTTATATACAAGCACCAAGAAGTACTTTCTTTTGATGAATTAAGCATCGTTCAGCAAGCTCCGATGTTTACCAGGATGCCTTTTATTCCTTTGCATGAATTAAATATTAGAGTTTTTTGAGACGGAATTTTTAAAACCGACTCGGGCGTCCCTTGGATGCTACTTTTTTTCCAAGAAGCAATTCTCATCCCGAGCACACAGATCACAGCGAGGTGTCTCTTGCATAGTGCAGAAAGGCTTAATTTTGTTTTCATACCTGTCAATAGAAGTAACATCCACCCAGGAAACCAAACACTTAATTTCTGTCTTGTGGGTGTTGCTGTCTGTCCAAAGAAGCGACGCGGCTATTGTTAAAGATCAAACCGAGAGAATGCTGCTTCCTTTTATTTTCTGCTGAAATCAATAAAAAAAAAAAAATGTTCATACTGCATACTTTGGGAAAGTTAAGTATGATGTGTTAGGACCGAAAACAACAATTCATTGTATTTTATCTGTGTCATTTAACCCCATGAAAATAGTATTAACCCAACAACAAAAATATAATATATCTACTTCTATTTTTTGCAATACGGCAATTGTTGGTTGGTTTTTGGTTGGGTTTTTTTTTTATTATTTTTTTAATTTATTTTATTCTTTATTTTTTTATTTTATTGTTTGGATGAGGTGGGGATGGTGGGTTCTAAATATTGTATAGAAGGGTTTATTAGATACACAATATCATTGAGAAAAATGATTTAAGGTAGAAGAGCAAAGATAAAAGTGTATATATACAGTCTACTCTTTAATTTTTTTCTTTGTTTCTACATATCTTTTTGTACAGGATTGTATGGTTTGTCCTAAATGTAAAAAAATGTAATAAAAATTGAATTAAAAAAAAAAAACCTGACAATTGTGCGGTCGTAGGACGTTGTACACAAACAAAATTGACGTCCTTTTTTCCCCACAAATAGAGCTTTCTTTTGGTGGTATTTAATCACCTCTGCGGTTTTTATTTTTTGCGCTATAAACAAAAAAGGAGAGACAATTTTGAAAAAAAAAAAACTGTATTTTTTACTTTTTGCTATAATAAATATCCAAAAAATAAAAATGTCTTCATCAGTTTAGGCCAATATGAATTCTACATATTTTTGGTAAAAAAAATCGCAATAAGCGTATATTGATTGGTTTGCACAAAAGTTATAGTGTCTACAATATAGGAGATATATTTATGGCATTTTTAATATTAATTTTTTTTTTTACTAGTAATGGCGGTGATCAGCGATTTTTAGTGGGACTGCGACATTGCAGCGTACAGATCGGACACTTTTGACACTTTTTTGGGACCATTGACATTTAAACAGCGATCAGTGCTAAAAATAGCCACTGATTACTGCATAAATGTCACTGGCAGGGAAGGGGTTAACACTAGGGCGCGATCAAGGGGTTAAGTGTTCCCTAGGAAGGTGTTTCTAACTGTGGGGGGAGTGTACTGATTGGAGGAGGAGAGAGATCGCTGTTCATGATCACTAGGAACAGCAGATCTCTCTCCACTTCCCTGACAGAACGGGGATCTGTCTGTTTACAATGAGGGACACACTTAACCCTTTGAACGCCCCTGGTGTTAACCCCTTCCCTGCCAGTGTCATTATTACAGTAACAGTGCATTTTTTTAGCAATTATAGAAAAAGTGCACAAAATAAACAGCCACATCTGTAAATATTCAAGAAGGAAGGGGGGGGAGCAATACTTAGTATTACCAACAAGGCGGACTTTATAGGCTAAGAAACAATGGAAAAGAAACATATTAGAAACAATCAAATTTATTAAGGTTAACAATACAAAAACAATCAAATAGAATAAAAGTATGAAAAATATGCATCTATGCTTAAGTGCAGTGAGCCCTTGTATGATTACGCGTTTCGCCGCTAGGCTTCTTCAGGACACAGCCAAGGTTCAAAGACGAAGCAGATAAGAGAATATGTTTCTCTAACTTAGTTTATGATATAAAGTCATATATAGCCACGATAAGATGAACAGTAAGTTCAGAGGCTAGGAATAAATATAATATCGCTGAATACATAAGCTGGGGCAGATGAAAAATTAAATTCCTGGTATACAAGAGGTAAAAAGGAGGGCCAGAAGGCGTCCAATCATACAGGTCCTTAATTAGGTTACAACAGTGCTAATGGCTAAATAAAGCCCAAAAGCATATCGCTGTATAACCAGAATTTCATCAAAAAGATATGCCCCAGGGAGACAGCAAACCACTGCACACTTTTTACATTTTTTTAGCGTCACTGGTCCCCAAAAAATGTGTCAAAAGTGTCAGCTAGGTGTCCAATTTGTCCGCCGCAATGTTGCAGTCCCGCTATAAATCGCTGATCGCCGTCATTACTAGTAAAAGAAAAAAAAAAAGAAAAATTCCATAAAAACATCTCATAGTTTGTAGACGCTATAACTTTTGAGCAAACCAATCAATATACACTTATTGTGATTTTTTTTTTACCAAAAATATTTAGCAGAATACATTGATAAAGAAATTGGATTTTATATATATATTTTTTTGGATATGTTTTATAGCAGAAAGGCTATAGCAGATGGCTCTTTTTTTGTTTATAGCGCAAAAAAAAAAAAAAAAAAAACAGCAGAGGTGTTAAAATGCCATCAAAAGAAAGCTCTATTTGTGGGGAAAAAAAGGGACCTTAATTTTATTTGGGTACAGCATTGCACCACCGCGCAATTGTCAGTTAAAGTAACACAGTGCCACATCACAAAAAATGGCCTGGTCATGAAGGGGTTAAAACCTTCCGGGGCTGAAGTGGTTAAAGGAAGTTGAAAAATAGCAGACTTTAAGGATAATTTCACCTTTAAAAAAATAATGAATGCACATGTTTTGCAGATAAAAAAAGGTGCTTTTTTTTTTTTAACCACAGAACCTGCAGAGCATTGCACCTGCGATCAGTGGATGTCAGGCTCTTGCAGACACTGCTGAGTTTAGGCAGACAGCTACTCAGCTGTACATGGTGGGAAGGTGGGATTGCCTTCATCCCAAAGTCAGATAGAAATAGAATACCCTCCAAAGAGCAGGGACTATTTGTTGGCACTACAGAAAACTAAGCTCCAAAATTAAAATATACAAATCTTCATTACAAAGTACAATAATCCATAGAATAAATTAAAAGCATGATCGGTTGTAGAAATGATCGGTCGCAGGAAAGAAAATCGTTCAACTGTGTTGATGGGGGAATCCCTCCCGCAGCGTTATCATGTTCTGCTGGTGGGGAGCCTTACCTGCCAGCAGAACACAATGATCACTGCTAGCGCCCATAGCCACTGGCAGTAATTGCATGCAAAAAATTCAACAGTCTGGCTATACTGAAGTCGATCCCTGGATTGACTTTAGTACAACCAGCCTGTCCATAGATGGATCGAATCTTGGTTGGTCCCTGCTGAACCGGCTGAGATATGATCGCCGCAAGCATCCCCCCCGTGGGAGACAGACAGTGGATGGGAAGGCAGCGATCGCCACAAGCACACCCACCATCCCCCCAGTCCCGCGGGAGATGGACGGTGGTTGGGAAGAAGGCGATCGCCGCAAGCTCACCAGTGATCCCCCCCCGCGAGTTAGATGAATGAGAAGGTGGCTGTGGAGACTAACCTTAACATAGGAGGCAGGGGGAATGAAGAGCTGGGCCATTCTCCTCTCTGTTCTCCTCCGGGCTGAACAGAAAGTGTGTCCTGAGACATGATTGGGAGTCCTAAGACTGCCTGGCCAATTGGGTCTCAGGAGCTGCTTCCTGATTGCAGGCCAGGAGGAGAATCAGGAAGACAATAGTGAATATTAATTCGCTAATGTCACACAACTGGGTGGGCTCAGGGCGCAGTGCACTGCGCCCTGAGCCCACCTATTTTTTAAGCCAATTAGAGTGTTAGGCTCTAATCATGTGCTTCAAAAAAAAAAAAAAACCCATTGAAATCCATGTGTCCGGCGTCCTGCATGCAGATTAGTGGGCTGGGCGCATGGATTAGAGGGACAGCACCCCTCCGCCCAGTATGGACAGGTCGCCACTGCTCCTTTGTCTACTTAAGTCAAATTTTCTTTCCTATTAAAAACAAATGGTTTGTATGTATTTGTTTCCATTGGTTGTTTTTTCCTGTATAGAAAAGTCTAAGCATTTTCATATTGTCCTTTCAGCTCCCAATCCTTGCGCCGCTGGCAATGGAAGGGGCCCGTGTTCTCATCTGTGCCTGATCAACTTCAACAGAACCGCGGCTTGTGGCTGTCCACACCTGATGAAGCTTTCCTCTGACAAGAAGACATGCCAAGGTAAGGATTAACGCTAAGTTCGGTTCAAATCTCATCTTCTCTATAAATCCCCTCCCCCCAGGTTCCAAGCCTCTGATTTGGTATTTTAAAGCCCAACTCCGACCATCATTCATGTAAGCTAAAGAAAGGATCAACAAGATCAACAGTGCACATCATACCAGCCATCTGTGAAATCCGCCCAAGCATGTCATAAGGCTGTGAGATATAACACAATAAATGTAACAGGTAGACAGAAGGATCATAAATGAACACAACCTGAGATCATACATAAACACTAATGCAGAAAAGACTAGTGGGCTGAATCGCAGTCCGTGGAGTGCTGTCCGTGTTTCTAGGTGATTCCTGTGCAGTTGTTCAGTGTGGTGCAATTTTGCATCCTATTCATATGAATGGGCTGCAAATCGCACCAGTTTGCATGAAAAGTAGAGCAGCCATTACTTTTCAAAAATGCACTGCACCAAATCGCATGGTACTACGGTACCATGCAATCTAGGGCAGACAAATGCACTGCATTTGCGGTCTGTGTTTGGGGAGCCATTACCAATGTATTGGCAGCCGCAGCAGATCACAAAGGCAGTGCGTTAAAATGCAGAGGAGAAATACTGTATGTATGCAGGGCTGGCACTCCTGCTAAGCGAACTAGGCAGCCACCTAGGGCGCACTGCTGCCTAGGGGGCGCAGTCATGGCCCACTGACTTCCCCGTTTGCCTGGCTGGGGATCACGAGGGGCCCTACACAGGGTTGGGGCGCTGACTGACTGCAGAGAAAGCATCAGCCATGGAGGACATCTGTCATGGCTGCTACATAGGAGGTCAGCAGCAGCTCAGCCTGAAAGGAGGGTGCAGTAGAGGGCCGGAGTAGGCGTGCACAGCTGGTGAGATGGAGGAGGCGGGCATGAGGTCAGCAGAGGAGGCGTGCACAGCTGGGGAGACGGAGGAGGCGGGCATGAGGTCAGCGGAGGAGGCGTGCACAGCTGGGGATGCGGGCGTGAGGTCAGCGGAGGAAGCGGAGGAGGCGTGACTCTGAACGTAGCTGCTGAGTCTGGTGAGCCTGCTCTCTGATCCTGTCACCTGCATGGCCTTAAGCAAGACTAACGACACCGCGGGCCCCACCCCCCCAGCGTCCCCCCCGTGGGCGGGGGAGGGGTGAGGGAGGTTGCGGGGAGTGTTAGTCTTGCCTAGTGCCCGAAATAGTTAAGAACTGGCTAGACATGTGCAGAACAAAAATATGTGTTTAGTTTCATTTCAGTTCGTTACTTACCGTATATACTCGAGTATAAGTCGTTCCGAGTATAAGTCGAGGCCTTATATTACCACAAAAAAATGGGAAAAACTTATTGACTTGAGTATAAGACGAGGGTGAGAAATGCACAGCTACTGTAAGTGGAAAAGAGGGTCAACAATGCCCATTTGCAGCCTCACTGTGCCCATTTGCAGCCTCACTGTGCCCATTTGCAGCCATAGGTCCCCTGAACTTCAAACTCGGTAGTTAAGGGTTCCTAGATGCCCCCTAGCTGCAGCCAAAATTTGGGGTCTCTGAACCCAAAGGGTCCCGAAATGACATTGCAGCAGATGGACACAGTTGACCGAATTTGGGGCCCTGTATCTCAGGGCCACTTAGTGCTAAGAACCCCAAATTTGGTGTGCAAACCCAGTGGAACTAGCACCATAAAATTTCCAAAGCTGGGGTTTCTAGCACCAAGTGGCCCCGAGATACAGGGCCCCAAAAATCAGTTCAGAAAATGTCAAGCACTTTTCTACAGCAGAGAATGACATTTTCCGAACCGGTTTGGGGGCCCCGTATCTCAGGGCCACCTAGTGCTAGGAACTTTAGCTTTGGATATGTTGTGGTACCAGTTCCACTGGGTTTGCACACCAAATTTGGAGTTCCTAGCACCAAGTGGCCCTGAGATACGGGGCCCCAAAGTCGGTTCGGAAAATGAAATTTTTTGCTGCAGAAAAGTGCTTGACTCAAGTATAAGTCGAGGGGGGCACTTTCAGCACTAAAAAATGTGCTGAAAAATTCGACTTATACTCGAGTATATACGGTACATAAATTTGTTTAGTTAAATTCGTTTAACTCGGAATTCGTTTTGTTTATTCGTATTCTATTAAATTCGAATTTTCAGAATTCAAATTTGAATCGATTCGAATAGTTTTCGACTTCAAATAGCTTTCAAATTCGAAAAGTTTTTGAACTTTAATAGTTTTCGAATTGTAATAGTTTTCAAATTTGAAAAGTTTTCCAATTTCCAAAGAGAACAACATAGAATAGAAAATAAAGGAATAAAATAAAAAAAAATAATATATAATAGAGAAGAAAAGAATATAACAGATGCATACTAGCCCATTATGCTTTACATTAGCAGGCCTTGCGGGGAGCAAAATTGGGGTTTACTTCCTCTTTAACCCGTGTAGGCACAGCTTCACTGCATGGGAAAATAATTGCCTGGAGTTGAGCTTTAATACATGGCAACTACACTTGAAGTAACTGTACTACTGGAATTGTGACTTTAACCTCTTCCGGACCACCCCAAGCACATATACCTCCTGGGCTAAATCACTTACCTGTATGTGAATTCTAGTTCTGGGTATGGGGTGCGCATGTGCGCCATCAGAGACCCGGTGGATCCTGATGTTTGCCAGCACCCCATGATCGTTACCAAGAGAAGCAGAACGATGGTCAGCCTATGTGAACAAGTCAGATCGCTGTTCTGTGAGTGTGTGTCTGCTAAGATCTCTGTCTTCCCCCAGTCAAAGCACCCCCCCCAGTTAGAAAGCACCTCCCAGCGAACACATTTAACCCTTTGATCGCCCCTGATGTTAACCCTGTTCCCTGCCAGTGTCATTAGTACAGTGACAGTGCATTTTTTTTTAGCACTGATCACTGCATTGATGTCACTGTTCCCCAAAAAGTGTCACTTAGGGGTTGATTTACTAAAGGCAAATAGACTGTGCACTTTGCAAAGTGCAGTTGCCTGCTGCAAGTGCAATTGCTCCAGACCATAGTAAATGGGGTAAGGCTTCACTTTGCAAAGAATACCCAATCACGTGCAAGGAAAATAGAAAAAAATGCATTTTTGCTTTTACATGATTGGATAATAAAAGTCAGCAGAGCTTCTGCTCATTTACTAAGCTCTGGAGCCACTGCACTTGCGAGTGCAAATGCACTTTGCAAAGTGCACAGTCTATTTGCTTTTAGTAAATCAACCCACATAGTGTCAGATTTGTCTGCCGCAATGTCGCAGTCCTGCTAAAAATCACTGATCGCCGCCATTCCTAGTAAAAAAAAAATGTAAAAAGTCAAAATTCCAGAAATCTATCCCATAGTGTGTAGACGCTATAACGTTCACGCAAACCAATCAATATACGCTTATTGGGAATTTTTTTTTACCAAATATATGTAGCAGAATACATATTGGCCTAAATTGATGAAGAAATTTGATTTTTTTTTTTTATTGGATGTGTTTTATAGTATAAAGTAAAAAAAAAAAATACATATATATATATATATATATATATATATATATTGTTTTTTTTAAATTGTTGCTCTTTTTTTTGTTTACAGTGCAAACAATTAAAACCGCAGGTCTATTTGTGGGAAAAAAAGGACATTAATTTTGTTTGAGTACAGTGTTGCACCACCGCGCAATTGTTAGTCAACCCCCCTGGCGGTGTTCCCGAGTGTGGTTCGGGGTTAAATTTCAGTACCATTAGCGGTAACCCCGAGCCACACTCGGAATTGCATTGTAGAATCCTGGTACAGTATACTTACCTTGTCCCCAGGATCCTGCGACGTCCCCCACAGTGTTCCTGGCCTGTGTCCTCCGCCCGATGCTCTGTGTGCCGGGCTCCGTTCTCTGCGAGCGTCGCAACGCATGGGGACGGAGCCTGGCGGCAAATTCAAAAAGTACACAAAACATAACACATACAGTACACTGTAATCTTACAGATTACATTACTGTATAAAATCATTTCACATCCCTTTTGTCCGCAGTGCTTTGCCCAGTGCCCTGCATGCAGTTCTATATTATATATACTGTTCTTTCTGCCTGGAAACTGGAGATTGTCCATAGCAACCAAAAAATGTTCTTTTACATCAAAAGTGGTTTTAGACCAGCTAGAAAACAGCGATAGTGCAGAATTAAGAGGTAGTAAATCGTGAGGAAATACATTTTATTATTATTATATTATTATTTTTTTATAATTATTTATAGTTATTTTTTATAATTTAATTTATGAATTTATGTTTCAAACTTTATCATACAAGGGATGTCTAGTAGACACTTGTTTGGACAGATTTAAGTGTGTTATTTCTAAGAATTACAGGCCTACAATATAAAACGTCAAATTTCTATGCAAAACAATTGTACCGCTTTGAGATGCAAAAATCTGACATAATCATACCGCCAGGGAGGCTACAATAACGTAGTCCTGTATCACAAAAAGTGGCCTGGTCATCAAGGGGGTAAAACCTTCCTGGGCTAAAGAGGTTAATAAAATGAAGTATTTTAGAGGTTTCAAAGTAGTTTTCATTTTCACTGTTTTCCATCTTTTTTCTTTTTACTCTCTTGGCAATTAGATTTGCACATGTAGAAGTGCTGGGTTTGGAATCACAATTGCATTGCGGGGTGTAGTTGGTATTTTTGCCAGGTTTCTGTCACTGGCGTTATTCATTCCTGACCGTTTATAGCTTAGAGGCACAAATCCCAGTGGTCATGCTTATTCCTTACAGCATGGCCAAGTTGAAACTTCTGCTGAAGGAGATAACTGCACAAATAACCGTATTTTATTTTGGTCAATATTAAATACAGGTTTCATTGATGGACAGGAATGTGTTGTGTGTAGACTGCAAAATCACATCTAGGCACACAAATTTATATTACTTCACCCGGTCAGTGTACTAATAAGAACACGTGTCTTGTGTGAGAAAATAGTGTTGCCTTATCAGTCCCTTCATCCCTCTTTTAATCAGCAAGAGATTCTGAAGTTGAGTTACTAAAGGCAAATAGACTGTGCACTTTGCAAGTGCGGTTGACCAGATGTTAGTAAATGAGGGGACGATCTGCTGATTTCCATCATCCAATCACGTGCAAGCAAAATTGCAGTTAAAAAAAAAAAAATGTCCTTGCATAGTTACATAGTAGGTGAGGTCGAAAAAAGACACAAGTCCATCAAGTCCAACCTATGTGTGTGATTATGTGTCAGTATTACATTGTATATCCCTGTATGTTGTGGTCATCCAGGTGCTTATCTAATAGTTTCTTGAAACTATCGATGCTCCCCGCTGAAACCACCGCCTGTGGAAGGGAATTCCACATCCTTGCGCTCTCATGCCCCGTACACACGGTCGGAATTTGTTCGGACATTCCGACAACAAAATCCTAGGATTTTTTCCGACGGATGTTGGCTTAAACTTGTCTTGCATACACACGGTCACACAAAGTTGTCGGAAAATCCAATCATTCTGAACGCGGTGACGTAAAACACGTACGTCGGGACTATAAACGGGGCAGTAGCCAATAGCTTTCATCCCTTTATTTATTCTGAGCATGCGTGGCACTTTGTGCGTCGGATTTGTGTACACACGATCGGAATTTCCGACAACAGATTTTGTTGTCGGAAAATTTTATATCCTGCTCTCAAACTTTGTGTGTTGGAAAATCCGATGGAAAATGTGTGATGGAGCCCACACACAGTCGGAATTTCCGACAACAAGGTCCTATCACACATTTTCGGTCAGAAAATCCGACCGTGTGTACGGGGCATTACAGTAAAGAACCCTCTACATAGTTTAAGGTTAAACCTCTTTTCCTCTAATTTTAATGAGTGGCCACGAGTCTTATTAAACTCCCTTTTGCAAAAAAGTTTTATCTCTATTGTGGGGTCACCAGTACGCTATTTGTAAATTTAAATCATATCCCCTCTCAAGCGTCTCTTCTCCAGAGAGAATAAGTTCAGTTCTCCCAACCTTTCCTCATAACTAAGATCCTCCAGACCCTTTATTAGCTTTGTTGCCCTTCTTTGTACTCGCTCCTTTTCCAGTACATCCTTCCTGAGGACTGGTGCCCAGAACTGGACAGCATACTCTAGGTGCGGCCGGACCAGAGTCTTATAGAGCGAGAGAATTATAGTTTTATCGCTGGAATTAATCCCCTTTTTAATGCATGTCAATATTCTGTTTGCTTTGTTAGCAGCAGCTTGGCATTGCATGCCATTTCTGAGCCTATCATCTACTAGGACCCCCAGGTCCTTCTCCATCCTAAATTCCCCCAGAGGTTCTCCCCCCAGTGTATAGATTGCATTCATATTTTTGCATGTGATTGGGTATTTGCTAAGTGAAGCTTTAACCCATTTACTAAGCTCAGGAGCAACTGTACTTGCAAAGTACACAGTCTATCTGCTATTAGTAAATCAACCATCTGTCTTCACTTTTTTTAAACTCGTGGTTCCCTCTGAAGAAAGATCCGTGGTGGAGAAGGCAGTGAGGAGACATTATGTCACCTCTTCACAGCCTTTTTTAACCACTAAAAATCTGCACCACCACACAGCAACTGTGTGCATTGCAGGTGGTTGTGGGGTGGTTGCAGTGCAGCCCCATTAAGGTCAATGGGTTATTTTGATGGGCAGTATTAACAAAGCTCCCAACTGTCCCTGATTTTGAGGGACTGTCCCTGATTTGGAGCAATGTTACTCTGTCCTTCTTTCCTCCTCATTTGTCCCTCATTTTGGTCTGATCTATATAATTGTATATAAAATGTATGTTTTATCTTTCAAAAAGTGTTTCCTAGACCTAAACCTTTCATCCAAATTCTAAATTGCTGCATTTGTAAATTGTAAAAGCCAATATAAAGGAATAGTAGTGGTAAAAAAAAAGCCCTTGTGAATATTTTTAACCTTTTTTTTTTATCAGTTAAGTCTCCTTTTAGGGGGTGTGGCAGGGGGCATGTCCTATGCCTACATGCATTTGCTAGTAGGTGTCCCTCATTCCCATCTCAAAATGTTGGGAGGTGTGAGTATTACCCATTGAGCACAATAAAGAGAATCATTTTTGCCATGCCATGGCATGTGTTCACCCCCGTCTGCTGCCTTTGCAGCTTAAAGCGGGAGTAAACCCATCCATAAAACTGTTTCATTTCCGGCACGTGCCGGAAATGTAACACTCCCATTGGTTGTGCTCTCAACCAAACTGTCAAGCCATCCAATGGCTGGTGTCCTAACTGATCACATGTGCAGCATCATGGCAGTTGTGGATTAAACAGAGGCAAAGATGGCAGCTTCCTTGACTGAAAACGATAGGAGGGTTTACTTACACTTTAAAGGGGAGCAGCTCAAACTTGTGTTCTTACCACCCCCTAAATGCTAATGTAAACAAGGCCTAAAAGTAACAAGCCTATGTAATGTATATATGTAATGTAGATCTGTAACCTCCTGTAGTGTTAGCAAGATATCTTGGGGTCTTGGTGGGGGGTTATTGATAAATGACCATTACCTATTTACAAACTGGACATCATATGAACATTGATAAAAAGAAAAAAAAATAGTTCCGTGTTTTTGCTTACAGATTTTTTTTAACCACGTGCGCACAGGCAACATACATTGCTGCCTTCTTCCGGGTGCATGTGCCCACTATATTAGTACTATAAAAAGAACAAAGAGCAAAATTCCAATATAAATACCATGGTTTGTAGATGCTATAACTTTCATGCAAACCAATCAATATACACTTACTGGGCTTTTTTTAATCAAAGACATGTAGCAGAATATAGTTTGGCCAAAATGTATGAACATTTTTATTTTTTTATTTGTTTTTATTGAAAATGTTTTGTAGCAGAAAATAAAAATGTATAGTTTTTTTTTTTTTTAAATGTCGGTCTTTTTTTTTTTTTAATCTTCTAAAAAAAAAAAAAAAACAGTAGTGATCAAATACCACCAAAAGAAAGCTCTATTTGTGTGGAAAACATATATACATTTAATTTGGGTATGTTACATGACCGTGCAATTACCAGTTAAAGTAGCACAGTGCTAAATAGCGAAAAATGGGCTGGTCATGAAGAGGGTAAAATCTTTAGGAGCTCATGGTTAATTTCCCAAGTAAGCTGTCACTTGATGGACATTACATTACTTTTTCACCAGCTACGTATCACTGTCTTGACATAGAAAGGTTGCAGCTGAAATTAGTAGTACGAAAGCAAATATAGTTCCATAAGGTGACATATAATTTCATTCTTATTTTCTTCATTTTCAGAGATGAAAAAGTTTCTTGTCTATGCCAGAAGATCAGAAATACGAGGAGTTGACATAGACAACCCCTACTTCAACTTCATTACAGCGTTTACTGTTCCAGACATTGATGATGTTACAGTGGTAGACTTTGATGCTCTTGAAGAACGATTGTACTGGACAGATGTGAAGACTCAGACAATAAAACGGGCGTTCATTAATGGGACCGGTCTGGAGACGGTCATCTCAGGAGGTAAACCCATGAACTTGCTTCTCTGTATTATAAAATGTGTCCACCTTGCAACCACCTTGATCATCACATTTTAGGGACTGATATCAGTGGACTGAATAAAGTGTACCGTGCAAAGCATGCCATGGTGCCTCATTCATTGGTGGGCATTCCTTAATTGTGTCACACCTTTTTACATCTTCCAGCGTCAGCTTACTTTGTGGCTCTTGGTCACATGACATCTGAAAGCCACAAAGAAGGTTGGTTGGTGCTAGAAAATTTCTTTCTGGTAGATGCCACAGGTCTGAATAAGTTAGATATCTAATGCCAAGCTACAGGTCCCACTCTAATCAATGTCTGAATGTTTAAATATCTCTATTAAGGGCCATTAGCCCAACATATTTTATTAGTACTGGCCCATAGGGCTAATGCCCTCCTGCCGCCAAGCCCAGTCCTCTCCTGACTATTATTGTGCGTTGACTGAGATGATGATTAAGCCTATGGACGACTCAAAGGATCATTGCAGTCACTAGATGTAGTATTTAGGAAACAGGAATGGATTTAGATAAGACAGGGTCCACAACAAAATGTGGGCTTCTTGTATTAATGCATTAATTTAGATAAATTGTTGCAAGTAAACCCTTTTTTATTTTATTTTATTTTCCCTTTCTTTTCCTCTCCTCTTCCTTTCCTTTTCATTTTCTTTCCTTTTCCCTTTCTTTGCTTTTTTCTTTTCTTCCCTTTTCCTTTCCTCTCCCTTTCCTTTTCCTCTTCTTCTTCCTCTTTCTTTTCCTTTCCTTTTCCTTCATTTTTCTTCCTTTTCCTTTTTCTTCTCTTTCTTTTTACTTTTTTTCCTTTCCTTTCCTTTTCTTTCCTCTTTCTTTTCCTCTCCTCTTCCTTTTCCTACCCTCTTCCTTTTCTTTAATTTTCCCTTTCTTTCATCTTCCTTTTCTCTTCCTATCCTTTTCATTTCATGTTTTTCTTCCTTCCTTTTCCCTCTCTTTCCTTTTTCTTTTCTTTTCTTTTCTTTTCTTTTCTTTTCTTTCCTTTTGATTATTTTTCTTTTTCTTTGCTTTTCACTTTCCTTTTTCCTCTTCCTTTCATTTTCTTTTCCTTTTCTTTTCCTTACCTTTCCCCGTCTTCCTTTTTCCTTTCCTCTGTTTCTTTCCTTTTCCCTTTCTTTGCTTGTTCTTTTCTTTGCTTTCCCTTTTCTCCGCCTTTTGTTTTACTTTTTCTATTCCTCTTCCTCTTTATTTCCTTTCCCTTTTCTTTCCTTCCCTCTTCCTTTCCTTTTCCTCTTCCTTTTCCTCTTTTTCTTCATTTTTCTTTCCCTTTCCTTTCTCTTTCCTTCCCTTTCCTTTCCCTTTTATTTTCCCTCCCTTTCCTTTCCCTTTTCTTTCTTTCCTTTTCCTTTCATCTTCCTTTCCTTTTCATTCTTTTCCTTCTCCTTTTCTTTTTCCTTTCATTTTCTGTTCCTTTCCTTTGCTTTTCCTTCTTCTTTCCAGTCTTCTTACTTTTCCAGTCTTCTTACTTTTCCTCTCTTCTTCATTTTCCCTTTCTCTCCCTTTTCTCTCTTTTTCTTTTTTCTTTCCTTTTTTCTTTTTCTGTTCCTTCCTTTTCTTTCCCTTTACTTCCCGTTCATTTCCTTAAAAACTTTGTCAGGTTATGACAGTTTTCTGTGTCCCCATTGTGGAGGTTTTCCCTAACTTTCTGCGTAGACACTGGGACAGACAGTTTCCATTAACCAGGAAATAAAGCCGTCTTTGTTTATATTGAGGATATATTTGTTTATATTGAGGAGATCCTTCTCTATCTCTATATGGTCACCAGGATAGGAAGTGAAGAGAAAGGGTCACAGAGGTTCTGAGCATTTATTTAGTGCAAGACTAATAAAAGTCAAGTACTGAGTTTAGGGCAGGTATTTAGGGTATCGGATATTTGGAAAAGGAATGTGAAATATATAGATATAGGGCTGGAGGGCTCTTTGCACTTTTTTAGAGCATAATCAGCTTAATTCCTAATAGTTACATGAAAGGAAAACCCCTGGAAGTCAGTTATCACCGAAAAAGGTGCCCCTATTCGTTTTCTATTTTTGTTCTGGTGACAGCTCAAAATTTTGGATCTTCCCTCACTTTCAGACTTGATGACAATTATAACCAAAATAAATGGAGAGGATTAGTCTCTCTTGTGAAGACATAGACCGCAGTAGTGGGTATATAAGAAGGAAAACACCAAAGCATGCAAAAAGTCCAGATTTACTTTTATTCAGATTTGTATGTCATAAAAATGTAATGCATTTCGAGGATTCAAAGGGTACCACTTTATCAGGGCTTGTCACTCTTAAAGTGTGTACGGGACTGAAATTATTAATGAAATATTTCGGGGTAATTAATGTGACACTCCAGGTGCCAGTTAAGCCTTGAACTGATGAATTTCAGGGATTCAGAGGGCTACCCTTCATTAGGGCTTGGGACTTAAATTGGTTGTAAACCTTAGACAGGAAATATGAACAAAGCATATCCCTCTATAGTGTGTACTTGTCTCAATTAAAAGCAATAAGTGTAATTTCTGTCTGCTTCTTCCTTCCTATCAGCATGATTCACTTCTGAAAAGTTTTCCTGACACCAAGAGAAAAAAGGTGACAGGGGTCCCACCTAGTTGATTGACAGCCTCAGCTCTGTTCCTGTGTGCTGTTTGAGGGGGGGGGGGGGTGTCCCTTCCCTCCAATCAGCTGTTAGAGCTCTCCTTACTGAGCTCTGTGTAATTTCAGCTCCCTGGCACCTGTTTCCTGAAATCTCAGAAAAGCTGATAAACAGATACAACTTATGTTGAAGGATTTATTTAATCTCTGTATATCACCTGAGGCCAGTCACTTTACTTGGTATATGTAAGTCTTTATAAGCACTTTAAGGCTACTTTCGCACTGAAGTAGTTTTCAGGTGTTTTAGCGCTAGAAATAGTGCCTGTAAAGCGTCTGAAAAGTGCCTCTTAAGCCTCCCCAGTGTGAAAGCCCAATTCCTTTACACTGGGGCAGTGCGCTTGTGGGACGGGAAAAAAAGTCCTGCAAGCAGCATCCATTAGAATGAAAAGTGCTGCGAAAGCGCCACAACACGGGCACTATTAACCCCTTCTTCAGCCGCTAGAGGGCGTTAAAAGCTCCTCTCTAGCGGGCGAAAGGGCTAAAACTAGCGGCCCTTTGCTACTAATGGACCTGTCGCCCCAGTGTGAAAGTACCCTAAGGCTTCAATCTTCATCTGGAGGGATACCCCTTAGTACAGTGATGGCGAACCTTGGCACCCCAGATGTTTTGGAACTACATTTCCCATGATGCTCATGCACTCAGCAGTGTAAAGGAGCATCATGGGAAATGTAGTTCCAAAACATCTGGGGTGCCAAGGTTCGCCATCACTGCCTTAGTATCTCATCAATTCTATCAGTCCAGAACAAACTTTTTTTAACAGTACCAAGCCCTGAGGAAGGGGAGGCCTTTGAATCCTTGCAACACGTTGCATTTTTATGACATATGGGTCTGAATATAATTGAACCTAGACTTAATACATGCATGCTTCCTCCATTTACATACATTCAGTCCTTCTCAAGACCTTTGGCCACCACTCCTGGGAGAGCTACCTAAAGAAAATCTTTCCTTCCAGAATGCTAAAAGCAGCACTAAAGGCAAAACTTAAAATATTGTGAACAGGCAGGCTGTTTATTGAAGAATCCCTGTTTTTAATATATATATATATATATAAAAAAAAGATGAAGATACAGTTATTGGATTTATATTCATGTTATTCCTTACTTACTATCATTTACATTAAATTACAAATAATCTCCTTATGCGTATATTTGCAGCTTAGTATACAGCCAAAGCCCGTGGAAGGCAGAGCGTTATCTTGAGAGGCTCCTGCACTGATTTGCATCATATGCTTCTGTCACTGGCTGGACACATAGAAGGGTTACAGTATCCTGTGTTA
The DNA here is from genome assembly GCA_037952925.1 of Lithobates clamitans. Lineage (NCBI taxonomy): Eukaryota > Metazoa > Chordata > Amphibia > Anura > Ranidae > Lithobates > Lithobates clamitans. Next base: position 75,811 of record JBBGZY010001614.1, read on the forward strand.
TCTCCCCCCACAGCCCTTCTTTCTTCAGTTGTATGAGTTATTTATAAAGCCAGAGACGGCAACGGGAGAGTCTTTATTCCACCCACCATGGTCACATTTACAGGCAGATAGGACTTACCTTTCACCTTGTCTTTATGCTATCACTCTGAACAAGTACTGTTTGGCTCAATCAGTTAGAAAAATTGTGAGATCTGCTTTAATACACGTTTAATTCTAAATTCTGGGCAGGCATAAAAAAACGCAAATCAAAAAATACATAAGCATTTGTAAACATACACAAATATAAAAATACACAAGCTCTATATTCATTAGTACATTATTACAATTCTTTTTTTTTTTTTTTTTATGTAAGCAGTGTGCAAACGTTAATGTGATTAATTATCAGCCTTTGCAATCACTTTTCAGTTTTGAATTGCCGGTAAAGGTATTGGATTTCTGGCAATTTAAATGTCATTTTTTTCCTCTATAAATGGCAGTTTTGCTGCGGAAGGTTCTACACATGGTATAGATGCGCCACTTTAAAGGCAAACTAAGGGGACCCCCCATGCACTATATTTAAAGGAATTTTTCATTTTTATTGTTTCACTTTAGGCATCATTAAAAGCACTGCTCCTGTAAAAACAATCTTTTAAAAAAAATATATATATATATTTTTCATTTTGAATGGAAAATGGTTGAATCCCTATAGGGTTGCTCTTTTTTTCATCTTTCCATCTGTGTCCCATTGTGGAGACTTTACTTCAATTCCTGTACTGAAGACCAGGCAAGAAGTGAGAGGCAATCCCCATAGACCAGGGGTCTCAAACTGGCGACCCTCCAGCTGTTGCAAAACTACAGGTCCCATCATGCCTCTGCCTGTGGGAGTCATGCTTGTAACTGTCAGCCTTGCAATGCCTCATGGGACTTGTAGTTTCCCAACAGCTGGAGGGCCGCCAGTTTGAGACCCCTGCCATAGACAGTTGTTACTGGAATAAGTGCCCTTATTGAAGGATGTCCCTTTTTTTTCTTTCCTGGTGGCAACTCAAAATATTGGCTGTTCCTTCATGTTCAGCTCTCATTACAGTGGTCATCAGGACAGGAGAATCTCCCTAGTGGACACACAAACTTGAGGTACTAACCTCTTACCATTCTGTCTGTGTGGGGATCACCACTCAACCCAACCAGCCCGTGTAATCCAGAAGTGAGAATCAGCCTCAGCCTACATTCCTCTACTAAACCACCCCTCTGACGCGTTTCACCCTGCCCAATGGGGGCTTAGTAGAAAGGTCTATTTAGCCACTTAAGGACCAGGCCTTTTTCTGACACTTGTTGTTAACAATTAAAAATCTGTATTTTTTGCTAGAAAATTACTTGGAACCCCCAAACATTATAATTTTTTTTTTTAGCAGTGACCCTAGAGAATAAAATTTAGGTCGTTGTCATTTTTTATGTCACGCGGTTCTTGCGCAGCCGTTTTTCAAACACAGTTTTGGGGAAAAAATACACTTTAATGAATTCCAAAAACCAAAACATAATATATACCCCATTTTTTTGTATAATATAAAAGGTGATTTTACATATGCGTTCACTACTTGTTTTTTTAAATACGTTTTTTACACTGTCCTTTTAAAAAACTTTTTTTTTTATCACTTTTATTGCTATTGCAAGGAATGTAAACATCCCTTACGATAACAATACAACATGACATGTCCTCTTTATGGAGAGATTTGGGGTCTAAAAGACCCCAAATCTCTCCTCTACCCTTAAAAGCAAAGGATCAAAAAAATAAATAAATGTATCTTTCCCTTTAAGAAAAAAAAAGCCATGTTTAAATGGCCTGAGAACGGGAAGTGACATCATGACGTCACTCCGGTCCCCCAAGGGCATAGAGATGACCGGCAGCCATCTTGCCATCACTTATCTCTATGGCAAGCCATCACTGACATTGGATGGGTTCCCAGGCTCAGCGATCTGTAACGTAATCCCAGGAACCACCGGGAAGCAGCGTGAGAGGGGGGAACCCTCTTCTAAAAGTGATCCCGCGGTGAATCCGCCACAGAGATCACTTTTATCTGAAAGTCCGGCACCTGAAGGAAAATGGAATACAGGGTTTTCTAGCTGCAGCCATAACCCCAGTATTTAACGTCAAACAAATTACATATTAGGCAGTATTTAACGTCAAACAAATTACATATTTTTCCAGTTAGGCGGTCGGCAAGTGGTTATCATTCTATCCTAAAAAAAAAAAAAGTCACCTTCTGATACACTTTAAAGAGCACCCTCCTCCCCATCCCTATTCTGTAAAGTTGCATACCCTAATGAAGGGCAAATAAATAATCATACTTACCTATTTTCTGTGGCTTTTTCTTCATACATAGCTATTTTTGTCCTGCCTCTGTGCTGATTGGGTCCCACTTCCCACACCACCATTTTAAAACTGTCCATGATATTGTATACACTAGATGAAGCGCATAACATTGTGCATTTCATTTTGCACATGCGCCGTACTATAGGACACTACAGGCATCTGTTTGGGGAAAAACTCTTCCCCAAGATCTTGCAAGATCTCAGGGAGATGTTTTTTTTTCCCAGGGAATGACTGTAATTTGATATGATTCAAAATGAGGCACATGCTGTCATGTGCTTCATGTCACGTATGATGATACTGCAAGATCTCTCGAGATCCCAGTTTGGGTATGGGATTTCCCTAAAAACAGACAAACCCGTCAATTTAATGGTTTCAAATAACAGTTACATTCCTGGCATGCCTGGAAAACTAACTGTCACATTTTCTTGTGGCTTCAACCAAACTGTCAAACCATCAAATAGCTGGTAACTGATCACATGTGCAGCCCCATGGCAGTTGCACATCAAACAGAGGCTAAGATGGCAGCTTTCTTGGCTGAAAAAGTTAGGAGGGTTTAGTTCCACTTGAAGACTGTGGTGACCTTCCCAGGGGGCATCTTGTGCCCGGGCTACATCACCATTGTCTTTAGGGAAACCAGGAAGTGGAAGAGGAAAAAAGTAAGCAAAAAATAAATAAATAAATAAATAAATAAATAAAAGTGTTAGGTTATTTCACATTAGTATACAGAGATGCATGCGGATGTGAAATTTAGGAAAAGATCCACTTTACGTATCAATACACTTCAAGTGTACCAATCACTCCTAAACTCTTTTGTAGAAAATTCCAGAGCTTGGGTCCACAACAACAAAAGCAAACTCCTCACTCTAGTTGGGCTCTAGGAATAGCAAATATGTTACTATTTATTGACCTGAGTAGGGATGAGGTTCAGGTTTGCCACCCCCATGGGTTTGTGGCAAATCACTTAGAACCCAAACTTTTAGCCAAATACTTTTTCAGGTTCATTGTTCCACAGCTATTTTGCAGAAAGTTCCACTTCATTCTCTAACTTTCCTCAGCCTTCCTTCTATTAGCCTGTCCCCACCCTCTAAAATGCTCACACTAATCTTTGTTATAACGTCCTCTCTCCTCAAACTCTCATGTCTTTACCCCCCCTCTCCAGCCCCCAACCTTTACATATCTCCCTCTCTATCTACCCCCAATAACCTCCGCAACATCTCCAGAATTCGACCCTTCCTGACTAATGACACTACAAAACAACTTATTCACTCCTTGATTATTTCCCGCCTCGACTATTGCAACTCTCTCCTTAATGGCCTACCCTTAAGCAGGCTATCCCCCCTTCAGTCTATTATGAATGCTGCTGCTAGACTAATACACCTCACTAATCGATCCGTGACTGCTGCTCCTCTCTGCCAATCCCTTCACTGGCTTCCCCTACCCCACCGTGTAAAATTCAAAATGCTAACCATAACATACAAGGCCATTCACAACATCGCCCCCATCTACATCACCAACCTCATCTGCAGATATCGCCCAAATCGCCCCCTCCGCTCCTCCCAGGACCTCCTGCTCTCTATCTCCCTTGTTACCTCCTCCCATGCTCGCCTTCAGGACTTCTCCAGAGCCTCTCCCATCCTCTGGAATTCCCTGCCCCAGTATGTCCGATCAGCCCCTACCCTGTCCACCTTTAGGAGATCCTTGAAAACTCATTTATTCAGGGAAGCTTATCCCACACCCACATAATTGTCCCTGAGCCTCCCCCATCAAATCATTCTTTGCAGCTATTACCTTTTGTACCACCACCCCCTCCCTTTAGAATGTAAGCTCTACGAGCAGGGCCCTCCTGTACCTTTTGTATTGAACTGTACTGTAATTGTGTTGTCCCTCTTATACATTGTAAAGCGCTGAGTAAACTGTTGGCGCTATATAAATCTCGTATTATAATAATAATAATAATAATAATAATAATAATAATAATAAGGTTCACCATGAGAAGTGAGGAGAAATCTACATTATTATGCAGTGAATAGCTTTTATCTCTGGTCACATTTCTGATTATCGGATCAGAAAAGCGTTTGATAATTTACAACCAACAGTTAATGTCAGGGCTTTTATTCAGCAGGAATGCGGGGGGGGGGGGGGGGCAGTTCCAGGACTGAATGTATGCAGTGGCAGGGGGTAGTGGGGTGTGCTGAAGAGTCCAATGATGCCAGATGCTGGGGGAATCTATTGTTGCTGGGGAAGTCTACTGTTGCTGCCCCCCCCCACCAGCAACGATTGACCCACTAGCAACATAAGACAGGGGGTCTTATGTTGCTAGTGGGTCAACTGTTGCTGGAAGAGATCTACTGTTGAGAGAGGAGTCTATTGTAGCTGGGGGATCTATTGTTGAGGGTGGAGTCTTATATCGCTTGTGGTCAATTGTTGCTGGGAGCAATATACCATTGAGGAGGGGTCTATTGTTGCTGACTGCTAGAAAGTCTATTAATGCTGGGAGATCTGTTATTGGTAGTGGGGTCCATTGTTCCAAGGGTGGGTCTGTTGTTGCAAGGTGATATTTTGTTGCAAGCAGTCTATTGTTGTTGGAGGGATCCAGTATTGTTTGGGGTGTCTATTATTGCGGCAGAGATCTGTTTTTGCTTTGGGGGGCTATTGTTGCTGGCTGCATGGGATCCATTTTACTGATTTGCTTATTATAACTACCAAATCCCATACAGATTACTAAGCACCACAAAATGATATTTGGTTCTGTTTTCTCTAAAAGAGGTGGTACTGGGAGGTGGGCAGGGGGTAGAAACAGGGGATGGATAGGAGGCGGAGACAAGGGGTGACTTGGGAGAGGGGAGTTCCTGCACCTATTCTCTGAGAAAAATACTCTGGTTACTGTTATACTTTAACTATCCGTCAAAATCCACTTCCTCATGTGTGGCATATCCATCAAATGAGTTGAAACTAAAGTTTGATAATTCCTATTGGAAGAGATTGATTGGGAAATAAATCAATCATTTATCAAAGCATGTATGGCCACCATAAGATGCAGTGAGAAAAGGCTAAGCAAACAGTTAAAAATAAGGAAAATCATTTCAAATTCAATTCTCAAAGCCACAGGCAACCGGTAAGGAGATTTAAGAATTGGAATATCGTGATCTCTTCTTCTGGTACAATTAGGAACAACGGCGCCAACGTTCTGGACCCCTTACAAGCTTAAATTTAAATCTTTAGTAAACCTAATCAAAAGGCATTGTGAAAATCCGGTCTGGATGATACACAGGCTTGAATCAACTTTTATTACAAACCTTAGAAATAATGGGAAATTGACAGTACTGTGTTAAAAAAAGCATGAAAAAATACACAGACAGTGATGATCATGGAGTCCAGTTATTAATTTTTAGTGCAGTTGATAAAAAATGAAGTATCTTATTGGCTGCAATAGCGCCTTTCCTTTTTGTTTGGTTTGTCTCCATTAAATGACAAAGTGACTTTGCTAAGGCCATCAGCTGCAGTTAAATACAGTCTAACACATCATTGTGCATATAATATTATTCTGGGAATTGGATACTTGTATTATTTGCTTTACTTTTGCCTCTCCACTACAGCTGCTGTGGATTACATTATTAAGGATGACACGTGTACTCATCTCCCATGTGGTGGGGAACATTTGCTGCTCGAACATAAACATTTGACAGGACATTTTGCAAAGAATACCCAAAGCACCAAAACCGACTGTCTTCATTTGCATGGCCGCAGTCTATAGGATAGAGTTTTATTTTTCCCACCATGTATTCCAGTGAATTATTATTGACCGTAAGTGTAGCTTAATGATAATTGTTGCTGCAGGATTTCAACGTGCTTGGCAGTAAGACGTTAATGATTATTAATGTCCTCTCGAAGAGCCAATAGAGGATACAATTATGGTTCTGTAGAATCTTTTGGCTACAATAAAGTGATAATTGAATTTGATCTAAAGGGCAAATTCGACTAAATGGTTACATACATAGTAACAAATACACTATGTAGCCAAAAGTATGCAAACATATATTGCGCCTACCTATATGGCCAAATGTATATGGACAGCTCTTCAAATTATTGAGTTTAGGTGTTTCAAGTGAAGAGGACTGTTAATGCTATAGCATACAAAGACATTTTAGACAAATTGTGCATTTTGGGGAAGTGCCCTTTCTGTTCCAGCTTAATTTTCTGATGTGCACAAAGCCAGGTCCATAAGAACATAGCTTTTTGAGTTGGGTGTAGACTGTTAAGGAACTTGTGTGGCCTACACAGAGTTCTGACCTCAACCATACTATTAACAACTTTAAGATGAACTGGAATGCCAATTTTGACCTAGGTCTTTTCCTTTAACATAGGTACCTGACCCCACAAATGCCCTTTTGGCTCAATAGGCAGACATTCCACAGACATATTCCATTATTATTAATGTCCTCTCAAAGAGCCAATCGAGGATACAATTATGGTTCTGTAGAATCTTTTGGCTACAATAAAGTGATAATTGAATTTGATCTAAAGGGCAAATTCAACTAAATGGTTGCATACATAGTAACAAATACACTGTATAGCCAAAAGTATGCAGACATAAATCGCGCTTACCTATATGGCCAAATGTATGTGGACAGCTCTCCAAATTATTGAGTTTAGGTGTTTCAAGTGAAGAGAACAGTTAATACTATAGCATGCAAAGGCATTTTAGACAAATTGTGTATTTTAGTGAAGGCCCCTTTCTGTTCCAGCTTAATTTTCTGATGTGCACAAAGGTAGATCCATAAGGACATGGGTTTATGAGTTTGGTGTAGACTGTTAAGAAGTCGAGTGGCCTATACAGAGTTCTGTCCTCAACCATACTATTTAACACCTTTAAGATGAAGTGGGATGTCAATTTTGACAAAGATCTTCTCCTTTAACATCAGCACCTGACCACACAATTGCCCTTTTGGCTCAATAGGCAGAAATTCCACAGACATAATCCAAAAAATTTTGCAAAGCTTTCCTAGATGGGTGAAGGCTTTTACAGCACAAAAATAGAGCAAATACTTGTTAATGCCGGTGGTTTTGGAATAAGTCATCTAACAATCTCATTTAGGTGTGATGGTAAGATGTTCACACCCTTTTGGCCATATAGCATATATAGGTGTTATTTTAGCTGCCGAAATATTTGTAAATAACACAAAAATCAGTGATCTGCTGACCATTGCAATCTGGAATCATGACATAAGGAAAGAGACACTACATTGTAGACTTCATGCCACTCAACCACCTATGTCTGCTCTTTTGGCTAGCAGTAAACTTCACAATGCCCAGCTTGAGTGCATTTACTCTTATAGGCCCACCTAAATACTCAAATTTCCCTCCCCTCACCAGCTGACACAGCAGACACTTACACAGCAAGGCTCTTTTAATCTGATCTATGGCAGCTCATTTCAAATACAGATTTATTGACTTATTAAAGTGTAACTAAAGGCAAAACTTTTTTTTTTAAGTTATGATAGAGTGGAGTTGGATTACAACACCTATAAGATTTTTATTGCTGTCTGTGCCCCTGAAAGCCCACATTCACATTGGGCCGATTGGGTATGCAATTTGGCATGTCAAATTGCATGCCAAATCGGAGGCTATTGCCAGAAATGGTACAGTCCGAATCGTTGTGGCGCTACATGGATTCCCAAAAGTAGTTCCTGTACTACTTTTGGTGACTTTGGGGGTGGTTTGAATAGACATCTGTGCATGAACCCGCACGGATGTCTGTCAAATTGCCCCCCCCCCCGAAGTCGGACTGCATTTCCGGTTTGAAATTGCGCAAGTTCAGCTGAACTTGCACGATTTCTAACCCGCAGCAGTGTGAACCAGGGCTTAGGGAAATTCACCCTCTCTATTGGTCCTGTTTGAAACATAAAAGTAAAAGAAAATCCCACATTTTGGGTTGTCCCCAGAAAAGTAATAGAGGGAATTCTTCCAATGGGGACACTAGTTTTGGTGACCTGGGGGCCCCAAGGGATTCCCTTAATTTGCAGGGATTTCCTCTCACCTGCTGTTTTGGCTATTGGACAGGAAGTAAAAGGAAATCTCCACAATGTGACAGAGATGGCAAAAAAAAAAATCTAATAGGGTTATAAACTTTATTTACTCTATCCAAATAGGAAAAACGTTTTGCTTATAGTTCTACTTTAAGGAATACATTACCAAAGTAAAGTTACAGGTTCAGTTTCTTGCTTATGTTTATCTTTCAGATATTCACAGTATCCGAGGTCTGGCTGTGGACTGGATATCACGCAATTTGTACTGGATCAGCTCAGAATTTGACGAAACACAAATTAATGTGGCCAGGTTGGATGGCTCTCTGAAGACATCAGTTATACACGGCATTGATAAAGCACAGAGCCTTGCTATTCACCCAGCAAGAGGGTAAAGTATAGCTTTCTTCCTTTTTTAATTGATTCTCATGAAGTGATTGGCAGAGGGATACAGCAGCTAACTGCAGTAACTGTTGTATGTGTGATAATTACATTAAAGAGAAAAACAAATCTGCAGACCTAAGGGGTGGCCAAGTAGTGTTTTGGCAAAGCACAGGGACAGCAAGATTTTCTGTCAGCGTGGCAGTAAAGTAGGTGTCATTGATGTGGATTTCTACCTAATACCATATTCTTTTCAAACATAAAGGTGTTGAGACTACTGCATTGTGATGTAGTGTAATAAGAGATGGTACAAATATGGAAGTGTAACATGAATTACACAACTGGATGCCATTTATGTTGCTATCTGTAGTTTTTTATCCATTAACGAAAACTTTTAAAATGATCTGTTCAGAAAAATGTAGAAGCTACAAAGGCCATTTTGGCTCATGAGTTGCCTTTGTGTGTGTATGAGACAGCAGAATGAACCTACTAGGTTACCTAGGTTTACCTACAGATAAGCTCTTGCAAAGAAATGAGAAGAGATGCTGCTCTGTTTGAACTGCCTGCCTACCAAGATGCAAGACATCTGTCAACATTGAACAGGGCTCAGCTAGTGTGAATAAAAAGAATGAGGAGCAGTACCTTGCATCATAAGGAATACTTATCTTCAAATTCCGAAATCTGACTAGATGTGATTGGGACAGTAAACTAAAGACGTTCTCAACCTAAACCAATTACCTTTTTATTATTATTAATATATGTTTATGTATGGCATTTGATTTTGTAAATGAATGCCCTTACTCGTGATCATTGAGGTAAGATGTGTAGATCATAGTGGCTCATGCCAGAGAGTTAGATTGGCCTACCTCATGCAGGGGGTTTAATAGTACATATATCATCTCTGTGTGAGCTTTCCATTCAGCTTGATACATGGGAAGATATCTACAAGGCATGCAGATGATAGCACACTGCTGTAATACTGAATCGCAGTATATTGGGTTGTACCCAAAAACTTGACCATGGGGCAAATTGATTTTTTTTTGTCATGGCTAAGACCTAACATTGACTTTCAGATTACATTTGGATACATTTGTGACTTCACTACTGTTCTCCATGGTGCTATAAACCTTGAAGGCCCCTGGCCTCCCATTAAAGACTTTGGACCAACCACCTCTCGCTATATGATGTAGATGCTCGGTCCATGCTGGAGTTTACCCCTTTTTGACTTAGTCTTTCCTGGAGACTTTCCCAGGGCGGGTGTCCCTACTATCTATGGCAGCTACTATATAGCTCTCATGATCGCTGGAACAAGAAAGCAAAAAAATCACAACAGAGGCAATAGAATTAAATATCAGCTTGGTTAAGCCCACAAAGTAGCATAAAGGCATAGATAAATGGCATAGAAATACTGTCAAGGTTTGTGTCTTAAACAAACTTGACTAGCTGTGTCCATGCACAAACACTGACATAAACTTGGTCCTGTTTTTGATCATGTTCTAGCACTTTGATTTGCTGTAGGTTGATGTGAACTCTCCCGTGTTTCAAAAAGTATTACAAAACACAGTTTGACCCTTGTCAAGCATTCTTCCAAAATGTCGACAACAAGTTGCTTCAATAACTCGTCTTTCCTTTTTTATATACATTTGCTAGAAAGATAACAAGATAAAGTTGGCATCAAAAGTTGAACTTCAAAGACAAGGTGTATCACCAGAACAAAATCCAGGTCTTTTTTTTTAATTTTAGTAACTTTGATGATCTGTCATCAAGTCACAATTTAATGAGCTACATCCTTGTTCCAAATGAAGAATCTGGCACATAATATAATTAACGAGGGCCTGTTTGATGTTTTTTTATTCCCTCTAATGATGGATATTTGAAGTATAACTGTCATTTTTTTTTCTATTTTTTTAATTATTATACACATGTCAAATTCATACTTGACATGCAGTTAGAGCCACCTCCCTGTACAGTTTTTTAATAAATTTTAATCTCACATGATTATCTTGTGGGATGCAAATGTTTAATTTTAATAAAAAAGGTTTTACTATCGACGTGTTGGTGTAGTATGTGCTAACTCCATAAAGAGAACCTCTCAGAGTAGAAACATAAATGTTGACATTGTCAAGGTATTTTAGGTGTACGAGTAGGTGCCATTATTTTAAGCCTTTTGTTGCTATACAGTAAGTGAGTGACCAAAAACGAGCATTCAGATGGTGAGTTCCAATTTAATTGGTTGCATACTTGTTTCAGGTTGGTGACTTTCAAGGTGGTAAATCTAGGGTCAGGATGAAAGCAACAGAGATTTCTCCTTTGAAAACATTTCCCTTGTTTATCGCTCTATACTGTTTGTTAAAGAGGACCTGTCACATTTGGGTTTGTAAGAATTAAAATGATTCATACTTAAATATTTTTAATTGTGCTGTCTTACTTATGAAAGAATTTAATGTGCCCTTATTTACTTTTAACCGCTTATGCCCAAAGCCGGGTCTATAAATACATGGTTTGACAGGGTAAAGTAAAGCTTCACTCAACAAGTCAGCAAGGAAAAGAAAAGAGAGCCTCTAAGTGCAGACAGTTAAAACAATTAAATGAAAAATAATACAGTCAATGGGCAACTCACATTTAGTGAAGTATAAACAGGCACTGGATGTCCATAGGAGGGGCCAACAGGGTCCGCCGCTGTGTAGAAAGGATAGGCGGAAGTCTTCCAGGGCAAGCCAAGATGTAGGAATATCCATGGGGGGGACCAGCTGGGTCCATGCCGTGTCAGAAAGGCCAGGCGGAAGTCTTACAAGTCAAGTCTAGAAGCCGGGATGGGGCTGCTCCATTTCCTTTGCTCCATTGACTCAAAAAAGTGATGTCTCGCTTGTTCACTCCTTCTCCTTAGCCTGTAACTGAGCTACAGGCTTTTTTGGGGGAATTGGGGAGGGAGTATGGATTATAATCTGTACTCACTCACACTTCCGCAGTCCTTGCCTAGGTAAGGATGATGCCTCTCCCCTCTCGCAGCTGCAGAACCATTCAAAAAGTATAGCAGGAGCTTGCCCATGTGCAGTGAGGAGTCAGCTGTGGTACCTCAGGAAACCACAACTGGCTAACGTATCCAAGATAGCAGTGCCAAGGACCCAAAGCATTACGAAGAACCAGCTGTGGGAATACAGGCACTGGTAGGTACCTGATTTTTCAAAGTAAGCAGCTACATTTTTTGTAGCTGTTTGACGTTAAAAAAGAAAGAGAAACCAAAACGATCTCCTCGTTCCTCTTGGAACTTGGGAGCTTTTCAGAGCTCTGACCACAACCCCACTGAACACCCTTGGGATGAATTTAAATGACTATTGTAAACAAGATCTTGGCAAATACTCTTTTCATTGAATGGGCTTACAGAAATTCTCCAAGAGCTTTTAGAAAGCCCCCCCCGCCCCCAAGAAGAGTGAAAGCCAGGTGTACGCTATAGTTATGCCGCGTACATACAACCCGTTTCCCCGTCGGAATAAAGTCTGAAAGTTTTTCCAACGGAGTTCCGACGGAATTCCGCTGAAACTGTCTTGCGTACACATGATCACACCAAAGTCCGATCGTCAAGAACGTGGTGACATACAGCACGTACGACAGGACTAGAAAAAGGAAGTTCAATAGCCAGTAGCCAATAATTTCCGTCTTGTCCTTGCTTCAGAGCATGCGTCGTTTTTGGTCTGTCGGAACAGCATACAGACTAGCGGTTTTCCCAATAGGAATTGGTTCCGTCGGAAAATTTAGAACATGTTCTATTTCTAGGTCCGTCAGAATTTTCGAAAGAAAGAGTCCGATGAGGCATACACACGATCAGAATATACGAAAAGCTTCCGTCTGACTTTTTTTGTTGGACATTCCGCTCGTGTGTACGCGGCATTAGAATGCATAGACCACTCCATGTTCACACCAATGATTTTCTAATTGTATGCTCAACAAGCTCAGAAAGGTTTAAAGGCAAGCGTCCACAAACCTTTGGCCGCATAGTATAGTGTAATATAAGAAGATAAGCAGTGTTAACAATTACTTGAAAAGATTGGGTTTAAGTCAGTTTATTACGTCATTATTTTCTTAGAATCGAAGTATGAATCAGTAAGTATTTAAAGGAGGGTGCGGGACCACAGATACCTGTCTGTCTTCTGAGTGATGCATTCAGGTCTACCTTAAGGACCAATTTTAGCAGAAATATTTTGCTCTGAATATTAAAAAGGGCCTACAAAAATAACATACAATCTACAAAATTTTCACATTTCTTGCCAGCCTAGAATAAATTGTAACCCACTGAATAATCCCATGGATGACAATGTTTGTGTAATCAGCTGAATGATTGATGAGAATATCACAGTAACATGTATTTTACTATCAAGAATTTTAATATAGTAGACAAAAACTGGGGCAGCGATAAAAATAGATTTGGTACAAGAACTTGCTTGTACTTTTTTTTTTTTTATGTTATTGTGTTGTTAGTCATATTGTATGCTTGTGTTCAACATATATAAAAATGCACCTATGGAACTTAAATAAAAAATATGTTTTTATATTTGTATGGGTTGATAAATGTATATATAAGGGTCCATAGTAAAGGTTCCAAAAAAAATGCCCGGGTAGCTTATTTTTAAATTGACTAATTACCAATTTCTGTTTCAAAGTATTTTTTTTTTGCTTGTCATTTCCTTGATTCCATTCACTGTTTTAACAAATTGGAATTCCCCCAACAGGTTTTACCATACTACATTTCTGTAGATTTCGGGTGCCTAGAATTTTGTAAAATAATAATAATAATTATTATTATTTATATTATTATTATTATTAATATTATCTATAGCAGCTTTCTCATTTCCAGGCTGTATACATTGGGGGTTGATTTACTAAAACTGGAGAGTGCAAAAACTGGTGCAGCTCTGCATAGAAACCAATCAGCTTCCATTTTTTTTTTGTCAAAGCTTAATTAAAAAAGCTGAAGTTAGATGCTGATTGGATATCATGCACAACTGGACCAGATTTTGCACTTTCCTGTTTTAGTAAATCAACCCCATTGTGCAACCCAGCCCTTTTCTCTCCGCCCATATATCCCCCTTGTAGACTATTGGATTACAGCAGCTTCGTCACTATAGTCCCATGCGAAAGGTTTATGTTGCCTATGGTGGTCTGCGTGCCCATTTCTCTACAACATCCAACCAGGCAACATTTGAAGGGTAACTCCACTTTTGTGAGGAAAAAATATAGCAAATAAGGAAAAATTAATACAGTGTAAAAAATTGCGACACAAGTCATATTGTAATTTAATGTTATTTAAAATTCAATCTGCAGCTTCAATCTGCAGCTTTGTAATTTTCTGAAAATGCAATATGGCTACGTGAAGTTGTTCCCTACACAGAATGTATAAGGAACGCCCCCCAGATGTGTAATTTCCTGCTTGTGTGATTGGCTCACTGATTTTCCCAGAAGTCTGCCCTAAGATAGAAGCCAGATTTTAGGCATCCACTGCAACAAAAATTTCACTTTTGGTCAGATGCTCCCAATAGGACCACATCTAAAGGGATGCAGGCCCAGCAGATTTCCTCATTAGAGCCCTGCAGGTGAACAGCTGATTAATAATTATGAAACCACTCCCATTAGACTTACTTTCCCACATGGACACAGACACAGGGATTTCTTCAGAATAACAAAAGGTAGGAATCTGCAAAAATGTTTGTTAAAATCCCTGCAATGCACATAGATCACTCAGAGGGGAATGCTTTTTTTCTGAACAAAGTGGAGTTACGCTTAAATTTAACAGGGGGTTACTGGGGAACTAAGAGTTGTTCATTTAAATGACGGGACTTCAACTTTAATGATCTCCATGAACAGACTCAAGTCCTTCATATTTAATAGTCAATTTAACCTCTTGCCAACCATCCGCCATCATTATACTGTGGCAGGTCAGGGCAAACCATCATAGGTGTACGTCGGTCTTTGCACAGGAGATAATGGGCGTGTGGGTCCGCCTCCATGTCCGCCGGCGACCCGCTATTGCAGAGTACAGAGGCAGAACATGTCAGAGATCTTCTGTTCCCAGTGATCGGGAACAGCGATCTCTGTCATGTCCCTAGTAGCCCATCCCCCCTACAGTTAGAACACACCCAGGGAACACACTTAACCCCTTGATCACACCCTAGTGTTAAGCCCTTCCCTGCTAATGTCATTTTTACATTGACCAGTGCATTTTTATAGCACTGATCAATGTAATTATTTCACTGGTCCCGCAAAAGTATGTAGAAGAATACATATTGGCCTAAACTGAAGAATACATTTGTTTTTTATATATTTTTTTGGATATATATTATAGCAGAAAGTAAAGAAAACTTTTTTTTTTTTTTAAATTGTCTGTCTTTTTTCGTTTATAGCGCAAAAAATAAAAACCACACAGGTGATCAAATACCACCAAAAGAAAGCTCTATTTGTGGGAAATCAAATTTGTTTGGGTACAGCATCGTATGACCGCGCAATTGTCAGTTAAAGCGACGCATTGTCATTAAGGGGGCAAATCCTTCTGGGTTAATATGTTTAATGCCCCGTACACACGATCGGATTTTCCGACAAATGTTGGATGTGAGCTTGTTGGCAGAATTTTCCGACAGATGTTGGATGTGAGCTTGTTGGCAGAAAGTCCGACCGTGTGTATGCTCCATCGAACATTTGTTGTTGGACTTTCCTGCCAACAAATGGTGGCTGGCAGGTTCTCAGCTTTTCCGCCAACAAATTTTTGTTGTCGGAGTTTCCGATCGTGTGTACACATGTCCGTCGCACAAAAGTCCACGCATGCTCAGAATCAAGTAGGAGACGGAAGCGCTCAGTATTGTAAAACTAGCGTTCATAATGGAGATATCACATGACTATTGAACTTCCTTTTTATCGGCTCGCCGTACGTCTTGTACGTCACTACATTTGTAATTGTTGGCCAACATTTG
This sequence comes from Lithobates clamitans, assembly GCA_037952925.1. Taxonomy (NCBI): domain Eukaryota; kingdom Metazoa; phylum Chordata; class Amphibia; order Anura; family Ranidae; genus Lithobates; species Lithobates clamitans. Next base: position 91,521 of record JBBGZY010001614.1, read on the forward strand.
TGTGACCGTGTGTATGCAAGACAAGTTGGAGCCAACAACCTTCAAACAAAATTCCACTGTTTTGTTGTCAGAAGGTCCGATCGTGTGTACAGGGCATAAGAGTTGCAATATACAGATCCTAATTACATAAACCAATTTTTAAAATATTTTTTAAGGTACTTTTGAAAGAGTCAAGGCACTGTGGCTGTTTTTTTTGAAGATAAGTCTTCATAATAACTTTGCAAACATTTACAAGTTATGCGCCGCGCTTGGGTGACCCCAAAAACAAAATTAATAATAACCAACTCTGTGCTTACTAGTGCGATAATATTAAATACAAATAATATGAATGTTGAATAAATAAACAAGGTGTGAAAAAACAAGTGCTTGTTACACCATAAATTAGTGCTTAATAGTGCTTCTTGCACCATACATAGTGTCTTAATCAACATAAAACGTGCTTAGTGCTCAATATAAAGTATCCTGCTTTTTTAAAATGAAAAAATTAATAAATAATAAATAATGAAAAAAGTTCTCTTTGGCACTCTAAATAGTGCGTGCAAATAATGTCCAGCAGTGATAATAAAACAATGCGTGCAGGTGGTGTTCAGCTGTGACAGCAATCCAACATCATGCCGAAGATATCCTGAGTGCTGCAAAACATGCTCCTGTGCTCCTTCATGACCCCCTTAAGCTAATGTGCTCACCTCAGAGCGTGTGACTCGGGGAGGGGCCAGGACGGAGAGACTGACAAGGACTTTACACCAGCGCTGTCCCAGCACAGCATACCGCACCAGACATCCAGTGATTTTGCATTGAAAGCCGTTATAGTATGGTGCATTGACGCACCAGTACCATGTGAGTACCCCGGTGTGGGGAGCGTTTTCTTTTAATAAAAGTATTTTGACTATATTACACTATATAGTTTCCTTTTCATTTATATGTATGGAGCCACATTGTTTCCAGCTGGAGGAGTGCAGCAGACACTGAGACTGAGCCCAGGGGTGGCTCCAAAGCGTATTTGGACTCAGGGTAGAAAGTGAGTCACACGCTCCGAGGTGAGCACATTAGCTTAAGGGGGTCACGAAGGAGCACAGGAGCATGTTTTGCAGCACTCAGGATATCTTCGGCATGATGTTGGATTGCTGTCACAGCTGAACACCACCTGCACGCAATGTTTTATTATCACTGCTGGACATTATTTGCACGCACTATTTAGAGTGCCAAAGAGAACTTTTTTTCATTTTTTATTATTTATTAATTTTTTCATTTTAAAAAAGCAGGCTACTTTATATTGAGCACTAAGCACTTTTTATGTTGATTAAGACACTATGTATGGTGTAACAAGCACTATTAAGCACTAATTTATGGTGTAACAAGCACTTGTTTTTTCATACCTTGTTTATATATTCAACATTCATATTATTTGTATTTAATATTATCACACTAGTAAGCACAGAGTTGGTTATTATTAATTTTGTTTTTGGGGTCACCCAAGCGCAGTGCATAACTTGTAAATTTATCCTATGCACCTTATATTAAGCGTGATTAGCGCATGCAGCTGGAGGTAGCACAAGCAAGGCATAAGATCATTGTGGCTCACAAAATTTTTCCAATATGATTTAACTTTGCAAACATGCTTTCCTGTGCACAATTTGCTCTTTTGCACTTTTGACCAAAGCAAATTAAGCAGATTTAACCTTGTTGCTGTTCAGTTCTGGGTGGTCCTAAAAAGGCCATTTTATTTGGCTTTCCAGGTGGGAAAACATTGAAGGATCCTAATCCTCCTTTTCAGCCCCTGGCACAGGGAATATTTTTCTGGCCACAATAAAAGTAGGAATTGGCCGTTGTGTTATTGACCTAAAACCAAACACATGTTTCAATCTGGATGAATTCGGAAATATCTTTTTTTTTGCGTAACATGTTTATTTTTTGTTTCTCTTGTAAAGGAAGATTTTCTGGATGGATGGAAACAGCATCAATATGGCGAACATGGATGGCAGTAACAGCAAGATCCTTTTCCAAAATCAAAAGGAGCCAATTGGTAAGTACCGCTCATAATGCAGTTCATATATCCCCTTTGGTGTATTGCTATTGTTGTTTATAGGAAAGAGTAGAATGTTTTTCTATTGATTGATTTTGCCTTTCATGAAATGTAGCTGAAATTTAAAATGTATATTTTTCTCATTGGACTGCTTGGGAAAATGTGTTTGAAGAAATATTCTACTATGTTTTTATCTTTATTTTGTGGAGGGCCGTGTATATTTTGATTATTATGTGTTCCTTGTATCTGTATTTTTCCCTTATTTTCTGATTTGATTATTATTTGTGTACGGTGACTTTAAATGTTTTATTCTACTTTATTTTCCACATGTTAAAGGGGGCTTGCAGAATCCATTAAGCCTCCCAACCACAAAATCCCAAAACCACCGGGCCAGGGTTGTGGTGAAGAGGCCCCTGACCTTGTGAACATGGGGACAGGGTGCTTCCCCCCCCCCTCCCCTAACCCCTTTACTAGCCTGCCAGGCTGTGTGTTTGGATAAATGCCTGGTATTGATGTTTGAGAGGGACCCCACAATTAAAAAAAAAAAAAAATTGTATAGGCTTAGCCCTTGAAATTCATACCAGTCTCTAAGCAATGGCAAAAGGCTTTTTTTTTGGGGGGGGGGGGGCAACACACTGTTTTTATTATGTTTGTTTTTTGTCTTGGATTCCTTTTGCATCTATACCAGACCCTAGTCATCAAGGATAAGGGTCTGGTATGTATTTTTAGGGGGAAATGTTCTTTTTGTGTGGGGTGCCCCATTAAGATCTCTTTCAGACCTTCATCAAGGATAACCAAAGCTGTCATTTGCTGGAATTTAAACTGCATTTTTATTTCTCGGCAAATGTCATTTTTCCTGTAGTGGGTTGTATACATTGTACAGATACACCATTTCACATGCAGTTTAAGGGCATCCCCCAGGCATGTTCTTTAAAGAAATGTTGCTTTCAGCGCTGTCACACTTTGAATGACAATTACGGTCATGCAAAACTGTAACCATGTGAAATTTTTATCATTTTCTGCACACAAATAGAGCTTTCTTTTGGTGGTATTCAATCACTAATCACTTCTGGGTTTGTTATCTTTTCCTAAAAAAAAAAAAAAAAAAAGATTTTGAAAAATAAAAAGTTTTTCTTAGTTTCTGTCAGTAAATTTTGTAAATAAGTAATTTTTCTCCTTCACTTATGGGCGCTAAGAAGGCGGCACTGATGGTCACTGATAGGCTGCACTTATGGGCACTGATGAGGCAGCACTGATGAGGAGGCACAAACATGCCACACTTATGGGCACTAATAGGTGGCACTGATATGTGGCACTGATGAGCACTGATAGGCAGCACTGGTGGGCACTGATGGGTGGCACTGGTGGGCACTGGTGGGTGGCACTGGTGGGCACAGATAGGCGGCATGGATAGGTGGCACTGATGTGCACTGATGGGAGGCACTAATGGGCATTGATGGGTGGCATTGATGGGCAGCAGTGATGGGTATTGATGGGCAGCAGTGATAGCGAGCACTTACTGGCATCACTAATGGGTACTGCTTGCTGGCACTGGTGGGCACTCACTGCTGGCACTGGTAGGCACACTGCTGACACTAGTGGGCACTCACTTATGACACTGTGGCCACTTTATTGTAATCAGGGCACTGATTATCAGTGCTCTGATTACATGCCTAGATGTCCTCTGGGAGGAGATGCCGCTGATCGGCTCTCCTCTCCTCACACTCTGTCAGTGTTAGGCGAGGAGCGTCGATTACCGGCATCTCCGCGTTTACATGTGACCAACTGTGATTGGACACAGCCGATCACATGGTTAAAGAGCCACAGCCGCGGCTCTTTAGAGAGATCGGGGTTGTGCCGCATCCTAGACCGGGGGCGCGTGAGAGCGGCCGTTCTGGGCGCCGTCATATGACGTCCACATAGAACGAGAGCCGCACCGCCCCACTGTCATTTGATGGTGGCCGGGCGGCAAGTGATTATTGTTGACTATAAAACATTTTTTAAATCAGTGTTCCCTGCCAAAAAGAATTTTTTTTGCATTGATGCATGCTCCCCAGCCTAGTGCATTACCAGTGGCACCATTTATTTTAATAAAAGTGGTAAACAATTATATTCACAAACACAGATGAGTGTAAGGCTCCTAACATGAGACAGAAGGAAACTTCAATCATAGATTTAGCTTGTTGCCCTGGATAGACACAGATTACAACCACAAATATATGGCAGGCACTGGTGTGTTTTGAGGGTATGCCCTCTTCCTTGGAGCTCTATATGCAATATGTATATTATATAGTAGTGAGATTAGAAGGTGATTAAATACCAATGTGGTTGGGGGAGAAGATAAAAGACGAAACACGTCAGTTCTGGGCTGAGGTTGAAGTTTCCTGTTGTTTCATGTTATGAGTTTTTGACTCATCTGTCTTTATGAATATAATTGTTTTCCCCTTTATTTGTAATAAATGGTGCCATTGGTAATGCACTAGGCCGGTGCAAACTTTTTTTCTTTCTGGTATTAAAATAGAACTATAGCCAAAACTTTTTTTTACATTTTGGATAGAGCAAGGGAGGGTTATAATCCCTGTCAGAATTTTTTCATTATCTGTGTCCTATTGTGGAGATTTCCCTTCCCTTCCTGTCCTATAGCCAAACAGGAAGTGAGAGGAAATCCTTGCAACTTAAAGCGGAGTTCCAGGACACTTACCTGTCCAGGGATCCCGCGATGTCAGCCCCCCGAAGTTGATTTGTTCATCGGCTCGGGTGCAGGTGCCGCTATTGCAACTAAGGGAAAACAACAGTGAAGCGTTCAGGCCTCAGTCGGTTTCCTACTGCACATGGGCGAGTCGCACTGTGCTTTCTGAATGGCGCCGTCGTCTTCTGGCACACAGACAGGTCTCAGAAGGCAGATGCAGAAAATGACATACCTAGCAGCAGCAGGGTTAGGCTGGAAGTACAGCTATGTACACTAGAAACGGTACATAACAAATAGAAAAAAAATATATATATATCCAAAAAAGAGGGGGGGGGGTGGTCTTTTGTTTAAGACCTAGATGTATTTTTGGGTGGAACTCCGCTTTAAGGGATTTCCTTGGAGACCCCAGGTCCTCATTAGAAGATTTCCCCTCTATTACTTTTCTGGGGACAATCCAAAATGTGGGATTTTCTTTTACTTTCACTTTCAATGACAATGGTGAACAAGAGGAATAGAGAGGGAGAATCTCCTTAACAGGGGCACAGACCTAAAAAAAACCCCTGCAAGACAATAGTATAATGAGCTAGTATGCATCGTATACTAGCACATTATGAAATAGTTACCTTAGAATGAGGCTACAACAGCTCGCCTGGTCACCGCCGAGGGGGCTGACATATTCCCTCAGCGCTTCTTCTGGGTTTGCGGGCTCCAAGGCTGTGACTGTGCTGGAGCCGCAATGAAGTCAAGTGCACGGGAGTCCTACGTTCCGGACCTTCAGCGTGCATCAGCGGCTGCATGAAAGGTGAATATCTCCGAAACTGTGCAAGTTTAGAAGATATTAATTTTACCTACAGGTAAGCCTTATTACCTGTAGGTAAAAAAAATGACCAAGCGGGCAATACAACCGCTTTAAGTGTTTTGGATTCCCCCGTCTGAAAAGGGCTGTGGTGACCTGTGGAAAACCCAAGCCAATAGGCAATCCAGTTGTGAGAACTATACTGTATATTGCCAATTGTATCTATTACATTGGAGAGCAGAATAGTTTCTTGTCTTTGTATTGGCATTCAACTCTAAGAAGCCTGAATGAGGGAGTAAAATTGCAGAGTTCAAATCATATGGATAGGCATTAGACGTAATATAGTAGTGAGATTGAAAGGTGATTTAATAACAATGTTGTTGGGGGAGAAGATGAAAATAATGTAAGTAAAGATGTAAAGTAGAGTTTAATGGAGGGAGTTTTTCTCCAATTTTTTTTTTCTCCCAGTCCAAAAGGCAGTCATTTTCCCTTGCGCCACCATCAACATCGCTTTCTCTAATATGGCCGATAACTTGTTCTCAGCAGAACACCAAATGTAAATATAATGCTAAATAGTTCTTGTTATGCAACAGAATGGAAATATTTGCATGACTGTTATTATGTTACCCACATTATAGCTATTATATATGATTATGCTGTTAGTAGGCTCCTTTTATAAATAGAAACGTACATTGTAGATTTAATGGACCTGTAATAGATGGAACATGGTGACATTATACAAAAAAATAAGTGTTTACAGTTACTGGAACACATTCGCAGTCTGCAGTTGTGTTGATTAGGGCCCCTGCTGAATGCACAGCGGGTGTTTAGACAGCACTTTCTGTAATGTGTCTTTGAAATATTTAATATTAACTGTTCTTATAATGTATATATAATGCATACACTGAGTATATCCATTACAGTGCCCACCAAGTCCGGTTAAGTCATATTGTGTCATTGTAGGAACGTTATGATTGGGTTCGGTCAGTCAGCCTTTATGTGAGCCCCTGCAAGCACAGTTGGAGCAGCCGGAGCCCTGTGTGTGCTGGGACATACAGAAATGGACAGCAAATGTTACTTTACTGCAGTTTTATGGACCAGGACAAGAACACAGCCAGATGTTACCTAATAAACAAGACTTACTTGCAGATAGAGAACGTGTTATGGCCCTGCGTTCCTTTGTGACATTACACTCACCACTTTAATACTGGTGATAGTTTTGAGCTGCCTACTCTAGGGGGGCAGTCTCTCAATTGTGCCATGGTTCTTGTGACAGCTCCAATGCTGTTTGCATGGGGAAGGAAGGCTGGAGCAGCTGGGTTAATGCAGTCATCTGCAGTGGGCTGTTGTGGAGCATTGCTGTATGACAGCATAGTTACATAATTACATTACAGTATCTCACAAAGGTGAGTACACCCCTCACATTTTGTAAATATTTTATTATATCTTTTTATGTGACAACACTGAAGAAATGACACTTTGCTACAATGTAAAGTAGTGCGTGTACAGCTTGTATAACAGTGTAAATTTGCTGTCCCTTCAAAATAACTCTAAACCTCTGGCAACAAAAGTAAGTACACCCTAAGTGAAAATATCCAAATTGGGCTCAATTTACCATTTTCCCTCCTCTGTGTCATGTGATTTGTTAGTGTTACAAGGTCTCAGGTGTGAATGGGGAGCAGGTGTGTTAAATTTGGTGTTATCACTCTCACTCTCTCATACTGGTCACTGGAAGTTCAACATGGGACCTCATGGAAAAAAACTCTCTGAGGATCTGAAAAAAGAATTGTTGCTCTACATAAAGATGGCCTAGGATATAAGAAGATTGCCAAGGCCCTGAAACTGAGCTGCAGCACGATGGCCAAGACCATACAGCAGTTTAACAGGACAGGTTTCACTCAGAACAGGCCTCGCTATGGTCGTCCAAAGACGTTGAGTGCACGTGCTCAGCGTCATATCCAGAGGTTGTCTTTGGGAAATAGATGTATGAGTGCTGCCAGCATTGCTGCAGGGGTTGAAGGGGTGGGGGGTCAGCCTGTCAGTGCTCAGACCATACGCCACACACTGCATCAAATTGGTCTGCATGGCTGTCATCCCAGAAGGAAGCCTCTTCTAAAGATGATGCACAAGAAAGCCCTCAAACAGTTTGCTGAAGACAAGCAGACTAAGGACATGGATTACTGGAACCAAGTCCTGTGGTCTGATGAGACAAAGATAAACTTATTTGGTTCAGATGGTGTCAAGCGTGTATTGCGGCAACCAGGTGAGGAGTACAAAGACAAGTGTGTCTTGCCTACAGGTGGGAGTGTCATGGTCTGGGGCTGCATGAGTGCTGCCGGCACTGGGGAGCTACAGTTCATTGAGGGAACCATGAATGCCAACATGTACTGTGACATACAGAAGCAGAGCATGATCCCCTCCCTTCGGCGACTGGGCCACAGGGCAGTATTCCAACATGATAATGACCCCAAACACACCTCCAAGACGACCACTGCCTTGCTAAAGAAGCTGAGGGTAAAGGTGATGGACTGGCCAAGCATGTCTCCGGACCTAAACTCTACTGAGCATCTGTGGGGCATCCTCAAATGGAAGGTGGAGGAGCGCAAGGTCTCTAACATCCACTAGCTCTATGATGTCATCATGGAGGAGTGGAAGAGGACTCAAATACAGTAGCAACCTGTGAAGCTCTGGTGAACTTCATGCCCAAGAGGATTAAGGCAGTGCTGGAAAATAATGGTGGCAACACAAAATATTGACACTTTGGGTCCAATTTGGACATTTTCACTTAGGGTTGTACTCACTTTTATTACCAGCAGTTTAGACATTAATGGCTGTGTGTTGAGTTATTTTGAGGGGACAGCAAATTTACACTGTTATACAAGCTGTACACTCACTACTTTACATTGTAGCAAAGTGTCATTTCTTCAGTGTTCACATGAAAAGATATAATAAAATATTTACAAAAATGTGAGATACTGTAATTAGTCAGTTTGAAAAAAAGACACAAGTCCATCTAGTTCAACCTATAAAAGGGAAAAATAAAAAATATATATACAATCCCATATACACAGTCCTATACCCACAGTTGATCCAGAGGAAGGCAAAAAAAAACAAAACAGCAAAGCATGATCCAATTTAAAACAGCAGGGGAATAAATTCCTTCCTGATCCCCGAGGGACAATCGGATATTCCCTGGATTAACTTTACCTATAAATGTTAGTATCCTGTTATATTATGTACATTTAGGAAAGAACCCAGTCCTTTTTTAAAGCAATCTACTGAGCTGGCCAGAACCAGTTATCGAGGGAGTCTATTCCACATTTTCACAGCTCTTATGCCCCGTACACACGATCGGATTTTCCGACGGAAAATGTGTGATAGGACCTTGTTGCCGGAAATTCCGACCGTGTGTAGGCTCCATCACACATTTTCCATCCAACACACAAAGTTTGAGAGCAGGCTATAAAATTTTCCGACAACAAAATCCGTTGTCGGAAATTCCGATCGTGTGTACACAAATCCGACGAACAAAGTGCCACGCATGCTCAGAATAAATTAAGAGACAAAAGCTATTGGCCACTGCCCCGTTTATAGTCCCGACGTACGTGTTTTACGTCACCGCGATCGGATTTTCCGACAACTTTGTGCGACCGTGTGTATGCAAGACAAGTTTGAGCCAACATCCGTCAGAAAAAATCCTAGGATTTTGTTGTCAGAATGTCCGATCAATGTCCGACCGTGTAAGGCATTACTGTGAAGAAGCCTTTCCGTATTTGGAGATTAAATCTCTTTTCCTCTAGACGTAAAGAGTGCCTCCTTGTCCTCTGTGATGACCTTAAAGGGGTTGTAAAGGTTTGTGTTTTGTTCACCTTAATGTATCCTATGCATTAAGGTGAAAAAACACCTGGCAGTCACCGGCCCCCTTCCCCCCCCCCCCCCCATTTTATTTAACTGAGCCCCTTCATCTTCTTCAGCGGGGACGCATCGTTCTTCTCTCCACAGAGTTCCGGCTTTTTTGCTAGAGAATCACTCAGAACCCCCAAATATTATATATGGTTTTTTTTAGCAGAGACCCTAGGAAATAAAATGGTGGTCGTTACAACTTTTTATCTTACACAGTATTTACGCAGCAATTTTTCAAACAGTTTTTTTTTGGGAAAAAAAGAAACAATTTTATGCATTATTTAAAAAAAAACAGTAAATTTAGCTCAATTATTTTACATTATGTGAAAGATCTTGTTAATCTGAGTAAATATACACCTAACATGTCACACTTTAAAATTGCGCACACTTGTGGAATGGCGGCAAACTTTGGTACTTCAAAATCCCCATAGGCAACGCTGTAACATTTTTTACAGGTTACCTGTTTAGAGTTACAGAGGAGGTCTAGAATTATTGCTCTAGCTCTAACAGTCACGGCAGTACCTCACATGTGTGATTTGAATGCCGTTTACATATGCGGGCGTGACCTAAGTATGCGTTCACTTCTGCGAGCGAACACGCGGGGACGGGGGGGACTTGCATTTTTTTTTTTTGTTAATTTTACTTTTATTTTTCTATTTTGATGATTTCTTTTACAAATGTTTGATCACTTTTATTCCTATTGCAAGGAATGTAAACATCCCTTGTAATAGGAACATGGCATGACCGGTCCCCTTTACATGAGATCTGGGATCTATAAGTCCCCAGATCTCACCTCTAGGCTGGGAAGCTGGAAATAAAAAAGAACTCAGCTTCCCCACCGAGGCGGCAGCATTTTTTCAAATACAGAGGCCGGGCGTGACGTCATAATATCGCCCCCGGCCTCTGAACGATCATAGAGATTTCGGGGACCATCTAGCCCTGGTCCACCAGAAATCTCTATCATCATCATCCGGCACTGGTCTATTCCTTCTCCGGCTCACCGATCGCATGGGTGAGTTGGTAGAAGAACTGGAGGTCGGGAGGGGGGGGGACATCCCCTCGCACCAACTGTAAGAACAATCAAGCCGCTATGATTATTCTTACGGTGAAGGATCACTGGCTCTAAAAGAAGATATCTGAGTGATGCCTGTAACTGCAAGCATCATTCAGATATCAAATAAAAATAAGAACAAATCAGCGTAATCAAAAACCTTATAACAAATAGATGCTGAACACCAGGGTCAATAATCAAAAATCCCTCAGAAGAATATAAAATAGATAGTGCAGCGCTGAAATCAAGTCCACATATCAAATAATAAAACACCATCCATGTGATCTTCAGCAATGATATATATGGATACAACATACAGGTGACTCTGTGGGTATGTATAAAACCTCCATCAGTAATAAAGATGGCCTCTCACCTCACCAAGGGGACCCTTTAATTATGGAGGGTCAAATACACCATCCCTTGCGGGCACAAATGGATGGTACACAGAAGATCCCGGTCAGTCCGGATACAGCAGGGATCAGCGACTAATGTACGTTGCTGTCTCCAAAGTCACATGAGTCATGCAATCATAAAGGACACAACATAGTGCTCTCCGCAATGCAAATGATATTTAATGGTAAAAAGTGAAAAAAAAACTTACAAACGTGGCACTATTCCAGTGCCTGATAGAAGAGCGTGTATAAGAACAAGATGCGAGATGGCCGTGGGTGACGTCACTACGCTTCCTTCCGTACGCGTTGCGTCCCTATGGGTGGGGAATTCATCAACAAGGGAAGGTGTATTTGACCCTCCATAATTAAAGGGTCCCCTTGGTGAGGTAAGAGGCCATCTTTATTACTGGTGGAGGTTTTATACATACCCATGGAGTCACCTGTATGTTGTATCCATATATCATCACTGATGATCACATGGATGGGGTTTTATTATTTGATATGTGGACTTGATTTCAGCGCTGCACTATCTATTTTATATCATTCAGATATCCCCATTCAAAGTCTGCAACGTCATATGACATTGGGCGGGAAGAGGTTAAAGTGTGTTTTTTCAAAAAAATTGCGTTTGAAAGACCACTGATCAAATATAGTATGATATAAAATATTGCAAAAAAAAAAAAAAAATATATAACGCTTTGAGGGTTCTAAGTAATTTTCTAGCAAAAAGTACAGATTTTTACTTGTAACCAAAAAGTGCAAGAAAAATCCTGTTCGGCAAGTGGTTAAAAGAAACCTGTGCTGTACTTTAGCATTGCAGACCTTCTTCTGAAGATGCTAGTTGCCTGGTTTATGCCAATCTAGTAAATTTAAGCATTTGAGTCACTGGTGAAGATTTGAGAACAAGCTTGCTTCAGGTCAGCAACAGTGAAGCCGTGTCAAGAGAATGGTGTTCCAAAAAAACACAAAACCCATATATTGTATTTTATATGAAATGGTGCTGACAGTGGCCGCAGTTGGGGAAAAGTTTGGCTCACATTCCCATAATCCTTCATTCTTCGTATTACCAACAGGATGGCTAAGTGTAAATAAATAATGATTGATTGCGGCTTTTTTACATTATCCTCCTCCGCAAGAAGCGGACTTGATGATTTGTGTTCAGCTGTCACCCAACAAATAGTGATATATCTAAGTCACATATTTTTACGATATTTTGATGCAAGCAGAAAATCCGGCTTACAGTATATCATTAACACAGGACAAATCATCTGTGTGCTCGTACCAGTGTAGCCCCAAGCGCTGTAGATCACCTATGGACCTGTCATATATTACATGCTTCAGATTAGCTAGCCGGCTATTCAGCCCCTGCCGTTAACACGAGAATAAAGCCATCAATTTTAATCTTCGCATTATGCTTCCCTTTGATTTATCGAAAATATTGAAGTCATTGTTTTGGCTTTTTGGTTGTTTGCCGAGATGTGCTCTTGTAAGACAAATAACATTGTTACATTTATCATCCTGTTTAGCAGCTTTAGGAACTTAATTCTTGTCAAATGACGTGTGCTGTTTACAGGCCCCATAAGGGAAAAAATATTTCTTTGTCTTGTTTTATCCCTAATAAAAAAAAAGGGGGGGCAATATTGATTTTTTTTTTTTACCTTTCTATACTGGTCGTCCCGAAATGCATACCTTGAAAAGACCAGTTACCGTTTACTTTTGCAAATTTTGATCATGCATCCATTTTTTGTAGGATCAATCCACTTGAAAGTTATATGTAACCACTTGCCGACCCGCAACATACCGTCACTGGATTGGAAGAGAGATATCTCGGTCATCACTGCAGCTGCAGCAATGATCGAGCTATCCCTTTTTTTAGGGTCAGCAATTCCCCTCAATGTAAAAGTAATCCTAGCAGGTAAGAAGCCACTGGATTACTATTACAGGCACTGAATGGGGGTCCCGCACCGTGCGATCGGGGAGCCCGGTAAGGATGCAACTGGCAGCATTTGGTTCCTGAGACACAGTGAAAGGAACCAATGTTGTCCCCCCCACTGAGCAAAATCGAAAACCAGAAGGGATGAGGATCGTGTCACTTCTGGTTTTGGTCTCATGTAAACAATAAGGATGAGCCGAACACCCCCCCCCCCCCGGTTTGGTTTGCACCAGAACTTGCCAACAGGCAACAAATTCGGACAAATACACGAACACGGTTAAAGTCTATGGGACACGAACATGAAAAAATCAAAAGTGATCATTTTAAAGGCTTATATGCAAGTTATTGCCCTAAAAATTGTTTGGTGACCCGGGTCCTGCCCCAGGGGACATGGATCAATGCAAAAAAAAAAGTTTTAAAAACGTGTTTTTTCGGGAGCAGTGATTTTTTTAAATGCTTAAAGTGAAACAATAAAAATGAAATGTTCCTTTAAATATTGTGCCTGGGGGGTGTCTATAGTATGCCTGTAAAGTGGTACATTTTTCCCGTGTTTAGAACAGTACCACAGCAAAATGACATTTCTAAAGGAAAAATTGTCATTTAAAACTGATCGCGGCTGTAATGAATTGTTGGGTCTCGGCAAAATAGATAAAACTCATTGAAAAAAAGGGCATGGGTTCCCCCCCAGTCTATCACCAGGCCCTTTGGGTCTGGTATGAATATTAAGGGGAACTTTGAACCAAAAATTTTTAAAAAATTGCGTGGGGGTCCCTCCAAAATCATCAGGCCCTTCAGGTCTGGTATGGATTTTAAGGGGAACCCTGCGCCAAAAATTTAAAAAAAAAATGTCGTAGACTTTAATGGGGTTCCACGGCTTTCGAAATTGCAGCGAACACCACCTAATGTTAATTGTTTGCCGAACGTCCGAACAACCAAAGTTCGGACCAAACTTATGCTCGGGCCGAACCGTTCGCCCATCCCTAGTAAACAAGCCGCTATCGCCTTGAACAAGCATCTCATTAAACCAATCTTGATTTAATCAGATGCTTTGGAGTGCAAAGAAGAGATCTGGGGTCTGATATATCTCAGTAAAGAATACCTGTGACTGTCCATGCTATTACAAGGGTTGTTTGTTCATCCCTTGTGATAGCAATAAAGCTGATCGAAAAAAATGAAAAAGACAGTGTAAAAATAAAAAAATACAAATAAAATAAATAATAATAATCAAAAAATGTAAAGCTACCCTGCATCCACCTGCTCATAAGTAGGTCACATACATGCAAACAGTATTCGCATCAGACATGTGAGGTATCGCCGCAAACATTACAGTGAGGGTAATAGTTCTAGCACCAGACCTCCTGTGTAACTCTAAACTGGTAACCTGTAAAAGCTTATACAATGTCGCCTATGGGCCATGGCTAGTTATGGTCTACTGCATCACACCATAAATCCACCTTTCTTCTGTGGACTGGGAACTTGCTTACATGACGGAGGAGCAAATGATGTCCATTAGATGGTCAAGTCCAACGATGTACCATCGGGCAGGGGTTGGAGAGTGTCTCAGATATTTTGCCAGGTAAAATGGTTCATATTTCTTCCTAGCACTGCTATGAGATTAGCATTAATACAAAAAAAAAAATGTAATGTAGTTTGGCACCATTCCACGAGCATGTGCAATTTTAAAGTGTAATGTTAGGTGTCTTTTTTCATCTTTTATATTTTACCAAACAATTGCTTATTATGTTGTGCTTTTTTTTGCATTAAAATTCATTAAAGTATATTTTTTCCAAGAAAATAAATTTTAGTGCACACAAACAAAATATAATACTCAATTGTTAAAAAGATGATGTTGCGTTGAGTAAATAGATACCAAAATGTCTGGATGTAAAATTGTGCACGCCTGTGAAATGGCAACAAACTACGGTATCTACAATTTTCCATAGGTGACACTTTAAAAGCCTACAGGTTATCTGTTTAGAGTTAATCACTGGTCCTAGAATTATTGCTCTCACTGCAAATTTCTCAGTGATGCCTCAAGTTGTGGTGAAAACACTATTTCCATATGCATGTTGGACCTAGGCTCATGTTTGCATTTGTGTTCATTCACAGAGGGACAGGGTGCTTTTAAAAAAAAATTTAATTAATATTTATTTATATTAATATATACGTGTGCGTGTATATATATATATATATATATATATATATATATATATATATAAATATATATATATATATATATATATATATATATATATATATATATATATATATATATATATATAATGTGTTTTTTTTTCCATTTTTTTCTATTAATGTTACTTTATTGCTATCACAAGTGGATGAACAAGCCAGGTATCACAAGGGCAGATGACAGGCAGTTTCTTAAAATCCTTGCAATGTACATAGATCACCCAGAGGGGAATGTTTTTTCTTCCCTCTTTAAAGACGAACTCTAGGCAGACATACATTCTTTATGGAGACCCCTGATGTCTCCCCTGCCCTCCAAAGCAACTAAACAAGTGCAGATGGTGTTTGGTTAGATGCTTTCCTGGATGTAACAGTCAGAAAATGACGGATCTGAAACCAGAAGTTTTTAAATCCTCATTGCTCCCAAGATCACTCGTCACAGAGGAGAGGGTGGAATGGACTTTCCTCCATCTCCTCTGTGGGCAGCTGTCCTGAATACTTACTGTGTTCCTGAGCTCCCCGGTGGAACTGGAGAGCCTGGGAACGACCATGGGCAGTGGCAGGAGGAGAAGGACCTTCAGAGGTCTGTAAATGTTACAGCCACCCGGTTCACCTTTATAAGAAAGCCAGTCGCAGCAGAAAAAAATAGTACCGGGATCATGGCTGCAGCCATGACCCTGGTATAGCCATTTGCCGACAGGATAGACTATGGATTACGGATGTATAGACTACAACTAATGTGCACCGCTTCTTACAAACAAAGGAAGAGAGGGGGAACTCATGAAGAAATTTCAAGGAGGCAGAACACAGTAAGAAACAATTTAATGAAGAATAGACTACAAGGCTATTAGGTAGTGGATGTATATTAGTGATTTCTGTAGAATAAGGATGTTGCTTAATGTCACTTTAAGTGTGTTGGTGTTGCTGTGTGTTGAGGTAGCCCAAAGGCATGCAGGAACAGGGTGGGGGACTCTATTGAAGAGATGTAACTGCCGGAGTCCACAAGTGACTTTATAAATCAGTGGGTGGCTCAACCTTTAGACTCCATCCGTATCTGCAATATTACTACCATCAAACTTTTCTATGGATGAAGACATCTCACTTAGCCTGAATTTTTGTTTTAATCTGAAATTAATCAAATCCCTACTAGAGTTGTTAATGAACAGATGAAATTACAGTGGTGAAGAAATTGACCTGAAAGCTGATTTTGGCTAATGAGCTATGTGTACACTAATGTCCTGAGAATTCCTTGTTGAGGAGTGATGATGACTTTGCCAAGTGTGGTAGAAAACGAACCTTGACAGTACGCTTGTTCTTTAATATCAGCCTCACAGCGAAACCCAGACAGTGATGAAAAACTCTAATAAGCTCCATCTCATAATGGATGTGCCTTATTTGCCAATTAAATATGCTCGGGCTGTTTGCAATATATCTTTGGAGGTTTTAATTACAGAAGTTATGCTTGCTTTAACGCCGCAGAGCGTAAAACGAAGAGTTAAATAACTATGAAAGTATGTTCACCTCACCGAGAAAAACAGATAAACAGGACGGGCTACCGGTAAATGTACCATAAGGCTGGAACACAGGAGTATTCTCCTCAAATACTATTGCTAGTTAAAGGGCAGGTTCACTTTTGTGGGGAAAAAAATATAAACAAATAAAATAAAGCGTATACAATTGCTACACAAGTCATTTTGTAGTTGAATGTTCTTAAATTATTGTTTTTGTTTTTGTCATTTTCTGCTCGTGTGATTGGCTCACTGATTTTCCCAGAAGTCTACACTAAGATACAAGTCAGATTTTGGGCATTTTTGGTGAGATACTCCCAAAGAGAAATCAAGTCTAAAGGGATGCAGACCCTGCTACTTTCCTCATAAGAACCCTGCAAATGCAGCAGCTGGTTGCTAATTATAAAGTCACTCCCATTCACCTTCACTACAAACAGTTATTTCTTCAGACTAACAAAAGGTAGAAATCTGCAACAAAGTTTCTTAAAATCCTTGCAATGTACATAGATCACCCAGAGGGGAATGTTTTTTCTTCCCTCTCTAAAGACGAACTCTAGGCAGACATACAGGGCAGATTAATGTAGCTCTGTATTCATTAACTATTTACTAAAGAGCAACTCCACTTTTGTTAAGAAAAAGAAAAACCCTCTGGGTGATCTATGAACATTGCAAGAATTTTAAGAAACATTTTTGCAAATGCCTACCTTTTCTACTATGAAGAAAAAGCTCTTTGTTCTTGTTCGTCTTTTGGTTACGGATTCTGAATGAGAATGACTTTTTCATTGTTGATCAGCTGATGCACTTGCAGTGTTCTAATGAGGAATGCTGCAAGGTCTGCATCCCTTTAGAAGTGATTGACCCTTTGGGAGCATCTCATAAAAAAAAAAGATTTTTTTGTTGCAGGGGGTGTCAAAACTCTGGTAGATTTCTGGCAAATTCAGTGAACAAATCACACAAGCAGGAACTTACATTTCTGGGGAAGTTCTGTACACCTACTGTGTACAGAATGCGTCCAGGTAGCCATATTGCATTCATTTTTACAGAATATTACAGCACCGCAGATTGAAAAGAAAAGGTCATTTATAATAACATTCAATTACAATATGACTTGTGTAGCAATTGTATACGCTATATTATTTTTTGTTTAGCCCCTTGCACACCACCCCATGCAGATATACTGTGGCAGAGTGGTCGTTCTGCGCTGGATCACATATCTGATACCTGATTCAGCACTTCCGGTTAGGGTGGGCGCACTCGCGCATGCCTGCCACCCAGGCTGCGCTGTGATTTGTCACAGCACAAGATGATCAGTGGGTGCCAGCCAACAAATGATCACCGACACCCGCTGATCAGTTCCATCATCTCAGAGAAAGGAGATCTGTGATGTAAACAACACAGAGCTCCAAACACTGACAGGCAATCTTGCTGTTTTTTTAATTATCCCCTGCAAAGCAGGAGTTAATGGAAATAATAAAAATATTAATTTACTCTGGCCATTGGAATGAATGAACAGCCAAGTGCTTGATGTGCTGAGCACTAAAGTGCATTTAGATATGTTTTTGATGCTGGAACGCTCTTCTCCTGAACGAGCTGGTCATGAGATTTTTTTCTGCCTCTAAACACCTGTAAATGCCTATGTGTGTATGGACACATAGGCTAACATTGAGGGGTATTTAGAAGCAAAAAAAATGCAAAATGCCTCTAAAAACAGGGTTTAAACATCCTGTGTGCATGAGGCCTTATGGGTACAGGGAAGTATTAGTGTTACAGGGAGGGTTAGTGTTAGGATACAGGGAGGGTTAGTATTGGAGTTACAAGGGGGATTAGTATTAGGGTTACAGGAGGGATTCATATTAGGTTTACAGGGGGGGGGTAGTATTAAGGTTACAGGGAGGGTTAGTATTGGGGTTACAAGGGGGATTAGTATTAGGATTACAGGGGGATTAGTATTAGGTTTACAGGGAGGGTTAGTATTAGGGTTACAGGGAGGGTCAGTATTAGGGTCACAGGGAGGATTAGTATTAGAGTTAATGAGGGAATTAGTGTTAGATTTACAGGGAGGGTTAGTATTAGGGTTATGGGAGGGTTAGTATTCGGGTTACAGGGAGGATTAGTATTCGGATTACAGGGAGGATTAGTATTCGGGTTACAGGGAGGATTAGTGTTAAGGTAGCAAAAAGTATTAGTGATAGAGTTATAGGAAGAGTTAGGTTTGGGGATACAGAGAGGGTTTGTGTTAGAACTACAGGAAGGTTAATGCTAGGGTTACAGGGAGGATTAGTGTTTGGGTTATGAGAGTGTTAATGTTAGGGCTATAGCGACATCTGGTGTTAAGTCTACAGAGAGGGTTAATGTTGGGGTTACAGGGAGCATTAGTATTAGGGATTCAGGGCAGGCTAGTATTAGAGTTACATGGAGGGTTAGTATTCAAGTTACAGGGAGGATTAGTATTACGGTTACAGGGAGGGTTAGTGTCAAGTTTGCATAGAGTATTAGTGTTAGGGTTATAGGAGGAGTCAGGTTTGAGGATACAGTGAGGGTTAGCGTTAGAACTACAGGGAGATTCATGTTAGGGTTACAGAGAGGATTAGTGTTTGGATTTTGGGAGTGTTCATGTTAGGGCTATAGTGACAGCTGGTGTTAAGGCTACAGGGAGGATCAGTGTCAGGTTTACAGGGAGGATTAATATTAGGATGACAGGGGCATTAGTGTTAGGGTTCCAGTAGGGTTAGTGTAATGCCCCGTACACACGGTCAGATTTTCCGACAGAAAATGTGTGATAGGACCTTGTTGTCGGAAATTCCGACCGTGTGTGGACTCCATCACACATTTTCCATCGGATTTTCCGACACACAAAGTTTGAGAGCTTGCTATAAAATTTTCCAACAACAAAATCCGTTGTCGGAATTTCCGATCGTGTGTATACAAAGTGCCACGCATGCTCAGAATAAATAAAGAGATGAAAGCTATTGGCTACTACCCCGTGTATGGTCCCGACGTACGTGTTTTACGTCACCACGTTCAGAATGATCGGATTTTCCGACAACTTTGTGTGACTGTGTGTATGCAAGACAAGTTTGAGCCAACATCCGTCGGAAAAAATCCTAGGATTTTGTTGTCGGAATGTCCGATCAATGTCTGACCGTGTGTACGGGGCATAAGAGTTGCTATTACATGGAGCATTAAAAAGCCCTTGGGGTAGGGGGGAATTGCTTTTGCCAAGAGAACTCTAAAATAATAAATGACAGTGCCAGTGGTGCTGAAAGTGAATATTGAGCATTATTATATTATATATTATATGTTTTTGCTGTTGTTACACTTCAGCAAAAATATACTTCAGGTTCAAGCAGTCCAAACATATATACTACATTATATTACAATGGATGCTGGTCTTCACAGGTAAGTTCACATGTGAGTTCTGTCCTCAACAATGTCATAGGAGCTAAGGAGGAGAAGACCAGATGAACTCCCAGGGAAAGTGTACGCTGTGTCTTGGATTCACCAGCAGACTTGGTTCACATGATAACATTATGTGATTTACTAATGTGCTCCTCTAAAAGCTTGTATCAGACATGTAAATGCAGATTCAATAGCCCTTCAAAAATCTTGCCAACTGTATTGTTATTTCAGAAGTTCTGTATGTTGCAGAATCTTTTATGTAAACTTAATTTAATAAGTTTGCTAATCATATTAAATGTTGTTTCTCAGAATGTTCCATCTCTGTAATGTATTTACAGGTTTGTCAATAGACTACACAGACAATAAGATATACTGGATCAGCTCTGGTAATGGCACAATAAATAGATGCAGCTTGGATGGCAGTAATTTAGAAGTAATAGACTCATTGAAGGAAGAATTAACGAAAGCTACAGCCCTGACTATTGTGGGTAAGTGCAGTTCTACAACCTAGCTTGTATCTTATTGACTGACTGGTGATTAATCATTGCTGGGTAAAATGTATTGCCTGTCAATGGGAAATTCATCTATTGTGTTCTGATGGCTAACATGCTGGTATTGTAATACTGCAATATTTGAAGTTGTCTGTGCCTTCTACAGAGGTTCAAGGAAATAAGAAGACACTCTCTGGATCTGACCTAGTACTGAACCAAAATTTAGCAGAAACAGAAAATGTTAGATTAAATTTCCTTGAAAGCAAGATATATGTCTACTCGACATTGCCTCGTTTTGTCTGCCCTGCCTGAGTTCTCTTTTGCTGGAATACAGAACAACCCCCTCCCTCTTATGTTAGGGAGATAAGAAGACGGGGGGTGTTCTGTAGTCCAGCAGAGGAAAACTCTGGCAGTACTGAAAACTCTGCTCGAGACTAGACATGTGCGGTTCGTTTCGTTCCAAATAAATATTCAGACACATTTTTTGTTATTCGGAGATTTGGATCTACCCAATTGCCGAATTACAGTACAAACAAAATTTTACTGAATTCTCTGAATAACGAAACTAAATTCGTCCAAATTTCTGAATATCGAATTTAAAATCGACTTGAATGTTACATTCAAATTTGAACTGTAAACATATTGTTGAAATCAATGACTGTGTGTATTATTAGAGTACTATTCCGAAATAATGCAGTTTTTGTTAAGCCAAGGGTGATTTAAAGAATCATTGTAATCATTTGATGAAGATTTTTCTTTTGTTCGTTCAAGTGAGAAATTGATAAAAAGAAACCAGTTAAATATAAATATTTAAAAGCATTTGTACTTGACAGTGTTTTTTTTCAGCTGGCTAAAACTTCTGCACAGTATTGTACATAGTAAATTGTTGACAGTAAGATACTACTTTTATTGATTAGAACACTTTGCATATTTTGAGTAAACATTTTATTAATACAAACAAGATCAATGTGTATAAATAACAATCAGATGTTTGGTTAATCGGCTGCCGCATTCGAATCGAAAAAAAAATCTAAAATTTTCGATTCGAAATGTATCTATTCAAACATTTCGAATCGAGAAAAAAATGGTAAATTCTAAGAAAATTTGAAAAATACATAGAACGAATTCTGAATACGGATTCTGATTACAAATACAGTAAAACCTTGGTTTGAGAGTAACTTGGTCTGAGAGCGTTTTGCAAGACAAGCAACATTTTTAAATAAATTTTGACTTGATATACAAGCGATGTCTTGATTTACAAGTAGTGTCATGTCACAACTAAGTATAAAAGAGAACAGAGACTCCTCTAAGTGTAGCAATATGGTTACATTTAATGAAGGTACAACATTTATCAACTCACATGGTTGATGATTAAAACTGGCACATCTAAGTATGCAGACATCCGGGGTAAAGCTGTCCACATAGACTGTCCTCCACACCGCCATCAACGTCATCCATTCCACGCTGAGCTCCATGAGGGGTTCAAGCCTCGCTCTACTGCAGGGTAGTCTTCCTGGTCACGATTGCAGACTGACTGCACTCACACAGGGGCGACTTGTCAGGCGACCTAGTCGCCTGACAAGTCGCCTCCCGTTCTGTATAATGGAACCGTTCTAATAGGAGTGACGCAAGTCGCTCCGACTTAGAAAAAGGTTCCTGTACTACTTTGGGGGCGACTTGGGGCGACTTGCATAGACTTCTATACAGAAGTCGTTTTGCAAGTCGCTGCAGAAGATGTTTGCAGGTCGCCTCGCTGAGGCGACCTGCAAGTCGTGCCGCCCCTGTGTGAACCGGGGCTAAATGTAACCATATTGCTACACTTAGAGGCGCCTCTATTCTCTTTTATACTCTTCTCCATACACTGGGGAGGCAAACACAGTCTATGGCAGACGTTTGAAGTGAAGTATAGTGGGTTCAGCCACACTTGGATGTCCATCTGTGCCTTTTCCTCCCTGGAGTCTTTTTAACTATCTATCTTTTGGAACGGTGTCATCCTGGATATAAAGTGTTTGAGATATGTAATCCCACCTTCTTGGCCCATAAGTGTGGAGCTGCTGGGCAAGTTTACATGTTCCTACCCTGGGATGGACGGATATGCATAGGATTTTGTCTTGTTTAATTGTTTAAGACACTTCACTTGGCTGCCATCTTTAGAGGGTGTACCCTGAAGAAGCACATGTAGCGAAATGCGTTGGTTGTCACACGCTTGCTATACCTATGTACATTTGTCTGATTGTTTTTTACTGTTGATTTTAATCTAGATGGCATCTTTTAACAAGATACCATAAAACTGATGTTTTTATGACGTCAGGGTTTTTATGTATATATTATTTGGTTTCTCACTTGCTTGGCACATTTAAAGTCCCTTTCCTGGAGGAGAAATAGCCTTGTATCCGGTTGGATCCTGTCCTTCTTTCATTAGGGGAATTTACATTGTTATATGTGTGGAATATGTGTTGGTGCTAATATTAGGGTATTTTCCTGACACTCGTTAGAACTAAAGGCTTTGATGAGCTATAAAACATCTTTAACATTAAGAAATCGACCTCCAGAAGGTTTTATCCCCTTCATGACCAGACCATTTTCTTTTTCTATTCAGCACTGTGCTATTTTAACTGGCAATTGTATGCTTATGCAGCACTGTACCCACATTTAATTTATATATTTTTTTGTTACACAAATAGAGCTTGCTTTTGCTGGTATTTGATCACCACTGGGTTTTTCATTTTTTATCATATAAACGAAAAAAGACCGAAAAAATGTTCTACTTTTTTTTTTTTGTAATACATATCAAAATTTAGGCCAAAATTTATTCTGGCACATCTCTTTGGAGAAAAAAAATCCTGAAAAGTGTAAAATGATTGGTTTGTGTAAAAGTTATCTACAAACTATGGTACATACTGTATACTGGAATTCACACAGCTATAGACGCTATACTGTAATGGCGGTGATCAGCGACTTATAGTGTGACTCTGATAGGGTAACTGGCAATCTGGTACTAATAGATACTGGCCGGGAGGGTCAGTAACTGACACTGAGGTTGGTAGTGACACCAATACAGTGATCAGTGATCTTACTGTACACTAATGACTAATGACACTGGCTGGGGAGGGATTAGCATCTAGATGCAATCAAGGGGTTAACTGTGTGCCTAACAAGTGTAATGTGTGCAATGCGTGCTGTTTTTACTTACTAATCTGGCTGATTTTTCTCCCTGCTTTTCAGGGAAAAGAAACAGTCAGATTGCTGTGCACTGTACACAGAGCTTTGTATGTTTGTAAACACAGAATTCTGCGTGTGATTGGACACAGCCGATCAGCAGGTTTCAGCGGAAATCATTGGCTGAAATCTGCTGCAAAACTCTTGCTGTACGGTTCCCAGTCTGCACCGGCTGCCCGCTTGCATTATATTTACTGTGGGTGGTCAGCATGAGGTTAAAGAACAAGTCCAGTTGAATATTATTAGCTACTACTAGATATACCATGACCTGGGTAAATGAGAACCTTCACAGACACGGGTGTCCGCAGGTAGGGGCAAGGGGGGGCGAGTGACCCCCCCTGGAATTGGCAAGGGTCTGCCGTGGCCGCACCTGTAGCTGTGCTGGCTCTCTGGGTTTGTGCGAGTCGGCTCCACAGCTGCTTTAGATCAGTGTCACTGAGCTTACAGAGCTCTTTACTGCCACCTATGGCTGATTCCTGTATGTGCGCCCCTCGTGTTTGCTTTGCTGTGAGTACAAGTGAAAGGAGGAGGCTGTTTGTGTATAGGGGGGCAGAGCCCTGTGTGTGTGGGGGCCTGGCATATATACAAATGAGGGGGGCAGCAGAGTGAATACAGGTATGATCAGTGAAGAGGGGTGCTATATACTGTATAGGAAAGATCATATCATCTGTCCTGTATACAGCTATATAAACCCATCCTCCTTCCTGTATTCCTTCATCACTGACTGCAGATATACATCCTCTGTCCTGTATATACCGTATTTATCGGCGTATAACACGCACAGGCGTATAACATCATTTTAAGAGGGAAGTTTCAGGAAAAAAAAACTTACATTTTAAATAAGGAACTTTGAAGCAAAAAAAGGGTCAGTGCCCATCTGCAGCCTCACAAGTGCCATCAATGCAGCCTCATCAGTCCACATCAATGCAGCCTCACTCATCAGTCCACATCAATGCAGCAACCTCACCATTGCCACCAATGCAGCAGCCTCACCATTGCCTTCAATGCGGCAGCCTCACCATTGCCTTCAATGCGGCAGCCTCACCATTGCCTTCAATGCAGCAGCCTTACCATTGCCATCAGTGCAGCCTGATTGATGCCCATCTGCAGCCTAGAGGGAACAGGAAGGGACGAGCGTCGACAGATTACATACAGTGAGAATCTCCTATGATAGACAGAAAAGTGGTCCAATGGCGGCCCAGGAGACAGGACTTCCTATTACAGAGGCCGCCAAGTAAAAAGGAGATTCTCACTGTATGTAATGTGATGGCGCTCATCCTGCTCCCCTCCCTGTCCCCTCCGAGGTAGCTAAAATTATAGTATTGGCGTATAACACGCACATGGTATTTGCACCTGATTTTCATGGTGAAAAAGTGAGTGTTATACGCCGAAAAATACAATATATATATATATATATATATATATATATATATATATATATATATATATATATATATATATGTATATATAGCTTTATACAGGACAGATGATGTATATCTGCACAGTGATGATGGAGGAAGGTCTCTATACAGGAAGGAAGGTGGGTATATACAGGTAGCTGTATATACCCACTTTCCTTCCTGTATATAGAGACCTTCCTCCATCATCACTAACTGCAGATATACATCATCTGTCCTGTATACAGCTATATACACACACCTTCCTTCCTGTATATATTATTACAATCCACCCCCTATATATACACGTACTGTACAGGCCACATTTGATGGGCACAATGAGACTGCAATTGATGGGCACATGCCTGTGTTTTATGTGATAATAACTAAGCCCCTTCATGACATTGTCAAAAAGGGGTGGAGCATGGATGATATAAAATGATGCCCCCCCCCCCTGAAAAAAGTTCTGCGGATGCCCATGTTCACAGACATTTAGGAGACTTGAGAAGCTGATGTGACAATCAATCCACTGCTGAATCTAGAACCAAAATATTCATTGTGTTTGGAAATGGCCTTCAAACCATTCACATTTAATTAGAAAGATTAAATTCTAACATGCAAAATACCTCGTTTAATGTAATTTCCTGGTGCTTCCCCTGGGAAATATCATGTCTTTATTAATTTTATCCTTTCTTATTTTGTGATACAACTGTAGATCGATTTATTATAAGGAACTACTTGACAGAAGGCTCTGAAATTTAAAGTCGGGCACCCAAGCCTCAGTCTTCCTCTCAGGACTCAAGGGCTACCGATAATTTCTCTAATTAATAATAATTAACCATAATCCTGGTTCTAATTATCTCCAAGACAGCTTGCCTGTTGTGCCCCGAGGGTTGAGCTTGGATCTTCCACATCTTTGAAAGCTCCATGTGGTCTGTTGATAAATTAAACCAACAGCTTGCACAAAAATATAAATGTTTACTGGTTTTATGGGATTCACTTTAATTTTGTATGTGCTGTAGGCTAAGTGGCGGGAGGGCTAAATTGTTTCCAATTCAATGACACTAAAGCCAGTAACTCAATGAACAATTGTTCCATTGTTTCATGACAGTTTATTACTGTTAATACATAGAGGCTTTTTCACTTAGCAAGTACAAGGTACAGCTATAGGGTAAACAGTACAGGAGCTCATACAACCAATCAGAAATATCATCTTCATCGATGTGTCTCTGGTAAAATATAATATGATTGGTTGAAATAGGCAACAGCAATTCATATGCTTTAACTGCATTTAGCACTAACATAGAGAATAAAGTTGGTCAAAGCGTGAGTGTGGTCTCCATGAAAAAGTATTTGGCAGCCAAATCACAGGAACATTTTATTTTAACATGTTATGCCAAGCCCCCACTAAGGCAGACCATAGACAATGCAATTTTCTTTCCTTCCTACATGGGTGAAAGGAAAGAAAATTGTTTGATTCCCCTATCAACACAGTCAGTGTTGATTGGGGAATCCCTCCCACAGCGCTGTTGTATTCTGCCAGCAGGAAGACTTCCTTGCCGGCAGAACATGGTGTTTAGTGTTGCCAGGTATAGCCGGCAGCACTACCCGTTCGAGAAAAAACAGAGATCAGCTTGAGTTCAATCAGGGTGCCCATACATGGATCAAATTCCAGCCAGTCCTTGCTGAACGGCTGAGTGTCTGAGTTTTGATCCATGTATGGGCCGCCTTATGCTAGCACATGAAGTTATTTTTTTTAGGATTTGTCGAATTTAATTAAAGAGCAACAAGTAAGTTATAGCAATTCATAACAACTGATGATCTTTCCTTTTTTTTTCAGCTGTACGTCCCCTTTCACATGGGTATGCCATCAGCATGTTTTTGACCCATGATTTCATGGATCCAAAATAGAATGAAATGCTTCCCTATGAGTGGCCACTTTTTTATAAAAAAGTAGCTTTGGCTACTAAAAATGTTAATTGTGTCACTCCCAAAAAATCCCCTGGAACCCCTGCAGTGCAGAAATTCAGACTTCCCTGTAAGTTTCCAGTTATTTATTTTCCGGTTGTATTCCATGATGCCAAGGTGTTTCTCAATAGATAGGGTAGGGGAAGGTACCTCAGTTCTGTCAGCATTTGCATACTATATGAATCAGGCATGCGCTGGAGACACATTTGAAAGTGATTCTATCTGATTAACACAAAATAAAGATAAAAGTGATTGTAAAGTTTCTTAAAAAAACATGTTATACTTGTCTGCTCTGTGCAGTGGTTTTTCACAGAGCAGCCCTGATCCTCCTCTTCATGGGTTCCCCACCAGATCTTCTGGCTCCTCACCTCTGCTGAGTGCCCCCATAGCAAGCCACTTGCTATGGGGGCGCTCATGCGGGCCTGAGCCACACTGTGTGCATCTATTGACCCACACAGTGTGGCTCAGTCCCACCCCCTGCTCCCTCGTCACTAGATTTGATTGACAGCAGCTGAAACCAATGGCTCCCCTGCTGTCACTGAGTTCAATGAGGAGGGAGAGAGAGAGCTGCGCCACTGCTCTCAGGCACAGAACTGGATCAAGATCGGGCTCAGGCAAATATTTTGGGGGTTAGAGGGGAGCTGCACCTAAAAGGTTTTTTTACCCTAATGCAGAGAATGCATTAAGGTAAAAAACATTTAGCCTTTACAACCACTTTAAAGCAATTGGCAATATACTCACCTGTTTGGTGTCACATGTCTCCTACCTACCCACAATTCCAGAGCTGCCGTATACACCATTCCTTTGGCATGTAAGACTTGCTGGGGAGTGTTGGATACCTGTGTTCCCTGTAGCAGAAGTGTTGAATACCATAGAGACGGAAAGGAGGATGCAGTGCTGGAACAGAGGGGAGGCAGGTGCCATGGGGCACTGGAGAGGTGACAATATGACCTTTTCTATTGCTGTGAGCTTTCACTTTTTTTTTTTTTTTCGTTTTGAGCAACAAGACAGGGTCATAACTAAAGGCAAAACTTTTTTTCAGTTTTAGATAGAGTGGAGAGGCATTAGCAAGCCTTTAGGTTTTTATTGCTGTCTGTGCACCATTAGAGAGATTCATCTTCTTTAGTTGTCCTGTTTACCATTATCACCGAGAGTGAAAATGAAAGAAAATCCCAAAGTTTGGGTGGTCTCCAGAACAGGAATAAAGTGGGAGACTTCCAATGGTGACACTGGTTCTGGTGATCACCTGGATTCCCTCACTTTGGAGGGATTTCCTCTCACTTTCTGATTTGGCTATAGGACAGGAAGTGTAGAAAGATCTCCCCAATAGGACATAGATGGCAAAGAAACAAAAAAATAAACTGAAAGGGCCCCCTTCTCTAGCCAAAACAATAAAAAAAAAAGTTTGCCTTTACCTTAAGAGGGAACAAAACTCATCAATTTACCGGTTTAAAAAAAACAGTTTCATCCCCGACATGCCAGAAATGCTGCCGCATTTGCTTGTGCTTTCAACCAAACTGTCAAACCATCCAATAGCTGGTGTCATAGCCGATCACATGTGCAGCACCATGGCAGTTGCATATCCAACAGAGACCAAGATGGCAGCTTCCTTGGCTGAAAAAGATAGGAGGGTTTAGTTCCGCTTTAAGGAGTCTGGAAATTCACTTCTGTAAGAGTTATCATGGGAAAAAGGTGTCTCCACTACAGCTTTATCACCAATCCTTGTTTCCACAACAACTCAAAATTTTCAAAATCCAATTGTCACAGGGACACAGACAGCAAAACAAATGTTACAGGGGTGTTAACCATTCCCTATGCTATCCAAAAAACAGAATTGTCTGGGTTTTTACATGTACCTCCTCGGGTATAATAAACAATAACAAATGCATTATAAAAATGTAACGATTTTATTTAAGATATCACAAAATCTTAAAAAAGAGTTTGTTTTAAAAACATATCCACAGCTCAGTCATGATATTATATCCTGGTCTTGGGATCCAATATAGTCAGCTTCACGTTTTTTTGGGAAAACCTGCTTCCTCTGGGGTTCAGATCCTGTATAAGAGGAAGTAAACCCTGGTGGGTTTTACTTCCTCTTTATTTCCCTGCAAAGGTAAAGCATAATGGGCTACTACGCATCGCATAGTAGCCCCTTATGTGTCACTTAACTGAAACTGAAGCCCGCGATGTCACTGCTGTCCCCACTAGCACCATCTTCAACCCCTCTTCCTTCCGGGGCTGCAAACTCCAGCTTTGTGACTGGCCGGAGTCGCATGACGTCACTCCCGCCCCTATTAGAAACGGCACGATGTGCCCTTTCTAAAGTGCGCATGCGCCGCAGACATCGGCGCATGTGCAGTAGTCATCTGTGATCGCCTTTTTTGTAAATATCTCCTAAACCGTGGAGGTTTAGGAGATATTTCAAGAACCCACAGGTAAGCCTTAATATAGGCTTACCTGTAGATAAAAGTGGTTGTACATGGTGTACAACCACTTTAAATAATGTTGTAATAATGTACAAAGAGCATACATAGGACAATAATCATTGAATGGTACATAGCACAAGTTATACGGCATATTGACAAAATTCAGACTATCCAAAAAAGGTAAAAAAAAAAATTTGGGGTTGAAATTACACGCAGGAATGTACTGGCCATCGGGACTACTGGGAGTTTCCCAGTGGGCTGACTGCTCAGTGGGCCGGTTTCAGTGACAGCCTGTCAACATAATGGCTGCATGGCTCGCGCAGTCATTAATTTGAGCACCGTTGTACTGCCTATAAGAGTAATAAAGCAGAACGGCTAATGACCAGTGAAGGAGGGGGGACTTGGGTGGGCGGGTTTGTCATCCGCACTGCCCATCACCTCACTTCATAGTGCGCAATCCGGCTCAGCCTTGGCGCCGTTGCATTGCTGAAATGTAGCCAATGGCTGTGCAGCAATGCCGGTTTCTGAAGTTCCAGCCAATGAGGCTGTAGCAATGTTCCTGCATGATGTTAGCCCTCCCACTTCACGCAGTGATGTGAGAAGGAGGAGAAAAATACAGAAGAGAATAAGTGAAATAATAAAAGAGGTGAGTGAGGAGTTAGAGTATATTTTCAGTTATAACTGTTTTCTTTATTTATGATACCTGCCATTGAACGGAGTGTAACTTACACATGTCATTCTAAAGGCGTCTGTAATGTTGGAATGCATCTTTTCCTCTAAGACCCCTTTCACACTGCGAGCGCCGGCCGTTAGCGCTAATGCGACCCGTTGTGCGCCCGTGTTGCGGCGCTTCCGAAACACTTTTCAGGTGCTTTGGAATCGCTGCCCATTCATTTCAAAACCACCCCAAAGAGGCTGTTTGCAGGACTTTTCCTAATGTTCCGTAAGTGCACCACCCCAGTGTGAAAAGTCACACTGAAATGAATGGGAGGCGGTTTTAGGCGCTTTACAGGTGCTATTTCTATCGCTAAAACGTCTGAAAACCGCCTCAGTGTGAAGGGATCTAAATAAAGAGTTAAAAAAAAAAAGCTGTTTATACTTACAGTGGAATTCTTTACTTATGTTTTTTTGCACAATTGCGTATAGTTTATATATTGTTTTTGTGCATGTTTGCAAAATTAAAGTGGGCCAGTCTGAATGAAGTCCAGGGCCAAATTTTTGTCCCCGTCCAGCCCTGTCCAGCCCTGATTACACTTAAAAAATTTACCTGTTGTGACTAGAGATGTGAAGGGCCGGAAAAAAAAATGGAAAAATTCAGAAAAAAAAAGTTTTTTTTCCCGTTTTTTTTTTCCTGAAGGCTTTTGTTTTTTTTCCAAAAAATTGGAAAAATTGAATAAAGAAAAAAAAAATTGTGGAACATTTTATTTTAACATGATGAATAAAATATTTTAAGACAGGGTGTTCAAATATTTTCCAAATTATTTCTAAAAAAATGTATGATATCAGATTATTCTAATTTCTGTGCACTGAGTGAGGACAAGCAAGTCCTAGGTAACAAACTGAACCCTCCAATGCAAGAACAGTATGCATTTCTTCCTTTAGGAGGTGCTGTACTTACAAGAACCAGTCCGGTCAAATCTTTAGTTTTTAGTAGTTCCTAATTGTGATGACGGACAAAAAAAGAGTAGCTGCAGAAGCAGAGAGACGGATACTGACAATTTCAGTTTAGAAAATGATTCTGAATAAATGTCCATTGAAACTTAGTCCCACTCTCTTCTTAACACTTCCTCCATCTTCAATTCTTTTTATGAGAATGGGGTTTTTATTTTTATTTAATACTGTGAAATATGAAAAATTGTTACTTTTGGTTTTGAAAATTGTTTTGTGGAGGCTTTTTGGCTGTTCCACATAAACTAGTAAGCAGTTCAAGAGATTGTTGCTCCCTTTGTTACAACTAAATATTATAAAAAAGTAAATTCTCTTTGTGATAATTGTTTGGCTACACTATATTTTTATTATGCTAGTTGTGATAATTTTATGCCAAGTCAAATTGTCCATAGTCATATTTTATGTTCCTAAAGTAACAGAATGACTTTCAGTCTTAAAAAGACAAAAAATGTAGCATTTTTTTCAATTATTCAGAAAATTTCCATTTTTTCACCATAAAAACGGAAAAAAAAACGGTTTTTTTTCCGAGCTTCAAAATTTCCGGAAATTTTACATCTCTAGTTGTGACTTACATACAAATTCAACTTAAGAACATGTGATTGCATGGATTCTTATTGGATCTATTCGGATCCAAGAAAATGTTTAGCTCTAGAGTCTAGATACATGTTAAAAGAGAACATCATGAATGGAGTCTCTTATTCAAAACTGGCTTACTCAATGGAACATTTTATTCATTTTATATTTTCAAGGAATTTCAAGTTTCAAGGGACAAAGTTTTCATGGAAAGATTCACGGAAAGTTTTCCTCTTAATTTGTAGTTTATGTCAGCAGAACAGGAAGTGAAAGTGTATCACCCCAATGGGACACGCAAAAAAAAAAAAAAAACAGACGGGTTTTAACTAATCCCTGCTCGATCCCCAAAAAAAGTTTTGGCTCTAGATATACTTTAAAGGAAAACATCTTGGATGGAGTCTCTCATTCAAATCTGACTTACTCAATGGAGCATTTTATTTTTACAAGGAACTGTTTCAAGGCACAAAGTTTTCATGCAGTTTGGCTTCTAAAGCTTTTATTTCTTTGGCTATGGCTTGGTCAATTGTTTGTGGGTGCGTAAAATGTGATGGTTGTTTTATGCATGGCTCGTTTTACTTTTTGAAGCTAATTTCTGTGTACAAATAGATGAGCCTGAACATGCAAATTGTCAGCCGTACTCCATGACATGTTTGCACATTTAGGCCCCCTGGCTGATATTTGCAAGCTGTTTCCCTAATGTAAAGCAAAGCAAGAGAATGCCAGTGGTTTTTGGACTGATAAATAGAAACCCAGAAAAAGCCAATCCCAACTGTTCACTGTAAAAATTATATACCAATTTGTGCTATTTTTGGAAATAAACTTATATTAGTCTGCAACTTGTTTTGTTAGATATGCCCAAGACCGATCAGCTTCATTTAAAGTTCAAGAGGATAAAATGATAATGTGTTAGTCACTTAAAGAGTTACTAAACCCAGGAACCTGCACTCACCATATCTGGTCTCCCACAGTACACAGAACATGGAAATGCAATCATACATAGTTACATAGTAGGTGAGGTTGAAAAAAGACACAAGTCCATCAAGTCCAACCTATGTGTGTGATTATGTGTCAGTATTTCATTACATATCCCTGTATGTTGCGGTCATTCGGGTGATTATCTAATAGTTTCTTGAAGCTATCAATGCTCCCCGCTGAGACCACCGCCTGTGGAAGGGAATTCCACATCCATGCCGCTCTTACAGTAAAGAACCCTCTACGTAGTTTAAGGTTAAACCTCTTTTCTTCTAATTGTAATGAGTGGCCACGAGTCTTATTAAACTCTCTTCTGCGAAAAAGTTTTATCCCTATTGTGGGGTCACCAGTACAGTATTTTGTAAATTGAAATCATATCCCCTCTCAAGCGTCTCTTCTCCAGAGAGAATAAGTTCAGAGCTCGCAACCTTTCCTCATAACTAAGATCCTCCAGACCCTTTATTAGCTTTGTTGCCCTTCTTTGTACTCGCTCCATTTCCAGTACATCCCTCCTGAGGACTGGTGCCCAGAACTGGACAGCATACTCCAGGTGCGGCTGGACCAGAGTCTTGTAGAGCGGGAGTAACTATAAACTGCTAAATACCTTTTCTCATCAGCAGTTAGAGCAGTCTTGCCACTTCTATCAGTATCTGGTTAAAGCTTGTAGGAGGAGTTTTCATTCTCCTCTGACTGTCCTATGAGGCTGCAGGACCCCTGAACCTCTGTCAGAACAGTGCTGATTCGTCCTGTGCTGATCACATGCACTACCCCACAAAAATTAAAAAAAATCTCTACTCTAGCAATACACACCAAACTGAGCATGTGCAGCTTGCCCCCAACGCTCTGTTCTTTCAGCAGATAGATTGGGGACATTGGAAGAAGGGGAGGATCAGAGAAGACAGGATCAAACAGCCTTTTTACATGATGCAGAGGATTAACCCCTTAGGTTCCACAGTGAGTGTAACAAGCATGTTTCACTGCATATACAGACTGATTTTACTGTTGTGGGTTTAGTAAAACTTTAAATCAGAACTTTACTCAAGCAAGGACTCTAGCAAGGAACACACCTTCCACTATTATAATTATGCTACCAGAATTAGTGTGTGCTCAATATGCCTCCAGCATTGTTCCTGTTTGTGCTTACTGGAGGCCGCCATTTTATTGAAGCCTAGAGCCCTTGAACAGCAGTAAATTTTTAGTTTGTCAGCCGATTGGCCGCTACATTTTCAGCACATTTCAGAGCAACTGAACATGTGCAGAGCAGGGTGAGACAGTGTAATACTGAATTTTAAACAGTGCAGACACTTATGTATAATATATTTATTTATTTATAAAATTTTACATTGCTATACCTGCAAAAGGGGCCAGCCTAAAGTGATCTAGCAGGACTTAATTTTCTGACTAAAGTTCAATTTTTAAGCTAACAGTTTATATGAACCTATCTATTCTTCTCCTAATTGTATTGCAATGGCACATCTTGTATTTCTGCAAGGTGGGTAGCACAGTAGTCCACTTGTAGGTTGGGGTGCAGCATGGTGCAGCGGCAATAATTCACACAGGTGAAATGTAAAACTTGTATTGAAGTAATGCAGCAACAGTTCACAATAAACCCAGTGGGACATCTAGCCATCCGAGCACACTCACAGTCCCAATTACGTTAAGAAGCAGGTACCAGCCAAACCAACAACGTCTGTTGAGAGGGGACAGAATGCTGCCTGGCCATCTCGTACCCAATCAGGAAAGTATCCAGAGAGATGCAACCGTACGCTTTCCCTCCTCGTCAGGAACCTTTCCCTATCACTAGTACTGTCCCTCACAGGCAGGGTACCTTTCCCTACTCGCATAAAGTGTGCCAAACCCAGGGGCCAGGGTCTTAAAGTGATTGTAAAGCCTTGTTTTTTTTTTTTTTAAATAACAAACATGTTATACTTACCTGCTCTGTTGCAGTGGATTTGCACAGAGTAGCCTGGATCCTCCTCTTCTCGGGTCCCTCTGCACTGCTCCTGGCCCCTCCCTCCTGTTGAGTGCCCCCCACAGCAAGCAGCTTGCTATGGGGGCACCTGAGCCGAGCTGCAGCTCCATGTGTCCATTCAGACACGGAGCTGCCATTCGGTCCCACCCCCTCTCTCCTCTGATTGGCTAATTGACTTTGATTGATAGTCACAGGAGGCGAGTCCCAGATGGCCGAGGGACTCGTGGACATCACTGGACAGAGATGGGGCTCTGGTAAGTATTAGGGGGGCTGCTACACACAGAAGGTTTTTTATCTTAATGCATAGGATACATTAAGATTAAAAATAAAACATTCTGCCTTTACAACTCCTTTAAATAGACTCTGTCACATCTAAGATGGCCACCAGAGTCACATGGTTGGCCAGCATCCAATTGGATCGCTACCCAGTGACTCAGGAAACCATAGAGGAACCTTGTTCCCCTTGACCTCCTCTCCTTTTGCATTGCCGCTGTGGTTGAGCGCCACCTGCAGTGAAGACAGCAGACTGCGCCTGCCTACAAGCTCTCATGGCATTATGAGAGGTTTTTTTTTCACGTAGCTAAAATATGTCCAGCTCAGAGAACTAAAAACACAAAGTAAAAGTTAGAGGCATAGGAAGCAGGGACACCATAAGCATCACATTCTTTCAGCAGAGAGGATTTTTTTTTTGTTATTCTAAATTGATTTTGAGTTATAGCACATGGGCATTTCAGTTACAAACAGACTCCTGAGAATTCTTCTCTGTGTGTTGACTATAGAAGCCATTGATCCTTTGCTTCACTCAGTGCTAACCGTAAGGACCACAGGTTTCCTAAGGCAGCAGCTGGAGATTCTTAATGATAGGCAAGTATTTTTTCCTACGTTCACATTGCTCTTGTCTAGGAATCCTACCTTCTTTTTTCTAAGATAAAATGTTTTCTTCTTTTTTAGAGATTCACAGAAACTAAAGTAGGGATGAGTTTAAAGCCCGTGGGATTTTCAGCAGCGTAGATCAAATATCAATTTTATATCTGCTTTTTATTATTATCTGGCATTGATAGAGATGCTTTAAATTTCTCCAGGCATTCTCCTACCGAAACAGCTTCCAGGAGTGGGTAGCTGCGCTCTCCAGTAATGTGCTTTATGATCAAATAAATGCAAGTTTTGGAGACAACGTTAGGGATGGAAAATAGTCCCATTGCAGGAGGTCAATCCTTGCCCAGATTCTGATATGTCTGCCAAATTAGAAATTCAGTTTTCGTGTTCCGCAGGTGGCATATCGGTTATTTGAAATGCTAATATGTCCCGGGGAGTTTATTTGTATAATAATTAGACCAAATAATTTCTCTCTGTTAGAAACCATGAAATCAGGCCGAGACAGAAGTACAGTTAAATGACACTTGTTTAATAATAAAAGTAAAAAGAACAAACATAGTCAAAACATAGCCAAAGTTCAGAAACCAGAACGGATAGTCAGCCAAGCCAGAAGTCTGGGATCAATGTAGTGGAACAGCAAGCAGGACCTGGAGCTAGAAGGGATGCCAGCAAAGCAAATCTTGAACAGGATCGCAGGAGTTTCTGTGATGTTGACCAAGGCGAAGGCAGAGAACCTCTGGACTGGACGGCTTAAGTAGGCAGGACTGACGAGCAGGATATCATCAACAGGTGAGTAGCTATGGAGAGATAGGAGCTGGCAATTAGCCGACAGCTGAGCGGCCAGCTCAGAGAAGGAAGGGCTGAGCTCAGCCCTGACACTCTCTTCATGGGCATTGTGGTGTGCTGTGTTGTAAAAAGAGAATACATGTCCATTTTTGGTTGCATTTTGGTATGTTGCTGTCTGTTCAAATTCAAAAGACTGCCTTAACACAATGAGAGCTAATAAGCATTCGTTAACACATATTAAAGTGGTTGTAAACCCTTACATATACCCTGTGAAATGACTAGCCTCAGGTGACTCACAGAAATGAAACACATCCTCCTGCATATGTTGTAGACGTTTATCTGCAGCCCTGTATTCTCCAGAGCCATTTAAAGAGCCCAGTTTATGCAGCATTTCTCAGCTCCCAGAGGCAGGGGGGGAAGATTAGACATGTGCAATTCATTTTCTTACGAATTAGTTTTTTAACAAATTTCGACAAATTCATTAATTTGGAAATATCCGAATTATCAAAAACCCGTTTAACTAATTTTTCTGAATATTTGTAAATTTAAAAATTAGAAGATTTGTAAATTCATAAATTCGTAAATTCTAAAATCCGAAAATGTGAAAATCTAAAATAACTAAGTGATAATGACTTGACTATTACTAAATAATAAATTATAGGAATTTCCTTTCAAATTTGGTTGTTAGTGAACGTAACAAATACTAATTTATCCGAAGTTACGAATTATCCGAAATAACGTATGCCGTATCTAAACGAATGGAACAGAACAAATTAATAATAATAAATAACAATAATAATAATAAAAACATTTTATTATTATTATTTATTAATAAATAATTTGGTTCCATTTGTTTAGGTGCGGCATTCATTATTTTGGATAATTGGTATCTTGGGATAAATTCGTATTTGTTATGTTCACTAACAGACAGATTTGAAAGGAAATTCCAATACCTATAATTTAATAGTTAGTTATTATTAGTTAGTTGTTCTTTAGAATTTTTGGAATTTCTCATTTTTGAATTTACGAATTTACGAATTTACAAATTTTAGTTTGAGACAAGTACACACTGTAGAAGGATAGGATGTTATTTTTTTATTTCAGAAGTTTGCAACCACTTTATTTCATATCTAAAGTACCTAAAGTGTACCTAAAGAAGTGTACCTAAACAAGGTCATTCATTTGGTGCTAGAAATAGTGCATGTTTGTAAAGTCAAGAGAACTTACGTTAAGAAGTATGAGCAAGGTAGGTCTCATTTGCATGATCCGTGTCTCTGATTCAGACATCTGCAGCAGCTGGTGATAAACCCAGAGAACTCCAGAGGAGAGCTGCAAGATGGAGGCACTAGGATAAATGTAGTTGGAGAGTCGGGTACTGATGAAGTTGATTTGGAAGAACATTGGTTGGACTTGAACAACAACTGGCCGGCAACGGAAGGTCCTATCTGATAACAGAGGTAGCGGGGAGGAGTAAAGTGGTTTCTAGACAATGTGTTTCAGAGAGGTTTCCTTTGTTCAACCTGACAAAACTGGGGTGTGTTGTGGTGCAATTCATTGTGAATGGGTCTCCAAACACACTATATAGGAAACGAGAGTACCTTCAGAAAACTTCAGTCAATTGCTGGTCTCAGCTAAAAAGCATACTTAAAGAATTGCTGATCTCAATTTAGAGACACATCCTTGGCCCCTGAGAGGGGCTGATGATATTTCTGTATTGGAGTGGAGGGATTTCTGTTACTGTTTGGGTATCTTGTAAAATCTAATCCCTTTCTCCCTTGGACATTGAGCCAATAAAGCCCTCAAGCATAGCTTGACTGCATGGATGTCAGTTATTCCTTTGGGGCAACAGTAAGACAGTAAGTTAAGCAGGCCACATATTATACATTTTTTCTGTTCAACCAGTGGGTTGAACAAAAAAAAAAAATTGAATTCCTCATCCACACATTTGTTGTGGTTGGTGGAATCACTTCTGCAGAGCTAAAGTGTTCTGCTGGCGTTGAACGTTGATCGCCGACAGAATACAATGATCAGCATAGCCGGCTATAGCTAGCAGCACTGATCAGGCAAAAACAAAAAGTGGCAGCAGGCTGGTTGTACAGGAGTCTATCGAGAGAGTGACTTCTGTAGAACCAGCTTGCCCATAGATGGATAAATTTTGATCCATCTATGGCCGGCTTTAGTGAGACTAGGAAGGCTTGTAAATCCAACAGATCCTTGTTTTGAACAGTCAGTAGGAAGGAGAATTGGTGGTAAAAAAGACATGGGGGTTTACCTAGTAATTTTCTGCATATTTATGGTTTACAAATCGTCTAATATGGAAGTTCCGCTCTGTGTGTGGAAGCTGGCGTGCGCTTCACCATCAGCTGCCGACAACCACACGGACCGGAAAGGGATGAAGATTGTGTAACCAGGCACGCCTCGACGTACGTTTCGATTCCCGTCCTCAGGAGGCGTCACTATGGGGTGCCACTATGGGGTGTATTTAAAATAAATTACATTCATCATGTGAAACTGCCTGTACATTTGTTCTGTGCAAATGGGATAAAAAACAAATGTTATTAGGCTATTTTCCCTGCAGGTCAAATGTTAGTCTTTATACAGAACAGAGCATTATTCAGATTCAGATTCAGAATACTTTATTAATCCCATAGGGAAATTATTAAATTACAATTATACTCAACGAAGACAAAGCAAAATCACAATAACGAACAAAATATAACTCACCTATAACAGCAAATAAATATATACAATAACATGAATTTAAAAAAAAAAAACTAAATTAAATACTGTTCTGTATTAAACATACTATCCTTTTGAATGCTGCATTGAACAAATAACACCAGTTGAACAAATAGCAGAAGAGTCAAACTACAAAAATGCAAAAAAAGGGGGCTTGACAAAGGGGCAGCGCCTCTGAAATGTGTAGAGGCCTGTCAACTCCCAATATCACAGACAGAATCTGACAGCTGGCTTTGCTTACTCTGCGGCTGTAGACGCTACTGGCTTCAGCCACGTAGTTCAATTCATTTTGGAGCAAACCCACCATTAGGGATGAGCTTCGTGTTCGAGTCGAACCCATGTTCGACTCGAACATCGGCTGTTCGGTCGTTCGCCGAATTGCGAACGATATGGGCCGTTCGCGCCAAATTCGTGTGGCGCGTCACGGCCCATAATTCACTGCGGCATCGCAGTGCATTGCTGGCTGATTATTGGCCAAGCATGCACTATGACCCGCATGCTTGGCCAATCACAGCGCCGTCAGTAGAGAGAGCTGTAATTGGCCAAAGCCAGGGTGGCTTTGGCCAATTATGGCTCAGGGGATTTAGTACACACCCCACACTATATAAGGCCGCCTGCACGGCGGCCCTGTGTAGTGTGTGTTCCGGTGTGCTGAGAGATAGAGAGAGAGAGAGACAGTGTCATTTGATTTGAGTTAGATAGATTAGGCAGAACAGTCAGTCAGTTAGCTGCACTTACAGTGTATTGTGTATATATATGCATCCCAGGTGTTGCATATATATATATACACTGTATTCAGTTTAGCTAGATCCGTTCCTGTTATCTTCTATCTAGACTATTTACATTTAGTGCAGTGTGTCCTGCTCACAGTGTTCAGCTAGATCCGTTCCTGCTATTTACATTCAGTGCAGTGCGTCCTGCTCACAGTGTTCAGCTAGATCCGTTCCTGGTATTTACATTTAGTGCAGTGCGTCCTGCTCACAGTGTTCAGCTAGATCCGTTCCTGCTATTTACATTCAGTGCAGTGCGTCCTGCTCACAGTGTTCAGCTAGATCCGTTCCTGGTATTTACATTTAGTGCAGTGCGTCCTGCTCACAGTGTTCAGCTAGATCCGTTCCTGCTATTTACATTCAGTGCAGTGCGTCCTGCTCACAGTGTTCAGCTAGATCCGTTCCTGCTATTTACATTCAGTGCAGTGCGTCCTGCTCACAGTGTTCAGCTAGATCCGTTCCTGGTATTTACATTTAGTGCAGTGCGTCCTGCTCACAGTGTTCAGCTAGATCCGTTCCTGCTATTTACATTCAGTGCAGTGCGTCCTGCTCACAGTGTTCAGCTAGATCCGTTCCTGGTATTTACATTTAGTGCAGTGCGTCCTGCTCACAGTGTTCAGCTAGATCCGTTCCTGCTATTTACATTCAGTGCAGTGCGTCCTGCTCACAGTGTTCAGCTAGATCCGTTCCTGCTATTTACATTCAGTGCAGTGCGTCCTGCTCACAGTGTTCAGCTAGATCCGTTCCTGGTATTTACATTTAGTGCAGTGCGTCCTGCTCACAGTGTTCAGCTAGATCCGTTCCTGCTATTTACATTCAGTGCAGTGCGTCCTGCTCACAGTGTTCAGCTAGATCCGTTCCTGGTATTTACATTTAGTGCAGTGCGTCCTGCTCACAGTGTTCAGCTAGATCCGTTCCTGCTATTTACATTCAGTGCAGTGCGTCCTGCTCACAGTGTTCAGCTAGATCCGTTCCTGCTATTTACATTCAGTGCAGTGCGTCCTGCTCACAGTGTTCAGCTAGATCCGTTCCTGGTATTTACATTTAGTGCAGTGCGTCCTGCTCACAGTGTTCAGCTAGATCCGTTCCTGCTATTTACATTCAGTGCAGTGCGTCCTGCTCACAGTGTTCAGCTAGATCCGTTCCTGGTATTTACATTTAGTGCAGTGCGTCCTGCTCACAGTGTTCAGCTACATCCGTTCCTGCTATTTACATTCAGTGCAGTGCGTCCTGCTCACAGTGTTCAGCTAGATCCGTTCCTGCTATTTACATTCAGTGCAGTGCGTCCTGCTCACAGTGTTCAGCTAGATCCGTTCCTGGTATTTACATTTAGTGCAGTGCGTCCTGCTCACAGTGTTCAGCTAGATCCGTTCCTGCTATTTACATTCAGTGCAGTGCGTCCTGCTCACAGTGTTCAGCTAGATCCGTTCCTGGTATTTACATTTAGTGCAGTGCGTCCTGCTCACAGTGTTCAGCTACATCCGTTCCTGCTATTTACATTCAGTGCAGTGCGTCCTGCTCACAGTGTTCAGCTAGATCCGTTCCTGCTATTTACATTCAGTGCAGTGCGTCCTGCTCACAGTGTTCAGCTAGATCCGTTCCTGGTATTTACATTTAGTGCAGTGCGTCCTGCTCACAGTGTTCAGCTAGATCCGTTCCTGTTATCTTCCTACTGACAGGCAGGCTTGTCTGGTTACAGTATATAAAGCTACCTTAAGAAAATTACAGGTGTTCTATTTGATCCTATTAGTACCACGGTCAGGCAGCTAGACTATTTACATTTAGTACAGTGTGTCCTGCTCACAGTGTTCAGCTAGATCCGTTCCTGTTATCTTCCTACTGACAGGCAGGCTTGTCTGGTTACAGTATATAAAGCTACCTTAAGAAAATTACAGGTGTTCTATCCCAGCTTAGTGCAGCTACAGGCCATTAGTATGTCTGGAAGGCCAAGAAGGAGAGGCAGACAGTCACAAGCCAATAAGAGAGGGCAAGCAGGCTCTGTGTCTAGTGCTGGTCGTGGAGACGGTGCATCCTCATCAGCACGTGGCCATGGGACACGCTTGGCCTTTTTTTCGGCAGCTGGCCGTGTTGAGCCGCAACATGCGGAAGACTTGGTCGAGTGGATGACCAAGCCGTCCTCATCCTCCTCATCCTCTCTCACCCATGCCCAGGGTGCTTTGTCTGGCAAAGCAGCGGCCTCTTCCCTCAGCTCAATGTCATCAGTGACTCCTTCCCTAGCTCCACCATGTCCTCATGAGGATTCCCTCGAACTGTTTGACCACAGTGTTGGGTACATGCTCCAGGAGGATGCCCAGCGTTTGGAAGGCTCTGATGATGATACTGAGCTCAATGAAGGCAGTAACATGAGCACGGACAGAGGGGGTGCCCAAGAAGGACAGCAATCTGGCAGTCATGCTCCCCCTGCTGCAGCATACTGCCAGGTTTGCTCCAGTGATGAGGAGGGAGGGGATGATGAGGTCACTGACTCAACGTGGGTGCCTGATAGGAGAGAGGAGGAGGAGGAGGAGGAGGAGGAGGTGGCACATCACCAACTAGGCAGGATGCCCTCCAGGGGCCAGCCTAAGGGCAGCACATTGACTGCATCACACCCCAAAGCTCCACATGTGCAGGGCGCTGCAGTCTCTGCGCGTTATTCAAAAAGTTCTTTGGTGTGGGCCTTTTTTGAGACGAGTGCATCAGATCGCACCGCTGCTATTTGCAACATATGTCTCAAGCGTATCTCGCGTGGCCAAAACATCTCCCGCTTGGGTACCACATGCTTGACCAGACATATGTTGACCTGCCATGCAGTTCGTTGGCAAGCGTATCTAAAAGACCCACACCAAAGAACAAAGACGATCTCTCCTTGCTCCTCATCAGCTGAGATTTCCAACCCCACTAGACCTTCAGTCCTCTCTGAGACCTGCAGTGAGAGGAATGAAGGTGTAGAATTAGGTGTGTCACAGCCAAGTACTTGTGGGCAATCTGCTTTTGGTACACTGACGTCAGATTGTACCAGGCAAATT
The DNA here is from genome assembly GCA_037952925.1 of Lithobates clamitans. Lineage (NCBI taxonomy): Eukaryota > Metazoa > Chordata > Amphibia > Anura > Ranidae > Lithobates > Lithobates clamitans. Next base: position 134,285 of record JBBGZY010001614.1, read on the forward strand.
TCCCTGCCCCAGCTGCTGCACCGCCAAAAGAAGTTTGCTCCCAGCCATCCACATGCCCAGCGGTTGAATGCTAGCTTGGCAAAATTGCTAGCACTTCAACTGCTGCCTTTTCAGTTGGTAGACTCTGCCCCCTTCCGTGAGTTTGTGGAATGTGCGGTTCCTCAGTGGCAGGTACCCAAACGCCACTTTTTCTCACGGAAGGCGATTCCGGCTCTCTACCGGCATGTGGAAGGCAATGTCCATGCCTCGCTGGACAGGGCGGTCAGCGGTAAGGTGCATATTACCGCTGACTCATGGTCCAGCAGGCATGGACAGGGACGTTACTTAAGTTTCACGGCGCATTGGGTGACTCTGCTGGCAGCTGGGAAGGATGCAGGACAAGGTGCAGTAGTGTTGGAGGTTGTTCCGCCACCACGCCTCCAAAATGCTAATGATTGTGACACACCTCTCTCCTCCACCCCCTCCTCTTCTTCTTCCTCCATGGCCTCTTCCTCGGAACCAGCGGTGCTCCGTAGGCGTTCAAGGGGCTACGCAAGTACGCAGGCCAAAAGATGCCATGCGGTGCTTGAGCTGGTGTGCTTGGGGGACAGGAGCCACACTGGGGCAGAGGTTCTGTCAGCTCTGCAGGGGCAGGTTCAGAGGTGGTTGACGCCACGCCAACTTAAGGCAGGAATGGTGGTTTGCGACAATGGCACCAACCTCCTCTCTGCCCTCCGACAGGGACAACTGACCCATGTGCCCTGTTTGGCTCACGTCCTTAACTTGGTGGTGCAGCGGTTCTTGGGCAGGTACCCGGGCTTACAGGATGTCCTGAGGCAGGCCAGGAAAGTCTCTGTGCATTTCCGCCGGTCATATAATGCCAGTGCTCGGCTGACGGACCTCCAAAAGGAGTTTAACCTGCCCAAGAACCGCCTAATCTGTGACATGCCCACCAGGTGGAACTCGACGTTGGCCATGCTGCAGCGGCTGCACACGCAGCAGAGGGCCATCAATGAGTACCTGTGCGACTATGGCACCAGGACAGGGTCAGGGGACCTTGGTTTTTTTTCCCCACGCCAGTGGGCCATGATCAGGGATGCATGCACTGTCCTGTCACCATTCGAGGAGGCCACGAGGATGGTGAGCACTGACAGTGCATGCATCAGTGACACTGTCCCCCTTGTCCACCTGTTGGAGCACACGCTGCGTGGAATAATGGACAGGGCACTTGAGGCAGAACAGAGGCAGGAAGAGGAGGACTTCCTTAGCTCTCAAGGCCCCCTTTATCCAGACAGTGTTCCTGCGTGCCCGCCGATCACACAGGAAGAGGACGAGGAGGAGGAGGAGGAGGAAGATTGTGTCAGTATGGAGGTGGAGCCTGGCACTCAGCATCAGCAGTCTTTAAGGGATCAGTCCCAAGGAACACATGGACTTGTACGTGGCTGGGAGGAGGTGGCTGCGGACGTTGTTGTCCTTAGTGACCCAGAGGACTCCGGACCGAATGCCTCAGCAAACCTACGCTGCATGGCCTCCCTGATCCTGCAAAGCCTGCGTAAGGATCCTCGTATTCGTGGTATCAAGGAGAAGGACCAATACTGGCTGGCAACCCTCCTTGATCCACGTTACAAGGGTAAGGTTGCGGACCTTATCTTGCCATCGCAGAGGGAGCAGAGGATGAAACATCTTCGGGAGGCCTTGCAGAAAGGTCTGTGCAACGCGTTCCCAGAGACTGGGAGGTTACAAACTCCTGTTTCTGGACAACGTGTTGCTGAGGCTTCGGTCAGTCAAAGAAGGAGCGGTGGAGAAGGTGGCCGTCTGACCGATGCGTTCAGACAATTTTTTGGTCCGCAGCCCCAAGGTATGATCGGTTCCAGCAACCATCGCCAGCGTCTGTTTTACATGGTGCAGGAATACCTAGGGGCAAGATCAGACTTGGACACCTTTCCCACCGAAAATCCTCTGGGTTACTGGGTCTTGAGGATGGATCACTGGCCAGAGCTTGCACAGTATGCAATTGAGCTACTGGCCTGTCCTGCATCCAGCGTTCTTTCGGAACGCACATTCAGTGCTGCTGGAGGCGTGGTAACCGATCACAGGGTGCGTCTGTCCACCGACTCGGTCGATCGGCTGACCTTCATAAAAATGAATCAGTCTTGGATCACCACCAGCTACCAAGCACCTGATGCAGATGTAACCGAATAATTTTTTTTGAAATCTCAGATCCCTTCAAAGACTGCCTATGCTGATGCTGAGTGACTATCCCTGAGTAATTATCCTCTTCCTCCTCAATCATCACGCTGATAGCTTGTAAGAACATTTTTGGTTCTGGGCGCCACCACCAGTGCCTAAGGCACAATTTTTCAGCCCCTGTTTAACAGGGGCGTGTAATTACAATTTTTGATGTAATACTTTGCAGCAGGGCTCGTTCCTGCATTCCAACTAGAGTGTCTGTGAGGGGTTGCAGTGTTGTGGCACCAGCACCAGTGCCTAAGACCCAATTTTTCAGCCCCTGTCTAACAGGGGCGTGTAATTACAATTTTTGATGCAATACTTTGCAGCAGGGCTTGTTCCTGCGTTTCAACTAGAGTGTCTGTGAGGGGTTGCAGTGTTGTGGCACCAGCACCAGTGCCTAAGACCCAATTTTTCTGCCCCTGTCTAACAGGGGCGTGTAATTACAATTTTTGATGCAATACTTTGCAGCAGGGCTCGTTCCTGCGTTCCAACTAGAGTGTCTGTGAGGGGTTGCAGTGTTGTGGCACCAGCACCAGTGCCTAAGGCCCAATTTTTCTGCCCCTGTCTAACAGGGGCGTGTAATTACAATTTTTGATGCAATACTTTGCAGCAGGGCTCGTTCCTGCGTTCCAACTAGAGTGTCTGTGAGGGGTTGCAGTGTTGTGGCACCAGCACCAGTGCCTAAGGCCTAATTTTTCAGCTCCTGTTCAACAGGGGCATGTAATTACAATTCTTGATCTAATATTTCACAGCAGGGCCCTGTGAGGGCTTACAGTGTTTTGGCCACAGCAACACCTAAGGCCCAAATTTCTGCTGAGTATATAGGGCAGGACCCTACTTTCAAACATCTAACTTACAAACGACTCCTACTTGCAAACGGAAGGAGACAACAGGAAGTGAGATGAAATCTACCCCTAAGGAAGGGAAATTCTCTCCTGTAAGAGTTAATATGGGAAAACAATTTCTCCTTTCCACTGATGCTTTCCAATCCTTGTTCCACAAAAAAACCCAAATTTTCAAAAAACATTTTTCATTGGGACAAAAAAGTGAGGTGAAATCTTCTGAAGAGGAGGAAAGACGCAAAACAAATGTCACAGGGGTGATAACCCTTCCCTATGTTTTCCAAAAAGCTTAGAAAAGATTTTTTGGCTGGAGCTAAACACATTAAAAATGTTCAAAATTACAAACAGATTCTACTTAACAACAAACCTACAGTCCCTGTCTTGTTTGCACCGCCTGTATACTGCTGTTCAGAGTATATAGGGACCTTTCCTTATTTTAATTTGGGTGCGGGGTTCCCCTTAATATCCATACAAGACCCAAAGGGCCTGGTAATGGACTGGGGGGTACCCATGCCGTTTGTCTCACTGATTTTCATCCATATTGCCATGACCCGACATGACATTAAACCCGCAAGCAGTTTTAAATGAGATTTTTTCCTTTAAAAATGACATTTGGTGCAGGGACTGTTCTAAACATGGGAAACACGCGTCACTTTACAGGCATACTATAGACACCCCCCAGGTACGATATTTAAAGGAATATTTCACTTTTTTTTTTTTACTTTAAGCATCATTAAAATCACTGCTCCCGAAAAAACGGCCGTTTTTAAAAGTTTTTTTTGCATTGATACATGTCCCCTGGGGTAGGACCCGGGTCCCCAAACCCTTTTTAGGACAATACCATGCAAATTAGCCTTTAAAATGAGCACTTTTGATTTCGAACGTTCGAGTCCCATAGACGTCAATGGGGTTCTAACGTTCGTGCGAACTTGCGGTCCGTTCGCGGGTTCTGGTGCGAACCGAACCGGGGGGTGTTCGGCTCATCCCTACCCACCATCAGCCTGCTGTATGATCGGCTCCTACACCCATCATGCCTTTATGTCGCCTGCTGTTCTTCCTTGGATCCTAAGCTGGACATTAAGAATTTGATATGTAACTTTCAACAAAATGGTGTTTTTGTGTTCCTACTAACTCCAGTGCTCCATATGTCCCTTTTCCAATAAGTTGTGTGGAGATCCATCTCAGATCTACAGGAGTTTTGTTTGGATCTGTCTTTCCCATTTATTTTTGGACTATATGGACTTATGGATGTTTTTGGCCACTTGAAGTGATATTAAAGGTTCTTTAATATGGGTTTCCTCAGAGCAGCCCTGATCCTTTTCCTCTGGGGGTCCCCCGCCGATGATCATGTTTCCTCCTCTTCGTCGAGTACCCCCCATAGGAAACCGCTTCCCATTGACACAGACTGCACCTTGTCACAGCATTTGATTGAACGCAGCGGGAGCCAATGGCACTTGCTGTCACTCAAATGCTGTGACGAGGCGCGGTCAATCAATCTGCCATGCACATCGCTGGATTGTGAATGGGCTCAGGTAAGTATAAGGGGGGGGGGGGGGTGCAGAGAAGGTTTTATACCTTAATGCATAGGATACATTAGGTAAAAAACCTTTAGGCTTTAGAACCACTTTGAGGAGCGCTGAGTAAGCAAGTGCATATCACATGTGCATGTTCTGCATATTGCTTCCTACAAAAATGCAAATATTGCACCACTTACCCTAAATATTACACTAAAAACGCTTACACATAAATTAAGCTAATACTAACATAATATAAATACGACATAAAAATCTGGATCATAAATCCAGATTAACCACTTGCTTACTGGGCACTTAAACCCCCTTCCTGCCCAGGCCAATTTTCAGCGCTGTCACTCTTTGAATGACAATTGCGTGGTCATGCAGCGCTGTATGTCATTCATATGACATTTTTATAATTTTTTTTCACACAAATAGAACTTTCTTTTGGTGGTATTTAGTCACTACTGGGTTTTTTAATTTTTGCTAAACAAACAAAAAAAGACTAAAAATGTTGAAAAAAAAAAACAGTTTTCATAGCTTGTTGTAAAATTTTGCAAACAGGTAATTTTTCTCCTTCATTGATGTGCGCTGATGAGGCTGCACTGATGGGCACTGATAGATTGCAATGATAAGGTGGCACTGATGGGCACTGATAGGAGGTACTGATGGGCACTGATAGGTGGCACTGGGGGGGCACTGATCAGGAGGCACTGATGAAGCTGCACTGATAGGTGGCACTGATGGGCACTGATAGGTGATACCAATGGACACTGATAGGCGGCACTGAAGGGCACTAATAGGCAGCCCTGAGGGGCACTGATGGGCACTGATAGGCACTGGTAGGTGACACTGATAGGTAGCACTAATAGTTGGCACTGATGATGAGGCACTGACGATGCGGCACTGATGGGCACTGATTAGCAGCACTGGTGGGCACTGATAGGTGACACCTGCGGGCACTGATAGGTAGCACTGGTGGGTACTGCTTAGCAGTACTTATGGGCACTGGTAGGTGGCACGGGTGGGCACTGATGAGCCGGCAGTGGCTCTCCATGTGCGGGACTGATGTTCCGTTTACACAAGCCTGTAATCAGCTTTTTTTTTGCTCCTCACGCTGTCAGCGTGAGGGAAAAAAGGCGATTACCGGCTTCTGTTTACATCACGTGATCAGCTGTCATTTGCTGACAGCTGATCACGTGATAAGGGGCCAGTATCATCCCCTGACTCTGATCTTTCATCAGCCGAGACTCATGGACTTGCTGATCATAGGAGGTTAATTCCAGCACTCACGGGAAGGAATATCATTTGATGGACACAGGCTAATATGGCCACTAGTTGAAGCTGACAAACATAGTAAATACATTTTATTTCATATGATCATTCTCTCCATCCAGTGGCCACTATGCAGTATTTTCCTGATTCATTCTATCGTGTAAGAAGAATAACATTTGACCTGGAAAAAAAAAGGTAAAAGGTCCAGTAAAGCACATTTTAAATTTATTATAATGTATAAAATTCATGCAAAAAGTCATGCTCCATGGCGTTTAACTAATCCCAACGTATTCAGTGAAGTGTGGCTTGGGTACAATGTTATAATAATGTCATATGCACATCTTGTTTGTAAGTTGACAATTTACAAGTAGCGAATTTCAGTCTGTTTTGTGAGAACTGAGCGGTTTCCATGACAAATTCCATGCTTTGTTCCTCTCGAGGTGGTACAGAAAAAAAAAATCCTAAATTGTGAACCACCATCCAGAGAGCTGCAGAGATTGATCTTAAAAGCTAAGTCCATGTTTTAGAACACTGGTGCCCAACCTGCGGTTTAAGGGCCGCATTCTGCCCTTTGGTATATGATAAGCGACCCTCAGACTTCAGCAGTCTTTAGTGGGATCTTTGATTAGGGTGATAACATTGATCTCTGCTAGCATGTTCTCAGTTTCATATTGTCTTCTTCAGTCCAAAATGTAGCATGTTCATACTCTCTGACCCTCATTTCCTCGATTGGGTCTGCAGTTTCTGACAGTTCTCTCAAGTATTACATATATTGAACATTATGTGTGGTCCTTTGGTGATTACAGAGACTGCATTTGAGGCCCAATTTAGCTCATAAGTTGACAACCACTGTTTTAGACCATATATAGGCTGTAACGTGAAGCTTGGTCGCATACATAAAGCAAATCTAAACACCGCAATACTTAACTTTTTTTAACACATCTCTTGCCGGGGCTGGCTTCTTCCAGGTGTTGGGCTGTGGACATTTGTGATGGGCGGAACACCCCCTGGTTCGGTTCGCACCAGAACTCCCGAACATGTAAAAAGTTCGGACCCGAACTGCAAACTCTATTAAAGTCTTTAAGACCCGAACGTGAAACATCAAAAGTTCCCATTTTGAAGGCTTATATGAAAGTTATTGGCCATAAAAAGGGTATGGAGGCCCGGATACTATGCTGGGGGACATGTATCAATGCAAAGTTTGTTTTTAAAGAAGCAATGATTTCAATGATGCTTAACCCTCCTGGCCGTATTCTCGAGTGTGGCTCGGGGTTAAATTTCAGTACCATTAGCGGTAACATTGCATTGCAGTATACTGGTACAGCATACTTACCTTGTCGCCAGGATCCTGCGATGCCCCCCCAGCTGTGTCCTCCGCTGGATCATCCGCCTGATGCTCCGGGCTCCGTTCCCTATGAGTGTTGCAATGCATGGGGGCGGAGCCCGGGAGCAAAATCAAAAAATCAAAAAGTACAAAAAACATAACACATACAGTACACTGTAATCTGTAAGATTACTTTACTGTATCAAAGAATTTCACATCCCTTTTGTCCCTAGTGCTTTTCCCAGTGCCCTGCATGCAATTTTATATTATATATACTGTTCTGTCTGCCTGGAAACTTGAGATTGTCCATGGCAACCAAAAAGTGTCCCTTTACGTCAAAAGTGGTTTTAAACCAGCTAGAAAACAACGATAATAAATTAGAACACTTGCAGAATTGAGCGATAGTGAATCGTGGGGAAATGTATTTTAATATTATTATTTTTTTAATAATTATTTATAGTTATTTATTATGTTATAATTTATGATTTCATGTTTCAAACTTTATCATACCTGGGATGTCTACTAGACTCTTATTTGGACAGACTTGAGATTCAAAAATCTGACATATTCATACCGCCAGGGAGGTTAAAGTAAAACACTAAAAATGAAAAATCCCTTTAAATATAGTGCCTGGGAGATCCCCTTTTTCTGCCTGTAAAGTGGCGTATCTGTACAATGTATAGAACATGCTGCAGCAAAAATGACATATATAAAGAAAAGAAAATACTTTTAAACTGATTTTCCCAGCTGCAAGCCATTGCCGACAGTACAAAAATGTTAAAGAAAATAGCGTGGGGTCCCGCCCAATCCACACCAGGCCCTATGGGTCTGGTATAAATACCAAAGGGAACCCCACAGAAAAATGTAAATGCAGCCTGGCAAATAAGGTAAGGGGGTGTCCAGCGAGGACCTCCCTCCTGAATCATATCAGGCCACATGCCCTCAACATGGGGGGGTTGCTTTGGGGTGGGGGGGCTCTGGGACTCTGGGAGGGACAAGGGCTTCTTCCCGAAAACCCTGGGCTGTGGTTATGAGGGTCTGCGGGTAGGGGGCTTATCGGAATCTGGAAGCCCCATGTAGATCCATCGTCAATCACGACACACGACACACCGCCGGACCGAAAAAAAGAAAGAAAAAAAAAAAGCTCCACCCACGACGAAGGCTAATTGCCATCTGCCTGCTCCTTCATCTGACAGTTCTTAAATAGTAAGCCGATGGTACCGCCCCTGTGTGATGTCACCAATCAGTATATGGTGGGTCGGTGACGTCACATGGGGTGGAGAGCTTTTGTCAGAGGAGGAGCTTTTTTTCTTTTTTTTCTTTTTTTGGGGTCCGGCGGTGATTGATTATGGATCTACATCAGGGGACATTGTTTTTTGGGTGAATGGGTAGGGGTACTATGTACCCCATACTCATTCACACAGTGGGGGAGAAGATCTGGGGGCCGTCTTGTTAAAGGGGGCTTCCAGATTCCGATAAGCCCCCTGCCTGTTGACCCCCACGACTGCCACCCTGGGTTGTGGGGAAGAGGCCCTTGTCCCCATCAATGACACAGTGCTTTGGGGTGGGAGGCAGAGCTCCCCCCTTTCCTGGCCTGCCAGATTACATGCTCGGATAAGGGTCTGGTATGGATTTTGGGGGGGACCCCACTCCATTTTACAAAAAAAATTGGCGTAGGGGTTTTCCTTCCTGGCCCCACTCCTTAGCAACCTTTTGACTGTGCACTTACAACTTATGTTCGGCCCAAACCGCTCACCAAATCCAAGTGGCGATCTTCATTGACTGTCAGGGGCTGACGCTGCTCCTGCACATAAGCAGGAGTGCAGTCATCCCAACACACAGGCTCTGTTCTCGAATGTAAACTGAACTGGGCTTGTGCAGCTCCGTGTACTCTTCAGAGAACGCTGCTAGCAGGCAGATGGGGTTTTTTTTTTATTGTGAAGAAACAATGCATGTCTCTCCTGCAAAAAAGAGCCTACTTGTGATGGCACATTTTTAGTTCCGCTTTAGTACCCCAAATCCAAACCACCCTTCACCTGCATCATTAGGTGCCTTATCTGACAGAAACCCATAATCATTCCAATTCAGCGCAGTTCAGCCCACACAGTCATGTCATCCATTGTGATTGTTCTAAGTAAATTACAGATCGCAACCCTGCTTGGCAGTGAACCCAACTCTGAAAGCTTGAAAACTGGAGAGGTGGGATGGTGACATGGTGATCTCCAACTTGTCCAATTAGAGAATACTTGGCATTTATGTGGTTAGCACTTGTGCCTAGCAGCACTAGGGTCATTGGTTTGAATCCAATTACGGCACTACCTGCATGTTCTGACCCTAGTATATAAATGTGAGTTAGGGACCTTAGATTTTAAGCTCCTTGAGGGCAGGGACTGATGTGAATGTACAATGTATATGTATGTACTTTGTACATTGACAGCGCTGTAGCACAGTGGCTAAGTGGCTAAGTGTCTAGCACTTCTACCTAGCAGCACTAGGTTCATCCGTTTGAATCCTAATCACGGCACTACCTGCCTGGAGTTTGCATGTTCTCCCTGTGCCTGTGTTGGTTTCCTCCCACACCCAAAAGACATGCTGGTAGGTAATTGGCTTCTGGTTAAATTGACCTTAGTGTGTATGTATGAATATGAGTTAGGGATCTTAGATTGTAAGCTCCTTAAGGCCGGAGACTGATGTGAACGCACAATATACCTGTATATGTAAAGCACTGCGTGAATTGACGGTGCTTTATAATTACCTATAATAAATAATAAATACATTTATTGAGAAAATGCAAAGTGTGCTCTGAATGGCGCTCCTGCTAAGCAGATGACCTCCTGTATTCAGTAAACAGCAAGGCAGCCGGTCAGCATGGAACCTGTAAGTTAGTGGATATCACATTAGTAGCAGTGTCTATTACAGTGATTTCCAGTTTCCAAGAGGATACCACAGGTATGGCCCATACATGCCTTCCTTGCTCCAACCTAGACCAATGGTAACTATGTAAAAATTGCCATACTTAAATTTTAGCATTAAGGCTAATATACATGCCAATATTAGGGCTAAATGCCCAGCATGTCTTTGGAGTTTTGAAGGAAACCAGAGTGCCCAAAGGAAACCCAATCAAGTACAGGGAGAACATGCAAATTCCATGCAGACTGGGTTTCGTATGGGATTTGAACTGAGGACCTCAGTGCTACAAGCCATAAGTACTAATCACTGATCCACATTTTTTTTCTAGTTAATTGCGAAAATGAGCTAACACAGCAATTAATACTTGCATGCTAAACCTTTAGCCCTTTGAATTAATTGCATATAGACAAAAATATAATGCACAACACCCAAACAAGGCTTTACAATGAGGAGTATCATTAAGTCATTGTTGTTTTCTCCTCACTGAACACATTTACATACATGATTCTGATTTCTTTGGAGTTCTATTCGAAAAGTAAAACACAAGCCTGTCACCTTGTATCTAAACAGGAGAACCTGTGAAAAGCTGATTAGCATTTTCTATAGGGTCTCCGGCACTGTTTTTATGGACTTCAAAGTATTTATTTGATGTCTTCAAAGCCTAAAGAACATGAATATATATTACTGTTAGGCAGAATTTTTTGAACATTTCATTTTCCTCACCGATCAAATGCCCAATAACATTGTTAAATACTTGAGGCAGCAATAGATGCACAAAGTTTAATAAACCTACATAATACTTATACATTTAAGGTATTAAGACTAGTGGTGCCGATAATGAGGTTGTTTTGATGTGGTTTGAGCTTTTTCAGGTGAAAGACATTTTTTATTAAGATTGAAAGATATAGAACATGACGTATAGGAGATTTTACATAGTTACATAGTAAGGTTGAATAAAGACACCAGTCCATCCAGTTCAACCAGTTCAATGTGACATTGGTGGCACTGTAGTACCATATTTTACAGATGGAAACAAGGATATATGTAGGAGAACATGACCATCATCTACAGCTGAAATGATCCAACAATAACAAAAAGCAGTTGTAGAAGAATGGGCTGGCCTTAATACAATTGCTGTCACCAACGTAAGGCCTTTTCACTGCCAGAGCCATTCTTGCATTTTTTGCACACATGTTTAACCCCTTCCTGCCGACCACATACATAAATGCAAGCCTCACAGAAGTGTTTTTTTTCCATGGGGCTGCATATATGCGTGCCTCCCTGGAAGCACGCCACACAGTGCACTCCCAGCACAGAGAGCGGGGTCTGGGAAAGGGCAGGGTGAGTTCCTGACCTATTTTCTGAGAAAAAAAGGCATTGTTAAGCATATAAAAGTAATTTAATGTCCAAAGTGTGGGCACAGGTGTAAATAACGATGTACTTTAAGCCACAGCGGTCAGGGGTGACTTGTTTTAAAGCTTTTTGCTATTTGTGAAGAATATGTAAATGCTTGAGTGTCTACAGTCAGGGCATAGATGCACATCAGTGGCGGCCGCTCCATACGGGGAGCAGGGGAGCCCCCCCATCCATTCATCCAGCCCCTTAGTCTGCATGCAGGGGCCGGATGCATGGATTACAATGTTTTTTTTTTAAGCATGTGATTAAAGCCTGAGGCTCTAATTGGCTTTAAAAAGGGTGGGCTGGGGGCGCAGAGCCCATCCAGTTGTGTGACAATAACTAATTAATATTTGCTATTGTCTTCCTGCTTCTCCTCCAAGCCAATCAGAAAGTGTAAGAGTGTGATTGGCCGAGAGGAGAAGCGATCGTATTAGCCCGTACCGGGGGCAGGGAGGAGGTACGGGGAGATCCGGAAGGGAAATCAGCAACCGTCATCGGAGCATCAGAACGATCTCTCTGCCTCGCCACCCGACCACGTGAGTCCCGCCCACCTCAGAGAAGAGGGGGGTGGGTGGACTGATTGCTGCTGCCACCGGGAGGGCGTGGTTTGGGTGGTTTGTTTGACCACCCCCTCCCCCCCCCTCCCTGGCTGGAGCACCAGTCACCACGGGCGCACATTAAAGTATAACTACAGGCAAGTTTTTATTTTATTCTTTTATTTTTTGGATAGAGTCGGGAGGGAGTAGAACACCCATTGGGTTCTTTTTTCTGTTTGTGCCCCTTTTAGAGAGATTCACCCTTTTTATTTGTTGTATTTATTGTCATCAAAGAAAGTGACAGTAAAGAAAATCCCACGTTTTGGGATGTTACCAGAACAGGAATAGAGGGGAGGACATCTTCCAATAGGACACAGTTGGAAACAAATAGGGGCCATAACCCTCCCTTACTCTATCCAAAATGAAAGTTTTTGCCTTCAGTTCTACATTGAGCAGCCTTTGAATCATGCCCTTTCAGATAATTGCAGAAGTAACAGGTGTCCTGGTTTATCCCACTCATAGGTGAGCATTTTGATTGCTTTCAATTGATTTATTTGTGTGGCTAAAAAAAGTCTCTTTTTGTAGTGTATATAGAGCAATCCCACTTTTTCATTTGATCAAGAACTCCAAAAATGTCAGTTTGTTAGAAAGGTCCAAAAAATGACAGCACATGTCAGTGTCAAAAGTATATCATTCTAAATATGATAAAAAATGTGATTTAAATTGGTGCATGGATACAGCATGGCACATTTTCTTAAGCTTCATATTCCAACAAAAAAAATGTAGCTTTCCTTCAGGCTGTTACTCCAAACATGACATGCTTTCCTGAATTATATCACTTTCCTGTCATAAAAATAGTAGGCTGCTATTCAGCCAGCTGTACTTAAAGCTGCTCTGTCATTATTTTTAAAAGGTAAAAACTGTCTATCCCTGCAACACAAGCAGATCACAATTATTTAAACCCAAGAACAAAAATGTAAAAATGCAATATATTGCAGATTGCCAGTCCTCACATGCTGTGGATGCATTTTAAGTTGTTTTTATTACTTTGTTTTAACTTGGTGATCCAGCCAGTAACACACTTCCTGCCATCTAAAAAAAAAATCCTATTGTAGGAAATATCGAAAATCTCACTTGCATCTTAGGGTTCCTTCAGATGTGCAGCCAGCGGATGGTAACATCAGGCAGCCGAGCAACAATTTTACTGCCCCCCCGGCCACCAATCTGAACACAGATATGAAGCCATCCAAGGCTGTATGCATGCTGTCACAGTAAAAAGTTAAACAACCTGTTGCAATGGTGCAGATTTTAAAGTGAATAAGAAGGGTTGCAAGGGCTGTTGCACATGTGGGACACTTTTTTGGCTGTAGGCAGAGTCTTATTATAATTAGGGGACGGTAAGTTGACATAGCAAAAAAAGAAAAATGCGGAGTGCGCATCGCTGAAAAATGGGCGCGGTTTACGTGAAATAGTGGGCGTGGCTTATATGGGCATGGTTCAAATGGGGGTGTGGTTAGAGTCTGAGATGAATGAGAGAATGAGAAAGAAAGGGGAAAAGAGGGAGGGAGAAAGAAGGAGAGAAGGAGGAAAGGAGAGAGAAGGAAGGAAAGAGGGATGGAGGGACAGCAGGTCCAGAGCCTACACCACAATAGAAATGTGTATTCCAGAGTTTAACAAATCAGCAGATAAAGATACTCCAAACACCTGGTGTTAGCGCTTCAATCATCCCAGCACCATGGTTGTTGTGGTGTCAAGATGATTGAAGAGCATTAGCACTATTATTACTTTGTAATATAAAATGAAATCATTCAACTCACCATAATCCAGAATCAGTGGAACCCCTGAGCGTGTCACCTGCCACGTCGCCTGCCACCAGATGCCATCAGGTGCCCCCAGCAGAGCACCTCTTTACAAGCTAATGTGCCCAGCAGAGCCCCTCCTTACATCAGGTGTCCCCAGCGGAGCCCCTACTTACATCCGGAATCCCCAGCGGAGCCCCTCCTTACATCCAGTGTCCCCAGCAGAACCCCTCCTTATATCCAGTGTCCCCAGCGCAGCCCCTCCTTACATCCAGTGTCCCCAGTGGAGCCCCTCCTTACATCCAGTGTCCCCAGCGGAGCCCCTCCTTACATCCTGTGTTCCCAGCGGAGCCCCTCCTTACATCAGGTGTCCCCAGCGAAGCCCCTCCTTACATCTAGCAGGTATCCCAGAGCAGCGGTGCCTCTCCCGCCATTACAGAAGAGAGAAATTGAAATAGACAATAGAAATTGAGCTGCGGCGCCGCCCATCCCCTTTCCATTACAGGTCACAGAGACTGGCAGCGGAGCATAGCGGGGTGGGGGGTGGGCAGGGCCACAGCTAAATTTCTATTGTACCCACCTGGCCAGCCTACTTCTTTTGGTCTTCTTGAAAATGGCAGCCGGCGGAGACATTGGCTGTGTGACATTGTCTCCGCCGGCCCCGGACCTCTAGCGGCCATCGGCGTGGACCTCGGCGGCGGAAAATCGGGTTTCTCGGGAAACGATAAAATCGGGAAAAGGGTCTAAATCCTGGGAATGTCCTGGGAAATTCGGGAGAGTTGGCAAGTATGAAGATTGTATGTGAAAGTAGTGATAAGCTTAGGGTTAGAAATTAGGGGACTTTCTATGTTAAATGAGAATCCAAGGAACCCTGTACTCAAAAAATAAGAGGGTTTACTACCAGTAATTGGAAAATGTTAGCTCAATGGCTATTTCTATCTTCAAGACTTTTTGTCTACTTTTTTTTTAGTGTTCAGGTTAAGTCTGATGATTCAGTTATTTGTACTATTTTGTGTCTAAGGTTAGATGTTAGGTTTTAAAGTGGTTGTAAACCCTTACATATCCCCAGTGAAGTGACTGGCCTCGGGTGAAACACAGAGATTAAACAAATCCTCCTACATAAGTTGTATCTGTTTATCTATTTGCTTCTCTTCTCCACAGCCATTCAAAGCCCAGATTTTATACAGCTTGTTTGAGCTTCCAGAAAGAAGGGGACAGGGAGCTGAAGTTATACTCTGCAGAGTCAGTGAGAGTTGATTGGAAGGAATTTACACACCCCTCTTCACATAGCACACAGGAACAGAGCTGAAGCTCTCAATCACAGGCTGTGTGCTGGAGCTGTCCTCCCCTGCCACCTTTTTTCTTTCAGTGTTGGGGAAACGCTGTCAGAAAATAACCATTCAGATAACAGAAGGACCAAGCAGCAGAAACTTAGTGCTCTGGATTGAGACAAGTATCCACTATAGAGGGATATGCTTTGTTCATATTTTAGGTTAGACCAGCCTTTTTCAATCAGGGTGCCCAGGCACCCTGGGGTGCCTTGAGGTTTCTGTAAAAGCAACAGTGATGAGACAAAGAGATGTCTCCAGAAGGATAGCAGATATGAGAATCAACCACGGTGTATCAAAAAATGAAATGAATGAATGAATTCTTCAGGGGTGGCTTGTCAAACTGCCCAAAAATTTCCCAAAAATTGTATACAAGCCAGCGTTTGGATGAAGCCTGCCTTTTAGTTACACTAAGTCATAGGTTTTCACAAGGTTTTACAACCTTCTAGCTGCTGACGTCCTAACAACCATTGGCATAATCAGTTGATAAGGAGGATGTGAGTCACCTCCATAGCATCCTTGCTTGACCCTCCTTTGCCTCTCTCTATCAGTGTTGGGGTCACATTAGCTGAGTGATGGAGAAAAACAGAGAGAAGAGAAACATTGGAATACTACCAGTTTTCAAAAGTGTATTTGCTTTGGAAGAATAAATCACCTCTAACGTTGGGTGTCCTATATGTGTGGATGTAGCTGCTTTATGTAAAACTATTAGAATAGTGTTTACATTCTAGAATGTGGTGCCTCGAGATTTTTAAAGGGTGCCGTGACTAAAAAAAAGGTTGAGAAACACTGGGTTAGACGTCAAGCGTGCGTAATGGACAATTTTTTTCCCCTAACTTTTATTTTATAGTCAAGCACCACACAGTAAACTATTCTGGTATCCAGTAGGCTAAGTATGATAATGAATTGGTTGTTAGCATTGGGTTTAGAGTAAAGGTTTTGTTGGGTTATTGTAAGGGCTGGTTGAGATGGCATTAGTGATAAGCTTAGGGTTAAAATGTATGGAGTCCAAAAACAAATACTACACTGTTCCAGGTTGGTTCACCTTAGTCCTAGCCCCTTTATCCTCTCCACAAAAAGGTGCTGGCCCAGGGAAGACTTGAAAAAGGAGAAAGTGGATGACAGCACACTACCACATAGGAGACGCAAAAGATTTATTATAACAATCCAAATACAAAAGCAAACGTTGTCACATTTTTACACTGAAGAGTGCTTAGTCTTAACCTACATTCTAAATTCTTTGAATTTATGGAATTTCCCATGTAAAATGAAAATCAAAGGAACCCTGTACTCAAAAAAAATAAGGCGCGTACTGCTATTGACCAAAAAATGCTAGTTCAATTGCTATTTCTTTTTTCAAGACTTTTTGGGTGGGTTTTATTAAAATTGGTGCACTTAGAATCTGGTGCAGCTGTGCATGGTAGCCAATCAGCTTCAAACGTCAGCTTGATAGTTTAAGCTTTGACAAAAAACCTGGAAGCTGATTAGTTTCTATGCAGAGCTGTACCAGATTTTGCATGCTCCAGTTTTAGTAAATCAACCCTAATGATTCATTTTTTTGTACTTTTTTGGGTTTAGAGTTAGGTGAAAAGAAAACGATTGTGCCTGGCCCTAACAAACATATGGTTGAGGAATACCTTGAGGAAAGAAAAGAGTTCTAGCAGTTATGATGGTCACTGTGCATATGTCAAATAATTTTCCAAATGACCAGCCAGTTGTTCCATTAGTGCCCCTCGTGCTGTGTTTAGGGTCTGAGATTATTTCTCTAAGGAGCCTTAACTTTATCTAATGACACATGTATGAACTATGCTTGAACTGTGTGCTGCATAAACACCTCTGCAGTCCCCCCTAATGCATCAAACATGAGTCTGCCGGAGCTGCTGCTAATGAATCTCTGGAGAGCCCGCAGAGAAGAGTTTGTCACTCACTTCTACTTACGACTTCATCTTCTCTTTAGGCAGCCACTACCGGCATCCTTGACACTGACTGTTCTGAGGAGGCTCAAGCTTTACCCAGTATGTGTAAGGAACAATTAAGAGATAATTAGTATTAGATGGTTGGACAGGGACCTGAGACATACTGGGGTTCCATGCCACTTGTAAATTATTGCCTGTCGCCAAGAAATTGACATACCCTGAACAAAATGATACCAAATTGGTTAGGTAGGAGTCAAAGTCAGTAGTCTTTTTAAAGGACAGCCTGTATCCCAGCAGCAGTACCATGCAATGGCTAGATTGAATCACTGGTTCCAATAGAAGCAACCTGAGAAGTGCATGCATGGGGCATGCAGTTGGAATGTATCTCAGGGAATCAGTACCAAGAACTCTGGACATAGGTTGTGCAATCTCAAAGTGGATGAGGTGGCAAGCCTTACAGTGGTCCTATGCTAAAAATTGCAAGTTTGGTTGTAGGTGGGGTGCAGCGTGGTGCAACAGCAATTACACACTCAGTCCCTGTGCAATGAAAAAACTTGTACTAAAATAATGCAAAGGCAGTTCACAAATAACCTAGAGGGAAAAAAGCCCAGCTGGGGTCACTCACAGTTCCAACAGCAGGATTCAGCCGAACTGACAACGCCTGTAGAGAGGGGAAATATGCCTGGCCATCTTGTGCTCAAGCAGGCAAATGTCCTGGGAAGTTCTGAACCCTATGCTTTCCCTTCTTGTCAGGAATCTTTCCCTGCCACTAATCCTGTCCCTACCTGTACCTACTCTACAAATTCGCAAAATGTGCAACAAACCAGAGAGCCAGGGTCTTAGAAAAGGGTCTGCCTGACCCAAGGTGGCTACTAGAGTCACATGGGGTGGCAGCACCCAGTGGAATAGCTTCCCCGATGACCCAGGAAACCATAGTGGAACCTTGTTTTTCCTGACTTCCTCCCCAACTGCAGTGCCGCTGTGGAGGAGCACCACCTCCAATGGAGAAAGTAGATTGCACCTGCCTACAGGCTTCTTAACAGGAATTCATTAGCATAGTTTAATGTGGCAAAGCTTATCAGTTACAAAAAAAATATATATATATATATATATATATATATATATATATATATATATATATATATATATAATTCCTGGATACATGCACCAGAGCACTTTAGCATATATAGCAGTGCCTAGGCATACTCTTTTCTGTTAGCCTTAGAAGAGCCTATCAAGGGCTTGGTAGGCATACGCCACCCACTGCTGCCTATTAAGGTATTATCAAGTGGTGAGAGCTAGGAACAAGATGAGATCTTATACAAAGATATTCTATGATGGATAAAAAGTGGGCAAAAGAGCAACTGTAGAATTCCACTGTAAGTTCTTTATTGCAGTGGTCATCAACCTTTGTCCTCAGGGCCCACTAACAGGCCAGGTTTTAAGTATTATCTTGGGGAGATGCAGACTAGAATACTGCAATCACTGAGCAGCAAATTATATCACCTGTGATGTATTTCAGTTATCTTGCAAACCTGGCCTGAGGACAGGGTTGATGACCACTGCTTTATTGTAAAATCATTATGCTGCATCTGGTGTCTTCAGGACCCTTTGGGATTGTTTTACTAAAACTGGAGAGTGCAAAATCTGGTGCAGCTCTGCATAGAAACCAGTCAGAAATCAGCTTCCAATTTTTGTGTCAAAGCCTAATAGAACAAGCTGAAGTTAGAAGCTGATTGGCTACCATGCACGGCTGCACCAGATTTTGAACTCCCCAGTTTTAGAAATTCTATCCCTTTGTAGACCATGCCAGTGAACCCAATGGGAAAAGCCAATGACACCAGACAATACTGTAGCCACCTGAAGGTCCTCACTTAGTAGTAAAGAAGAAAGTAGACTTGGGACCCAATGCTTCAACAGGTAAGCATATGGTAGTTTAGTTCATTTCACTAGAGGGGGATGGTAACATTATTCAGTATGAGCTTTAATGACATCAAGTCATCGTTACTTAAAGGTTCCTTTGGAATAAGGGCTATTAGTCATTTCACATCTGACTTTTTAACCAGCCAGTGAACTTTTTCCCCTTGTAGGGTGAGCAGTAACACCGTGGGAGTGAAGAAAGCGATCTATGCCAGATTGCTTTATTAGAATAGATTACAATATTTAAAGTTATTTAAATCTATTTAAATTAGGTACTTTTACCATTGCAATTTATTCTGCTTGTCTGCCTACTTCAAGGGATTTTGCTGTGACAAATTCAGACCTTACTGATTAGGTCTGTTTTAAATCACTATCTTTACTCAGAAAATGTCAGTCAAGATGAGGACGTGAAATACTGTACAATAAAAACTGAGAAATATTTCTCAACTGGTGTATTTTTACATGTGAATATTGGAGGTAATCAGTACTTTCTATATGGATCAAGGTCCAATTATTACTGTTGCACATAATTAGAGCTATTTTATTGAATGGCATAATAAAGTTTTATTTAAAGGAAATGCAGTCCAAGGCATGTTCTCCAACTTAGGGCCTGGAGGGCCTTGATTACTAGTCCAAAGTAAAGTGTGCCCATACCTGAACCCAGGAGTATTTGAAAGGGTAATTCCAGCTTAGACCATGTTGTGCCTTAAATACCACTTTGCAATATGTATGTTGTTGAAGCTCAACTCACAACTTAAAAAAAAAATACAATAATCATTTATTTTCTGGCAGCAAAACTTATCTTATCTCCCATGATGTTCCCTGTAGACTCACCACTCTACAATCCAGCACAGGTTCTCTTCTATTTGAGTGCAAAATCCAATGCAGCTCTGCATGGAAACAAATCAGCTTCCAGTTTTTTTTTGTCAAAGCTTAATTGAACAAGCTTAAGTTAGAAGCTGATTGGCTACCGTGCACAGCTGCACCAGATTTTGAGTGCTCCAGTTTTATAAAATCTCCCCTTTAGTGTCTTTCAAAGGAAAGGCAGAGAGCCCAAGGTTTCAGGAACATGCCCTTTATGGGTGTGACATTAAAGTGGGACTAAACTTCCATGGATAATTTGTACCTATAGGTAAGCCTATAATAAGGCTTACCTATAGGTACTGTAAATATCTCCTAAACTTGCACTGTTTAGAAGACATTTAATGTACATGCAGCCACTAAGACTCCTTTCAGATAAGCGATACGATCGGGTCCGCCTGTCCATTTTTCAGGCAGACCCGCTCGGACCCCCTATTCACCTCTATGGGCAGTCGTATGTAAACGGACCTGTGCCCCTTTACACCTAGCTACCTCCAATCCGATCCAGCAAAAACAAAGAGAATCCATTCCCCTCCATCTGACCGGATTGGAGGGCAGTTGGGTGCAAATGGACATCTGGTCTGTTTACATCCGACTACCCATAGAGCAGGCTATGTCCGGCCATCCGCTCTGCTCTGCTCAGTGGGGGATAAGCTGACAGATCCCCCGCTGAGCAAACCAGATAAAAAAAGATTCCACCCTGTGTAAAAGAGGCCTAATGCCTAGTACACACAGGCTGAATGTCAGGAGACATCGGCTGGTTCAATAAGAAGTGACCAACATTTGGCCCGTGTGTATGTCAGCCGGTCCGCTGAGCATACCAAAAAACCAGCAGCCAACTGGCTCCTAATCAATGCTCTCAGCCAATGGCTGAGAGCGCTGACTGGGGTGTTCTGACGTGGGGGGCATCAGCGGGGGGAGATCGCTTTACTAACTGTTAGTACAGCAGCTCCGACCGGAACTGTCAGGGTTTTTTTTACGTTCAACCCAGCTATTAGTTTGTACCAGGCATAAGATACACAGTATTTATGAGGGATCTTCACCCATGAAATTAAATTCCTCTCATCTGCTCTGTACCTCCCTAACACAACAGCAAATAGATTTTGTACATTAGACAGAATAAATACCTTTAATGTTGGAATATCCTCTACTTCCTGATTCCTACCTAGGCAAGGATGACATAGTATCAGTCACATGCTGCTTCCTATGATTTCCACGTCACACGCTTTCCAACCCTGGAAGAAGTACCATGGTATTTAGGACCTGCCAGAATGTCCTGTGGCATGTCTAAGCTTATGCTGGATTTTGTGCATATGCAGACCTGCCATTGGGCTCTGCCAGATCCTAGATACTTGCCTAAGTACTGCTGCAAGTCTGAATGTGTGCAGGATCACAAAATCACAAACAACCATCTCAGAAGTCCCAATAAATGAAAGACATACAACAAAAAAGTCTCCAGGTGGCAGCACAGGAACACAGCGGGGTAAAGGGTAAGGGTTGCAAAAATGACAGTGCTGTCCTCCATAGAGTAGTAAGTATGTTTTTTATTTTTTTAGAGAGATTGGATTTAGTTTACATAGGTAGGGAGAAGTTCTTCTTTAATAATTAATCTTATTTACTGCATTGTGCAAAGACCACTGGGGCAAAAGTGAGGGATCTTCCCAGAGCAGTCAATCAAATATATTTTTTCAACAAAAACAAGGGTTCTCTTAGTTTTGGACAGCTGTTCCCCTTTGGTAGCCTTTGTAATTCAAGGTTTGCCTATTACTGACCAAGCCTAAAGTCTTCCAGAACCCAGGTTTGTGAGTTTTTATTCAGTCCCTGGAAAAGTTGGCAAAAGTTTAAAGAACTTGAATAAGGTTCCTTGTGTGATACATATACAGTGAAAGAAGAATTTAGAATTACCAGCAAGTGCAAAGCTGTGTGAGGCTAATAACCACAGCATGATGTGTGGCCCCTGATGAGCTGCCGTGCTCATCCTTTGCTCTGACAGCCTAAGTACATGCAACCTGGTAGATGATGAGCTGCCCCCTATATGTCTACATTGTCGAAACAAAGGCAAAATCTCCATGTGCAGCCTGTACTCAGTGGGAACCTTTCTGCTATTTTTCTATTAAAACACCATCTCACAGCGATACTACCCTTGGCTATGGCGGAGCCGGATGATAGATTTTCTTTTATTTTATCCTGTGCTTATGCATTTGTTTTACACACTGAAATATTGTGCTTGGCGTGCACTTTGCAATTTTAATATTTACTTTTAACCACCAGAGTGTGCAGAATTGTGGCATTTTCATAATTATGATTCTGAAAAATAAAGTTTCTTATGAAAAATAAATAAGGAACTTGCAGTGGCTTCAGCATTGTAAACCATACATAATGCATAATGGAAGAGTCTTAACTGTGAGATGCTGGATGAAAATCTTTAAATAAGTGTAGCTCTTCCAAAAGCCAAGGGGCAATTTCTTTGTTTTAGAGGGAGCCTTCCAGAATAGAAATACAAAAAAGCTCACTTAGTTTTTAAAGTTCAAGCTGCCATGTTCTTGTTCCTCTACTTATTGAATCATTAACCTAAAACAAGCAGATAGTTAAAGCATAGCTCCCAACTGTCCCTGATTTTGAGGGACTGTCCCTGATTTGGAACAAAGTCCCTCTGTCCCTCTCCTCATTCGTCCCTCATTTTGGTCTGATCTGTATAATTTTATATAAAATGCACTTTTTATCCTTCAAAAAGTGTTTCCCAGTGCTAAACCTTTCATACAATATGTACATTGCTGCATTTGTAAATTTCAGAAGCCAGTATAGTAGTAGTGAATAATAGTGGTAAGAAAAAAGCCCCTGTGGGTTTGACTAATCTTTTTTTGTATAATTCTCCATTAAGGTGGCGTGACTTATCACACTTTTGTATGGTTCCTGCCACAACTTTAGCCTGTCTTGCCATTCTTCTCTCTCCCAATTTAGCACAATGTTTGATTGTTTGCTAATAACCTGTCAATGTCAGACATAAGGGTCTCTTTAGGCCGGGTTCACATATATCCAGCCGCAGTTCCCAGCATGGGGTCCAGTGTTTACCGGTTCAGGTGAGATTCAGGTGCGAATTTTAGCCTAAATTCGCACCTGAACTGGGCCCAAACACGCACAGGACCCTTCTGCAATCAGCCCCAGACCTGTCATGCGCACTGGATGTGGGGAAACCCGTATTCCAATTCACATATACTGTATGTGAACCCAGCCTTAAAGTGTTTACCATGTTTTTGTCTCTTAAAAAGCACTGCTAGTAATTTCTTGGTCACATCCAGTGTTAATTTTGACATCAAATTTCGATATTTGATCGTTGGTCATTCAGGGCCTCGTATGTCGTGGGGATACCATGTTTTGGGTATGTGGGTTGGGAGTAAAATCTGTGGAATAAACTAATATTAGTGAAATTATGATAGGTAAAAAATAAATACTGCGCTTACACTGATTAAAGAAAAGCTGCGACTAGAAAGTAGTAAGCTGAAAATAGTGTAAATATAAAAAAGTCGCGCTAAAGACTAAAGTGACAAAAGGCAAATGCCTGAAAAAATGATGTGAATATGGAGATTAAATGTGGGTCATTAAGTAAAAGTGTCAAACACTATGAAAGGAAACTAAAGGTGCTGATAAGTGAATAGGACATAGATGAGAATAACTGTGTATATGACAAAAAACAAATATTGCATAACACAATCAATAAACAGTATATACCTCTAGTGTCAATAAATATATTAATACAGCTTAACTGTAACTACAAAGCTAAACCATAATTATGTAACAACATAAGAAACTAAAGAAAGTCCGTGATTCAAAAGGGCAGTGTTAAATAAAGTCCATCCATATTACATTGACATGCATAGATTGAAACTGATCTCCAGGTGCTCTGTGAGGTAATGTGACAGGATCTCGCTGTGATAAGATATAAGGTGCGTAGATAAACCTCCACCTCCAAGAAAAATTGCTGCCTCTTACCAGATGGAAATGGTCTCTAAATTATAGGAGACCCAGGAGGCAGATGGCTGTAACCCCAGCCAGGGATCCTTAAGCAGGCACTCAACGTCCAGGACCGGGGACTCACTCCAAACAGCCTCAGCAGTTATGGGAATATTACCATGTAAAAAATAAATTGCTCCACATAGTGTAAAATCCAGCGATTTATTGTATAAAAAGTAAATAGATTGCACTTACAAAAGCATCGTAAATTGCAGGCATATAGATAGAAAGCCGGCCGGCTCCAAGAAAACCCGTGTCCTACGGGTCTGTGTATCGCGGTGTCGTCGGGACGTAGCTCCTCCTCCCTACGTCGTTTCGTCACAACAGGACGTGGTCCCGTGACCGGAAGGGTCAGTATATTGTACTTCACATAAAATGACAAAATGTGCAAAAGTCCATCCAAGTAGATACAATGTAAATATCCCAAAATGAGGAAATAAAGTGCTTCACCAAGAAAATTCTTATATAAATGAAATATGTGACAACTTAAATGTCATAAAATGAGGGAATAAAGTGCTTCACAGAGAAAGTCCTTATATAAATAAACTATGTGACAGCAACGTCCTAGCATGCAAGCGTTGCAATTAAAGTGCTCAGGGTGAATAAAATCAGGTGCATCTTCGTGTGCATACACACAAGTGGGTAATGGCCCCTTACCTTAGGGTAACCTGGTGAAGCATTTTATTTCCTCATTTTGGGATATTTACATCGTATCTACTTGGATGGACTTTTGCACATTTTGTCATTTTATGTGAAGTACAATATACTGACCCTTCCGGTATTTATAGTGTATAGATTTTGTATATACCACTGCACACTGTGCACATTGTATGCACATTGCACACTGTCACAATTTTTGTTGAGCTACGTTTGCACATAGTTTAAAATCACCATTTATTTTACCTGCACTGTATCAAGGATTGTTTTGTCACTGACTTTGAGTCAACTATATGTTACGGTGATATAATTTTTTAATATGTGTGTTTTTATGAAGATGTTTCCATGCCTATGATATTTATTTACATTTTGGCTAGTGTCACGCATCACCTGAATCAGTCTATTCTCTGGTGATGTAAGATTTGATTATTATTTATGCCACACTGGTTTTAATATCGCACTTAGGATTAGCGCAGCACCACCTATTCATATAAAAAATCTGTGGAATGTTTTAGGTACAGTATAAAGACTGTAGAAGGGAGTTTAGAGGTTTTGGGGAAGTGGCTTATCCTCATATAGTTGTAGGTGTTCGGAGATAGGTAGACTGAATTCGTTTTGGAGGGCACTAAATGCTTTCCTTGATTGCTGGGATCTGAGGTCACTTAGGGAATTAATCCCATATGTATGCCAGTGTTGGATTTTAAGATTTGAGATTTGACTTTCTAACACTCTGATAGGGATGGGGTAGGCCTGTAATGTTTGTTTGGGGGGTAGTAAGGGTATGTTTTTTCCAGGCCAACAGTGACTGCCGGGGAGAGGGGTGCCATAGGTAGAGAGGATCCTTCCGTAATGAGAAGGAGGGTATCTAGTAGTTTATTGGTAGTGGGATGGAGGGATTCAATATCTGACCAAGTTTTGTTGGGGGAAGGGTGCCACCAATAGTACATTTGGTGTAGGATAGCTGCGTAGTAATAGGTACATTTTTTGTGGTGTCTCATTAGTAAATGGTGAGCACATCTGGGTGGTTTGTTATCTCATACGAATCTTGTGATTTGTCTTTGTATTGAGGATAGAAAGGCATGAGGGATTGGTAGCACTACCGTGTGGAAAAGGTATATGAGTTTGGGTAGGATAATTATCTTGAAAGAGGCTATTCTGCCCATTTTGGATAGACCAGAAACTCAGAGATGTTTATGTAATTGAGGAAGTTGCTTTTGAAAAGTTACGTAATTCAGATCAAAAAAGTTGGTTCGGGGATCGGGACAGTTTAATCCCTAGGTATGAGATATCGTGGTCGGCCCAAGTATAAGGTAGGTTCTTTTTTAAAAGAGATTCTTGCTTGTCAGAGAGGTTTAGTGGGAGGATTAGGGATTTGTTGGAGTTAAGTTTGTAAAGGGATACGATACTAAATTGGTGGAGAATTTCCTGAATCGCCTGAAGGTAGTGATCCGGGATAGAGATCATAAAAATAATGTCATCTGCATAGAGACTAATCTTATGGTCTATACCATTACAAGAAATCCCAGAGATACGTTGGTCATTTCTAATTTTAGATGCTAGGGGTTCCATTAGGAGGGCAAAAATGATAGGGGGGAGAGGACAACCCTGGCAGGTGCCATTGGAGATCCCGAAGGGTTTGGATAGCGATCCTTCAGTTAACACTCTAGCAGAGGGGTTGGAATATAGAGAAAGTATTGCTGCTTGGAACCAGCCATGTATGCCGAATTTAGAGAGCACCACCCTCAAAAATCCCCAATGCACTCTGTCAAACGCCTTCTCTGCATCTAGGGATAGAAGCAGAGAAGGCGTTCGTGTTTGGTTGGTCTGGTGGATTAGATTGATGACCCTCCTAGTTGCATCTGGAGCTTGTCTATCGGGTACAAATCCGACTTTGTCTGGGTGGACTAAGACTGGGAGGTGGGGCATCAATGTGGATGATACCACTTTGGCGAATAACTTAACGTCAGTTTTAGGAAGAGAGATAGGTCTTTAGTTGGCTGTGGAGGAAGGATCCTTGTCTGGCTTAGGGATAATAGTAATGATGGAGCGTAACATATCTAGTGGAAAAGAACCAGAGGAGGCAGCAAAATTGAAGAGAGAAGTGAGATGTGGAAAGAGGATGTCGGTGAATTGTTTGAAATACTCATTGATAAATCCGTCTTCCCCAGGAGACTTATTGGTGGGAAGGGTTTTAATTGCTTCTTTAATTTTATCCTTTGTGAAGGGCTTGGATAGCTGATGGAGTTGGTCAGGGGTGATGGCTGGGAGGTCAACTGATCATAGGATTTTTTTGAAAAAGTGGTTCTGTTGGTTGTGGGGTGGTGGGGTCATTGGCTAGGTTATAGAGGGAGGAATAGTAGGCACTGAAGGCATTTGCTATGTCTTGGGGATTGGTTAGTAAGCGTTTAGTAGTAGGGTGGTGGAGGGAATCGATTTTAGCTTTGGTTCTTTGAGCCTTAACTTGACGGGCAAGTAGTGAACTGGCTTTGTTACCCAAAGCATAGAAGTTGGCCTTGCTCTTTTTAAGATTGGTTTCAAATTTATAGAGAAGCTAAGAGCGGAGTTTTTGCCTCTGGGCTAGGAGCTCATTAGCTATGCTTTGGGAAGGGGATTGTTTGTTTACACTTTCTAGCTGGTCAATCTGGGATAGTATCTCTTCAATTTGCTGTGTCCTCCAGTTTTTAGCCTTACCATGCAATTTAATAAGGATCCCCCGCATATATGCTTTGTATGTAGACCAAAGAACAAAGTAGTCAATATCTGGGATGGTTGTTGAGTTCAAAGAAAGTCGATAATGGTTTGGGTGGTACTAGAGTCTGCAAGAAGAGAGCTGTAGAGTCTCCAGATACGAGTCGGTCTGGTTGCTCTTTCTCCTATAGTGATTGTAATAGGAGTGTGGTTCTGATTGAGAAGTCCATAATATCTTGAAGTGTCTGTCTACGAGGAAGAAGTCAATACGATAATAGGATAGTTGAGATGACGAAAAATAGGAAAAGTCCCACTCTGAGCCATGATGGAATCTCCAGACGTCAAATAAGCCAGTTGCTTGAAGAAAAGGGTTCTTTTTTGGTGACGGGTTGTTGATTTGGCGTCAATGTCAGGATTTCCGACTGTATTGAAGTCACCTCCCATAATTTTTCTGCCTTTTGTGACTTGTGTCACCTTCTTGTGTAAGCGTTTGCAGAAGTGTAGTTGCTGCCTATTCAGACCGTAGGCGTGGACTAAGGTGTACGTGACTCCACTGATGTTGCAAATTGCAATTAGATAGCGACCCTTGTGGTCCAGGATGGTTTGTTGCAGGTTGAAGTGAAGAGAATCTTGTATAGCTATCAAGACTCCATTCTTTTTCTTTGCATTGAAGGCTAAAAGGATCTGGTGGTAATTTTTCAGTTTGAACTGAGGGGTTTTGGTTAGTGCGAAATGAGTTTTATGCACTAAAAGGATATCGGCCTTTTGGGTGATGGCATCCTTAAGCAGTGCAGATCTCTTCTGAGAAGTGTTCAGGCCTCTAGCATTTATGGAGACAATCCTAAATGCCATGGTAGAAAGTTGTTGTCCAAGAGTTCTGATGCAGATATATAGTCGATAAAACAAAAAATGGGATGAGAGTAGCTGGTACAGGTATAAGGAAGGATGAATAAAAAGGGAGAGCTCAAGAAGAAGTAAAGTTCTTGAGCTCAATGGGCAGTAATTACTGCACAAAATTGTTCCTACGAGAACGGTCCTCTAGGTCTGCCAGCTTGAGTCGGATTTGTTATAGTTAATCCTCATGGTCAGTGACTGCATCCACTATTTCATTATGAGCAGTGTACAAATCACCCACTCTGGACTCTATGATGTTAATACGTTTGTCATGTTGCTGCACTGAAACAGACATTGACGATACAGCTGTGGACATATCAGTGTACAGGGTCTGCCTAAGGGATAGAAGCATGCTCTTTATAGTTTGTTCAGACAAAGGTTGGTGTGAAGCAGGGAATGATTCCAGCATGGATAACTGCTGAGGAGGGAGAGAGAATAGACAGGGGGCTGTGCTGGGCTGTGTGTTCTGGCTCTATTGTTCTGAGCCTCGATTTAGCTGGGTGAATTAGGAGGGGAAGACTCACCCTGGTCGTCTGTGGAGGAGGGTGTCCCAGTGGCCTGGAGAAATTCTAGTCCTGGAGAAGGTGAGGAGAGCCGCAATGAGCTTCCACGGGCGCCGCTGATGTCACCTTGGCCATTAGTAATACCAGGCAATGAGAAGTAAGCTATCAGCTTTTTAGGAGATTTATGCTCCTTCCTCCGTTTTGACATCACGGTCAGGTGGTGTGGGGGAGTAGAGGAGTAATGTGAGCTGGTCGTTAGCCCTGTTTTTTGTCGCTGTGTGGCCGCTATAACTGATTTCCCTGAGGAGCTGAGAGATTAGGCAGCCATTCACGTGCGCCATCAAACCACGCCCCCGACCAAAACATTTTAGTCGACAAAATTAACACTGGTCACATCCAAGCTTGGCAGATATGGGCAGTCTATATGTGCAGAGGTCTTATTTTGTCTTTTTCTGGAGAACTTGTAGCCAAAGGAATTGTGTTTATGTGTAACCTTGATACTTCATGTTGTATGTGAACTGTTTGTACTTTACTGTAAACTCTAAATAAAGATTTTACAAAAAATAAATAAATAAAAACACTGCAAATAGATTAAAATACCTGTGAAGTTTCCCACTCTGTTATGGAGATGGAAAGAAGGGGAGGTGTGTTTTGTAATCTTAACATATTTCCTGTCCTGTGACAACGCTACTTCTCCATAGATAAAGTACAGTGCAACAAAAAAAACATCAACTATGTCGCTAGGTTGAAAAATATTTTAGATCGGCTTAGTTAAAACAGTCAATAAGAGTCACTGTAGATAAATGCTGCTCTTCTAGAAAGGTCTAGAGGGTTTATTAAAATGAAGAATAAAAAGGGTTAATCAGCATGTCATCAAATTCAGAGTGAAGCCATCCTTAGAGCCATGGGGTAGTGCAGGGATGCGGCTGCGGATTGCAGAGCAGCTAGACTAGAGGCATCTAGTGGCAGATTAGGAATAAGTAGCATTTTGTGCTGCTTAACCGCTTGCTGACCATATACTGTAGATATACATCATTTTGCTGTGCAGGATCCCGTACCTAGTATGTGACCCTGCACTTCTGGGACCACCGGTGGCCTTCTCCCACTGTCATTAGACACAGCGGGAGCTGATCAGTGGGTCTGGCAGACTTGATGTCTGTTGGCACCCACCAGTGATTCTGTACACAGGCAGAACAGTGGTCTGCCTATGTAAAAAAGGCAGATTGCCGTTCTGTTACTACAGAAGACATGGATCCTGTGTCTCTGCTAGGGGCACCGGTCCTTCTCCTAGTACAACCACCTCCCCCACAGTAGTAAAGCACTGGTCAGGCACACATTTACCCTTTTACCGCCCCTGATGTTAACCCCTTCCCTACCAGTGTCATTAGTACAGTGACAGTGCATAAGTTTTAGCTCACTGTATTGGTGTCACTGGTGCCCAAAAAAGTGTCAGAAGTGTCAGTTAGTGTCCCGACTGTCTGCCACAATATTGCAGTCCTGCTATAAGTCACTTAACGCTGTAGAAAAAAAAAATATGTATATATATCGCATAGTTTTCAGACGCTATAACTTTTGTGCAAACCAATCAATATACGCTTATTGGGATTTTTTTTTATCAAAAATATGTAGCAGAATACATATTGGATAAATTAATGAAGAAATTTGATTTTTTCATTTTTTTTATTGGATATGTTGTAAAGCAAAAAGTAAAAAATATTGTTTTGTTTTTTTCAAAATTGATGTTTTTTTTGTTGTTGTTTATAGCGCCAAAAAATAAAAACTGCAGGGGTGATCAAATACCACCAAAAGAAAGCTCTATTTGTGGGAACAAAAGGACACAACTTTTGTTTAGGTACAACGTTGCACGACCGCGCATTTGTCAGTTAAAGTAACGCAGTGCCATATTGCAAAAAATGCCCTGATCATGAAGGGGGGTAAATCTTCCGGTCAAGTGGTTAAATTCTTTGGACTGTGTACAAGTATATTGACAAGAAGTTATAAAGTACGGTGCATGATTGTTGTTATGCTGGAAAAGGAACTGTTATTGGCAAAATCAACAGGTCAAAATAAAGTGAAAAAAGTCAGAAAAAATCTAATGCAGCCACCACATCTAAGGACTGACATGCCTCAATATATATAGTTTGTTGTTCTTGGGTTTAGATGTATGTTACATTAATATTCTTCTTGCATATTTTGCATGGGCTTAAACAAACTATCTACCTGAGAAGGGCAACAGGTCCACTTTAACAGAACCAGGGAATCAAATAATAAAGCTTTTCTAAGGCTTAACCTTGCGGAGACTTAAAACATTGTAGTCCTCTCTCATCACGTTAGAAGTTACTGACAGACGTGAAACGTGAGATAACAATATTAAGAGCAGCAGAAAAGTCAGACGGTAAGCAAGACAGAAGGCAGACAGGTTAGAAGAGATGAGACAGAGTCTGAGACATCTTTCTAGAAGCCGTGTGTGGTGTGCAGGCTCAAAGGCTGTTTGAAGTCTACTGACAGCTGAAAATAGAAAGGATAAGAGGAAAACAGCAGAATTCCAAACTAGAAATTGCAGAACTAAAAATTACCAAGAGTAAAAAAGAAAACATACAAATATGAGTATCCAGTATCAAAAGTTCTGTGGTATCACAAATGTATTAAAAAATGTGTCTATAGTGTTATATGGCAATGGACATCATGTACATCAAGAGACTGAAAGAAAATATAGGAAAATAGATAGAAATAAATCAAATAGATCCAGCGATAACAACACCTATCGGTTCTGCTATCTAATAGTATTATAATAGTGTTGGTATAGATTATTTGGTTGCTGGCTTGGCAGCGTCTACACTAGGCTAGTGCAATCAGTTTCGTAACAAAACGAAATTTGGCCGAATTTTGCATCTTTCGGACATTCAGATGCATCCAAATGTCCGAAAAAAGAATAACGAATTTCAACGAATATGAAAGAAATTATAGCGGATATAACGAATTAATTCGCCATGATTCAGTAATTCGTTAAAGGTCTAATGAAACAAAAGGTAAAAAAGTAAATCTTACAGTCCAATCAGCTGATTAATTTTGTGCTGGAGGTTGGATTACTGGCAAAGTGCATTCCTGAGAACTGAGTGAGAAGGGTGTTGTATTGTATTTGAGCAGAGGAGAAGAGATATTGTCATTGTGTGTATTAAAAGATTCAATAAACAAACGACTTTCCCAACTAAGAATCATTATCACGAATATATATACATACATAAATATCGAATTTCAACTAATACAAACAAAATTATAGTGCATATAATGAATGAATTCGACATGATTCGAGATTCAGTGTAACGAATATCGACACTCTACGAGAAATAATGAATTATCCGAAAACGTATTAACGTAACATAACGGATAAAACAGAACGAAATTATATACTTTACGAATGACAACGAACCGAAACTAAACAAATTTTTCCGTTGTGCACAAGTCTAGTCTACACCCCTGTCAGAAACCATGAATCAGACCGAGACAGAAGTACAGTTAAATTACACTTGTTTAATATTAAAAGTAAATAGAAGAAACATAGTCAAAACATAGCCAAAGTTCAGTAACCGGAACGGATAGTCAGACAAGCCAGAAAATCAGGAAGCAAGGGAACAGTGTAGTAGAACAGCAAGCAGGTTCTGGAGCCAGAAGGAATGTCAGCCAAGAAAGTCTTTAACAGGAACGCAGGAGATCCTGTGATGTTGACCAAAAGGTGAAGGAAGAGATCATCTGGGCTGGACAGCTTAAGTAGGCAGGACTGACCAGCAGGATATCATCAACAGGTGAGTCACTGTGGAGAGATAGGAGCTGGCAATTAGCCAACAGCTGAGCGGCCAGCTCAGAAAAGGAAAGGCTGAGCCCAGCCCTGACAACCCTAAAGGATTTCCATTTTTTTTGGTTTGTAAAAACGTGAGATCACCACACTGCCTTCCCACTGTAGCACCCTCTAGTTTACTAGAATAGGCTGCACATAGTTTTTGTTAGTATAGGTAAATTTAGGCCTTGGCTGACAGCCAAGCCTGTGTGTTGAATCTGGTCCGGGTTAGTGATCCAGCCAATCCCTAGGAAAATGTTCTGGCAGGGGGTAGGCCCCTCCTAAATATTCAGAGTCAGACCAGTAGGGGCAGTGTCTAGTTGGGGTGGAAGCTGGAGTTGAAGTGCTGAAGAGGCTGTCCGAGTGCGAATTCAGGCTAAAATTCGGACCTGAATTGCACCAGAACAGACATGCACCGAACCCTGAGGGTAGCCCCCTAGTCTGGGGGGGGGGGTGACCTTGGGCTTGGGGATTGGGTGCTGGACGTATCCTCCCAAAACACAAGGAGAAGTCCTGTCCAGTGGCGCAGGAGCAGGTGTGAGGACCGCAAGAGCCAGCGAGCCCGTCCAGGAGATCTCCAGAAAGAAGACAGCCAGGTGGCTGGTGAGTTTGGCAGACTGGAAGGACTGTGGAAAGTAGCCAGGAGGGCTAGTGACAGGGGTAGCTGCAGCCAGGTGGGCTGGCAGTGCCTGAAGAGGTGGTGCTGGGATCAGTAGCCACAGGAATGTAGCTGGACACTGGGACTTTTTTCTACACGCCAAAAGGTCTGTCTGTAAAGGGCCTTTGCTTTATCTGACTGTTGTCTTTGTCAGATCAACTAACAGTGTTCCAGCTGGGTCTGTGATTTTTGTTCTGCAAGCAAATGATGTGCTGGAGGAAGAGGCGTGTATATAGAGAGTGTAAGTGTCCCTGAAGAGACTTTTGTTCCAGTCAAGTGGGCATCCCATAATAAGTCCATCCCCACCCAAGTTCAATACCCCTAATAAAGAAACAAAACAAAAGTTGCTAGACTGTTTTCCTGACTCAAGTGTCCCAAAATCGGTGTGCCTGGCTGTGCAGAGTGAGGGATCCTTATTCACCAGCGGCTCTAACGTGGGGTGCACTACAACACCTTATCCAATCAGAGAATGCTTAGCATTAATTAAAAAAGAGTAAAGCATTCCCTGAATGGAGTCTGTGCCGAGCGGCCAACCTCCAGGGCAACTGCTCGGCAAGCGACCCGGAAACTAGTGGCGATCATTTAAGTATCGGTGTCTACTTCTGTGATTTTGAGATTCCAAGAGCATCAGAGAGCTATGGTGTATGCATATTTACCTTGGTCCAAGCTGGACCAAGGTAACTATGTATAAAATATCCATACCTGGAATTTTTCTTTCTTTATGATGTAGGAGCACTGAACTATATGGAGAATGCAATATAAGTCAATGGGCACTGTACCTCAATGCATTATTATTGGAGTCAAAAAAGCACATTCATTGCTTAACTGAGAAGTATGAAAAAGCTCACCACTTTAAGCAGACAATGTTACGTTTTGTCCCAACTCCTGTAAATGTCACTTTTTTTTATCACAACTGCAAATGTCACTTGACAACTTATGCCGCGTACACACGACCAAATTTTCCGTTAGAATAAACTCTGACGGTTTTTCTGACGGAGTTCCGACGAAGTTCTACTGAAAAGGACTTGCGTACACACGATCACACCAAAGTCTGATCGTTTAGAACGTGGTGACATACAACACGTACGACGGGACTAGAAAAGGGAAGTTAAATAGCCAGTAGTCAATAGCTGCCCTTGCGTCGTTTTTGGTATGTCGGAATAGCATACAGACGAGCGGTTTTCCTGATAGGAATTGATGCCGTCGGAAAGATTTAAAACATGTTTTATTTCTAGGTGCATCAGAATTTTCGAAAGAAAAAGTCCGATGAAGCCCACACACGATCGGAATATCCGATGAAATTATTCAGTCGGACCTTTTCTACCGAAAAGTCCGGTCGTGTGTACGCGGCATAAGGCAACATGAAAATGTGGAGAAAAATATCATGTGGATTTAAACAATGAATTCAAATGCTAAATGATTTTCCTACAGGTATTAGCCCCATATGTTTATTCATATTTTTTGTTCTTTTTAGTTATTGTTGGTGCTCAAGCCATGTGTATCACAAGTGATTATATTATTTCAGAAGACATTTTGACTTGCCCTTATGCTGAATGCAAATTAAACAGACTTAAATACTGCAAACATTTATTTAATATGTAATTCAATTGTGGGTTTAGGTGTCTGCCTTAACCTCAATATGGGACTGAATATAGAAAGAAAAATTGCTAGAAGGCAGAGTATTTAGGCAATTTTTGAGTAGATCTGCCAAAAAAAAGTTTCCTTTTTACTAGCTTGTTTTTCCCTAACACTTTTGACATCTGTAAGATGCCAAAGAGAGAAGGCTGGTGCTGGGATGGTGCCAATGGATTACACATGTGCAGGCGTTGTGTCATCACAGTGGTCAAGGAGTGAAAAAGCAGGTAGTGGACAATGCTCCAGTGAAGACATCACTGATGGCTATGGAGCCACGTAGAGCTCAGAGCTGTCCTTTTCCAATTGGTACACCTGTTCCTGAGATTACAACATGCAAGGGTTTTAACCTTAGAAAGATATTCTCTCACTTCCTGCTGGGAGACCAAAACCTACAATTACTTAACCTCTAAATTGTTTTTTTTTTTGCATTTTTTTGAATTAAAGAGACTATATTGCAACAAAGCCAAGCTAAAACATATAGATCTCTACCAGACCCTGTCCCTCTTCCTCCAATGTGGTTTACCCCAATAGGAGCTTAGTCATAATCTAAAACCAAGCCCCTACTGAGGTGAAACACACCAGAAAGGAGGTCTGGCCAAGATGTCATTTGGCTTGGCTTTGGGGTGGTTTCTGGGTTGCAGTAAAGCTTCTTTGATTCCAAAGGAATAAAAAAGTTAGTGAATGTGCAGCTTTTTTATTTAGATTTTTTTTTTAAATAGGCAAAAAAACAACACCAACTTAAAGGGTTACTAAACCCTTGTTTTTTTTTTTTTTAATAACAAACATGTCATCCTCTGTGCAGTTGGTTTTGCATGGAGTGGCCCCAATCCTCCTCTTTTG
The DNA here is from genome assembly GCA_037952925.1 of Lithobates clamitans. NCBI lineage: Eukaryota > Metazoa > Chordata > Amphibia > Anura > Ranidae > Lithobates > Lithobates clamitans. Next base: position 169,840 of record JBBGZY010001614.1, read on the forward strand.
GGGTCCCTCAGCGGTGCTCGTGGCTCCTCCTCTTCTCGAGTGCCCCATCGGAGAAGCATTCTCCTTCGGGACACCCATGCGGGCATGCTCCCATGTCCTGCTGCTGTGTCTATTGACACAGGCAGCAGGACTCGGCCCCACCCGCCGGCGCTCACGTCATTGGATTTGATTGACAGCAGCAGGAGCCAATGGTTGCGCTGCTATCAGTCTATCCAGTCAGGACACGAGACACCGGCTAGAGCTGGTGTGCTTGTCTCTGGGGCGAGAAAGAACGGGTTCAGGTAAGTAAAACGGTGGGTCTGGGGGTACTGCTGCATGACAGATGGTTTTTCACCAATGCATAGGATGGATTAAGGTGAAAAAACACAGGGGTTTACAACCCCTTTAATATAATGCAGATTACATTAAAACTATGACCGTGAAGCTAATTATGCCTGAGAATCCACACATCCAAAGTCCAAAGGGGGTGGAGGCTACATGAGAATTACAAGCCACTCCAAACCTTCACACCTTGCTGCTGCATGTCAAGCCGATAGCAAAATGTTGTATCTGAAGTCTGTTTTGTGGCCTGCCTATAATAAAATAAAGCAGATTTCTTTAATTAAATGTTGTTTCTTAAGCTTGCATCTGTTAGGTTGGGAAAGGCCACAGATGTGAGTCAATATACATTCCAGTGCAATCAATAAATGCTGTTTGTGTTTACTATTAAGCATTGACAGCGCTGGGGACAAGGAGACACATAAAAAGCCACCATAAATTTATATTCACACAGTCACAGAGGCTAATGTGCTTGTTTCATTTCTTTTAAATCATGTTCCTAATCTTTCACATCAGTAGTACAAGCTTATGTTTAATAAACACTTATATTTATTGAACATTTACTCTAGGGTAGAGACACTAGGAAACATATACTGTGACAGATATGACCATACCTGGGACCTTTCCGAAACTGACCTGGCAATGTTGACATTTTCACAAGCAGAAGTGTATGGGGGGCTGGGAATTTGAATGCTCTGGATCATGGCTACCAGTGGCCCTTCCTGCTCTGGTTGAGAAGGGATACTACCAGCACCAGGATGGATATTTGGGACCCAGGGCAATGGGTCACGTACCTGGTAGTTAGCTAGCTGTGTCACCAAAATGGTGGGCGGTAGATAGATGATAGCCAAATGCACTATAAATGTCACTGAAATGGTGTGTGGGTGGCAGTCAGGTGAACTGAAAGTGGTACTAAATGGTGGATAGGTGGGAGTCAGGTGCACTCTCAGGGTCACTGGAATAGTGTATCCTTAAATTTCCTCCCACTTTTAGCGATATTGCCTTCTCCTCCATCCTCCTTCTTCTCTGCACCTATCCTCAGGAATTATGTAGGCTGGTATCTCAGGTATGTCTATGCCATATTGGATTTATGTGCCATAACATCTGCTAAACAGAGAATGCACAGACTTGCACTGAAGATTAAAACCAGGAGGCACTGAACCTCTGTGAAACACCACATAAGCTGATAAAGTGGTGTATTAGCCACAAAACGCATCTTTGTTGTTACCAATAAGTGTATATTCAGTACTTCTGATGATTTTTACCCTTCCATGACCTCCACCCCACACTATTAAGGGCACCTCTGGCTCATAAACCCAGGGGGGGTTTTTAGGCTCCACTACAAGTTCTACTACCACCCTTACATCTCCCTGAGGACCTAGATCTGGGTCCCCCAAAGGCATTGAGTGTAACCACCCACTTCCTGCATGGAGACAGGGATATAGTCCACAAACCAAGCTGGAAGATTGCGTTTACCAATAAATTTGGATACCTACAGCTGCACTAAGTGAAAGTGCTTTTCATCACACTTAATATTTGCTACACTATAACGGCTCCCCTGTCTCTTCTCTTGTCTTCTACTTCATTTGTCCTAGTAACCTTTGTGTCAGGACCTGGATCTGAACCCGGGGCCTCTACTGTGTGTGATCGGTAACTCTTCTTGCTGCACCACCTGAGATGCTGGACAGCTCCCTGTCTGATCTCTTAAGACAACTTTGTCTTGTGTCTTGAATCTTGAACTCTTTGCTCCTCCTATGAACTTCCTGTTAAAGCCATGCCTTTGCAGTTCATGTTTGCCAGAATATCGTGCTCTCTCCAGCCAAAATCTCGCTCTTGTCACTCCCACTTCTGTCTGTATCTTTGCTACCACTCATTACTGACCTTTGGCATGTTCCTTGACTATGCTGGTGGTTGATCCCAACCTGCAACTACTTGTTACTGACCTTTGACTTGTATACTGACTATCCTTCTGCTTGATCCGTACCTGCTATATCTGCTACAGTATATCTGTTACTGGACCACCGGCTTGCTCTTGGTGGTCCTCTTAGCGAGGACCACGACCTGGTACTAACGTGCAACAAAAACCCATCTCCAGCATTAGGAGCTCTGTTAAATGCTGCTTAGTACTACACCTCGGGAGGAACCCATGTCATCCGCCATACCTATCCTGCTGGTTGGTGGAGTTTCTCCACTGCTATAGATACTGGTCTCTTAGCCTGACCCCAGACTGTGACACATCACCATTAGATCTAAAATGTAAGAGAAAATCCAAAAATTTTAGTTTGCCCCAGTACAGCAATAGAGGGCAAACCTTTCAATTTGAACTCTTTTCCGGTGAACTATTTTCTTGTCTACTCTTTACAAAATGGTAAAAATAAAATAAAAGGTTTGGCATACACCTGAAAGACCCCTGTCCGTTTTTTGTTCTATGTGGGAGATTTTCCTTCAGTTCTTTACATCTTGTTCCAGACATGGAAAATTGAGAGAAATTTCTCCAAAGCAAGGGGAAATTGTCTCCTGGCAGTTGTCAAAGCTGGAAAGGGTGCTACCATTGGATCATTTGCCTTCGACCTCTTACATTTTGGAAAGAAAAAGAAAGAACGTTACCGCACTTTAGGCTGCAGCAAATTTTCATGTTTATTTAAACAGCATCAGTAATCCCCTCTGACAAAATTATGGATTTACCATTTTCCATACCAGCGAAAAATCATCACCAGGACAAATAGAGGGGGCAAATCCCCTTAGCAGGGTCACAGACAGCAATAAAAACCTACTACTGTCCACCAATACTGTTAATGATATTATAATCATTAATTTTATTATCATCAATTATATTATTATCAATTTACTATAATCCTCATTTTTATTTTCATAATTCACTGTAGATTATCGATACTTCTATTGATTTAATGTTCTTTGATCATTCCTTTATTGGCATTTGATTTTGATCTCCAGCTTTCTGCATCACGTTACAACAATGTATATTTAAAAAAAAAAACCTTTTTATAATTTACCATTTTTTCGTGTTGTATTTTAGCCCTAATGAAGGGGCTACAGTCCCCTGAAACATGTTGGCTCTATAACAAGTCTGTCATTGGAATATTATTTTTATGGAGTTGAATATCTTGGAATGAAACTTCAAATCTAGATTTACTCATCCCTATTACAAACTACGTTGATTGTGGAAACCCTTCTGTGTGCAGGAGCTGCCACCCAAGTATTCATGGATTCCCCGTGTATACACCACCATACTATTGGATGATTACAATATTATAAAATAAACATACAAAGAAAACGTAGGGTTCCATCACCATTCATCCACTTTTACACATAAAAAATAAAAAAAATATTGCCAGAGGTTTTAATACTTCCTTACTTTAGCCAGAAAAAAAGTCTTTACATACGCTTTAAGGCTCGGTTTACACAAATGAGTTTTTTCATGCTTTTTGCAGAAACGCAATACAGTATATTTATCCACTTAAGGACCGGAAGGATTTACCCCCTTAATGACCAGGCCATTTTTTACAATTCGGCACTGCGTCGCTTTAACTGACAATTGCGCGGTCGTGGGACGTTGTACCAAAACAAAATTTATGTCCTTTTTTCCCCACAAATAGAGCTTTCTTTTGGTGGTATTTGATCACCTCTGCGGTTTTTATGTTTTGCGCAATAAACAAAAAAATAGTGGCAATTTTGAAAAAAACAATATTTTTTTATTTTTTGCTATAATAAATATCCCCAAAAAACATATTAAAAAAATTCTTCCTCAGTTAAGGCCAATATGTATTCTTCTACATATTTTTGGTAAAATAAATAAATAAATCCCAATAAGCATATATTGAGTGGTTTGCGCAAAAGTTATAGTGTCTACAAAATAGGGGATACATTTATGGCATTTTTATTATTATTATTTTTTTTACTAGTAATGGCAGTGATCAGCAATTTTTAGCAGGACTGCGACCTTGCGGCAGACAGATCGGACAATTTTGACACTTTTTTGAGACCAGTGACATTTATACAGCTTTTAGAGCTAAAAAATAGCCACTGATTACTGTATAAATGACACTGGCAGGGAATGGGGTTAACACTAGTGGTGATCAAGGGATTAAATGTGTTCCCTGGGAGGTGTTTCTAACTGTGGGGGGACTGTACTGACTGAAGGAGGAGAGAGATCGTTGTTCCTAATCATTAGGAACAGACGCTTTCTCTCTACTCCCCTGTCAGGACGGGGATATGTTTGTTTACATTGACAGATTCCCATTCTGGCTCTCTGAGGAGCGATCGTGGGTGGCCGGCGGACATCGCGGCTGCCGGTAAAGCGAATTGGGTCTGGCATCGTGCGTGTGTGCGCCCACTGTATCTATTGCGCGAGCAGCTACGGCGATTCGCGCAATTGACCCAACCTGCCACAGTATAATGACCGCGGCTGGTCGGCAAGCGGTTAACATTGTTTCCTATGATACACATTCACATCTATGCGTTTTTCAGTCGGTGCATTTTTGGAAAGGGCCAGGGACTTTCTTATCTGCAGCAGGTGGCGTTTTGCATGTAAACGCAACAGTTTTGTTTTTGTTTTTTACATGTGTTTTGCATTTTTCGATTTTTTTCTCCTTAACACAGTGTATAGCTGGTTGTTAAAGTGGAGTTCCACCCAAAAATGGAACTTCCACTTTTTGGATTCCTCCCCCCCTCCGGTGTCACATTTGGCACCTTTCAGGGGGGAGGAGGGAGCAGATACCTGTCTAATACAGGTATTTGCTCCCACTTCCTGGCATAGATTACCGCGGAGCTTGCGGTGACCTACGCCACTTCCGCCGCCTACCCCGTCCTCCCCCACTGTATTCTGTGAGACACGGAATACAGCAGGGACCTGTGAGGACGCGCAGTGCGGCTCGCGCATGTGAAGTATGGAACCAGGAAGTGAAGCCGCACGGCTTAATTTCCTTATTCCCTTACCGAGGATGGCGGCGGCAGCAGCCAAGAGCCAAAGGACGGATTGGCTTTGGCTGCCGACACCGCAGGCTTAAAAGTCAGCAGCTGCAGTATTTGTAGCTGCTGGCTTTTAATATTTTTTTTCAGCAAACCTCCGCTTTAAGAAATGGGTGCCACGTCCCTAAAAACCACGAGTCACCAGCTATCAGCAGGGAAGCTGAATGTGAAAACAAAAATTGCCGGCAATAAAAGAAAATCGGCAAATAAATTGGCAAAAAAAAAGACATGGGATCCCCCCCAATAGATTTGGAGGGGAACCCCATGGCAAAAAAAAAAAAATCCATACCAGACCCTTATCCGAACAAGCAGCCCGGCAGGTCAGAAAAGGAAGGGGACGAGTGAGCGCCCCCCCCCCCCTCTAGGTCACATGCTCTCAACATGGGGGATGCCTTGGGGCGCCTCTATCCATTCTCCAAAAAAAGTGTAAAAAGTAAGTATAGACTTTTATTAAAAAAAAAAAATGTCCTCTGGTGTAGATCTATCATCAAACCCGCCGCCTGCCGAACCCGGAGATAGAAAAAACGCATGCACGCTCCTTAACAACCAGCTATTCACAGTGTTTAAAGAGAAGAAAAAAAACGCAAAACGCATTACAAAGCGTAATAAAAAAAACAACAAAAACGTGTGTGCAAAAATGCAAAAAGCACTGTAGAACGCATCAATCGCAATCTGCGTAGATGTGAACTGAGCCTAAGCCAGAGGCAGCCAAACAACTAGTATTGTCTGAAATCGACATATTTGTGATCAATATTCAGTTTTGACTGGAGTGCACCTTTAAATATTTAAATAGAGATATTCAACAGATGTTAGACAGAGAACTCTCTAATGTGTGTACCTCCATTTTCTAAGCCATCAGTCCCCTAATTACTATTACACCATTCATTACCGGGATGGTAATATATAAAATATATCTAGGCAGGATGCCCAGTACTGAGTACTGCACACAGTTGACTTTTGTAAGTGCTCCGTCCGCCATTAATGAAAACTAATTGCCCATCAGTTGTCTTTCCAAATCTCCAAAGTGAAACGGAGGCGTCAGTAGAGACAACGTTACTTTGTTCCCAAATAACGCTTGTTTCAAAGCCTCCATCGACTTTATGAATATTTATTTTCTTTCAAGAACCTTCTCTGTAAAAACCTTACAGAAAGTAAAAGACAGAGACAAAGTAATCATTTTTATATTTGTGCTTACAATAATTACGCTGTTTGATATTCAAAAATGTTTTGCTTGTCCTTAATTGGAACAGGCGCATATTTTTTTTTTTCTTTTTATGTACTTGCATCATGTGCTCCCCTTTAGATCAGAACTTTAATTAGTGAATGTGTCAAATAGAAAATTACTTTAATGAGCCATAATGATTATAACCTTTGTTTTTTCTTTTGTTCGTTTTTTTTTTTTTTGTTTTTTTTTTTTTTTGTTTTTTGGAAAGTGCTTAATGTTTTTCAAAACAAGTTGCTTTAAAAAGTGGAAAATAAAGTAGAAAAAAAAAACGGAGCATATGAAAAATTAACCCAAAGAATTAAAAAGCTTTTGGTGTTTTATGGCTTATTTGGTATAACGAAGAAGCTTTCCATGCTTTAGCATTATTTATGAGCATAAAAGGTAAGTTGTTGTGTGGGATGATCTGTTTTGTTCTGCCTAATAGGAATGCAGTTGGCATCAGTAGAAATTATTTTTTGAGTTGCATGTGTTGCTCTTTATAAGGAATGTATTGTGTTTTAGTACATCTCACTATATTTAGTCAATTCTCGACTAAATCATTTGATTTTGATTTTTTTTATTTTATTTTTAGCTTAAAGTACAACTAAAAGCAAAACTTTTTTTTTTCTTTTTTATTGTTTTGGATAGAGTGAAGATAAATCAGTTTGTATTGCTTTCTCTGCTTCCATTAGGAAGATTCACTCTCTCTATTTGTCCTGGTTACCATTATCATTGAAAGTAAAAGAAAATCCCAAATTTTGGGTTGTCCCCAAAAAAGCGATAGAGGGGAAATCTTTCAATGGGCACACTAGCTGTGGTGCCCCAAGGAATTCCCTTAATTATAAGGGACTTCCTTTCACTTCCTGTTTGGCTATGGGACAGGAAGTGAAGGGAAATCTTCCCAATGGGACACAGATGGCAAAAAAAATGAATAAACTGACAGGCGTTATGACCCTCCCTTACCCTATACATTTTTTTTTTTAAATTGCCTATAGTTCTATATTAAAGTTGACTGGCAAAATATTATATTTAGTTTTGGATAGAGCAGAGCGTGGCGGGCTACAGCCTCTGTCAGGTTTTTCTGAGATCTTGAATTGTTACCACTACGACACTGTACCCAAATTAATTGTATATCGTTTTTTTGAGACAGATAGAGCTTTCTTTTGGTGGTATTTAATCCTCATTGGATTTTTTTTATTTTTGCTTAATAAAGGAAAAAGACCAAAATTATTTTTTTTGTTTCTGTTATAAAATAAATCATATTTCTTCATACATGTAGGCCAAATGTATTCTGCTAAATTTTTTGGGTAAAAAAAAAGGAAAGTAGGTGTATATTATTTTCTATGTGTAAATGTTACAGTCTACAAATGATGGTATACAGCAGGGGTAGGTAACCTTTTGAGCAGAGTGTGCCGAAAAATGTTTTCAAAGAAATTGAGCGTGACAATTTTCTAACAAAAAAATGTCAACTTCACACTCTCAATCACGAAAATTATTTTTTTTTATAAAGTAAATGCTGTAAACTACTTAAGTAGTGACAAATTAACATCCTGCACTCTCACGCCTCAGATCTGCCCCAATTCCTGCAACATCACACTTCAGATCACTGCCCCCCCCTGCAAATCTGTTTAACCACTGTAACCCCCTGCACATCTGCCCCACCACTGTAACCCCCTGCTCATCTGCCCCACCACTATAAACCCCCTGCTCATCTGCCCCACCACTGTAACCCCCTGCTCATCTGCTCCACCACTGTACTACCCTGCACATCTGCCCCACTACTGTACTACCCTGCACATTTGCCCCACCACTGTACTACCCTGCACATCTGCCCCACCACTGTACTACCCTGCTCTTCTGTCCCACCACTGTAACCCCCCTGCTCATCTGCCCCACAAATGTTCCCCCTTTGTCATCTGCCCCACCACTGTAACCCCCTGCTCATCTGCTCCACCACTGTACTACCCTGCACATCTGCCCCACTACTGTACTACCCTGCACATTTGCCCCACCACTGTACTACCCTGCACATCTGCCCCACCACTGTACCACCCTGCTCTTCTGTCCCACCACTGTAACCCCCCTGCTCATCTGCCCCACAAATGTTCCCCCTTTGTCATCTGCCCCACCACTGTACCTCTCTGCACATCTGCTCCACCGCCGTACCCCCATGCTCTTCTGTCTCACCGCTGAACCATCTTCTCTTATCTGCCCTATCAATATTCCCCTTTTCTCATCTGCACCACCACTGTACCTCCCTGCACATCTGCTCCACCGCCATATCCCCATACTGTTCTGTCTCACTACTGAACCATCTGCTCATCTGCCCCACCACTGTAACCCACTTTCTCATCTGCCCCACCAAAGTACCTCCTGCACATCTGTCTCACCTCTGTACCCCCCTGCTCTCCTGCCCCACCTCTGTTCCCCCTGCTCTCCTGCTCCACCACTGTTACCCCCTGTTCATCTGTCCCACCAATACACCTCTTTACACATCTGCCCCACTGCTCTACCCCCCCTGCTTTACTGCCCCACCACTGATCCCTCTCCTCATCTGGCCCAACACTGAACCCCCTGCTCATCTGCCCCATCAATGTAGCCCCTGATCTTCTGTCCACTGCTGAACCCCCTTATCTCGTCCTCCACTGTACCTCCCTGCACATCTGCCCCACCGCTTTACCCTCCTACTCTTCTGTCCCACCTCTGAACCTCTCCTGCTGATTTCCCCCACCGCTGTACCCTCTTGCTCATCTGTTCCACCGCTGTACCTTCTTCTCATCTATGATACGTGTGATTTGCAGAGTGGTGAAAGGAAGCAGAGATGAGACACATCTACCTGCCCTGGCACATCCTGCTGATCCGGCTCTCACATCCAGCCCACATGCTTAAATGGGATGTCTGTGATGTCTGTGATGTATGTGATGTATGTGATGTCTATGATGTATGTGATGTATGTGATGTATGTGATGTATGGGATGTATGTGATGTATGTGATGTCTGTGATGTATGTGATGTATGTAATGTCTGTGATGTATGGGATGTCTGTGATGCCTGTGAAGTATGTGATGTCTGTGATGTCTGTGATGTATGGGATAAATGCGATGTATGTGATGTATGTGATGTCTGTGATGTATGGGATGTCTGTGATGCCTGTGAAGTATGTGATGTCTGTGATGTCTGTGATGTATGGGATAAATGCGATGTATGTGATGTATGTGATGTATGTGATGTTTGTGATGTCTGTGATGTCTGTGATGTCTGTGATGTATGTGATGTATGTGATGTATGGGATGTATGTGATGTATGTGATGTCTGTGATGTATGTGATGTATGTAATGTCTGTGATGTATGGGATGTCTGTGATGCCTGTGAAGTATGTGATGTCTGTGATGTCTGTGATGTATGGGATAAATGCGATGTATGTGATGTATGTGATGTCTGTGATGTATGGGATGTCTGTGATGCCTGTGAAGTATGTGATGTCTGTGATGTCTGTGATGTATGGGATAAATGCGATGTATGTGATGTATGTGATGTTTGTGATGTCTGTGATGTCTGTGATGTATGTGATGTATGTGATGTCTGTGATGTATGTGATGTATGTGATGTTTGTGATGTCTGTGATGTATGGGATGTATGCGATGTATGCGATGTCTGCGATGTCTGCGATGTCTGTGATGTATGTGATGTCTGTGATGTCTGTGATGTATGTGATGTCTGTGATGTATGTGATGTCTGTGATGTATGTGATGTCTGTGATGTCTGTGATGTCTGTGATGTATGTGATGTCTGTGATGTCTGTGATGTATGTGGTGTCACATACAAGCATCTGGAATGGATGCGCAATGGTGAGCTCAGGTCAGGGGCATTTTCTGAAAGCAGTGAGCCTGTGTGCAGGATCATAAGTTGGGCCCCCGCAGCTAAAATAAAGTGCGGTGCCGCAGCTAAAGTACTGGCTGTGGCTTAAAGGGACACAGAGTGCCGGGGGTTCAGTAGTAAGTGACGCAAAGGTTCAGGAATCATTTCAACAAAGTTCCCAGAAGCTCAACAGTAATTCCACAAACTGTCACCTGATTGGGGTTTTCTCAATCACAGTGAAATCCCGTCTTTCTGAGATTGGTAGTGGCAGCGAGTCATCTTCCTCCAGATGGTGGGCGGGGCTAGCAGGACTGTGATTGGCTTTAGCAGTGGCCAATGACAGTCCTCCTCCTCCTTCTGGAAACAAGGACCGCCCCCCCCAGCAGAACTGCACCAAATCTCTTCCCCATCACAAAAGCTGACGATCACAGCTACAGCAAAGTTAGAGAATCAAACAATGTTTTCTATCTTTTACAATGTGAGGGGCCACAGTGCCTCCCCCTCAGTGCAGGTGCAGTGTGGGGAATTCTGAAATTGGAATACATTAGTGTCTCACTGACACTTCCCTTCACTGCTCTGCTGATGGGGAGGGAGTCGAGTGCCGGAAAAAGAGGCTTTGAATGCAGCTTGTGGCACCAGTGCCGGGGGTTGCCTACCCCTGGTATACAGTATATATTTGAACATTGATCAGTCCTGATGTTCTGATTGCCTTCTTTAATGGGGCACTAAATACCATTCAAATACAGTACAAAACACCCTAATATTACCCCATTTTAGAATGTAGACAGTTTAGTAAGAGACATGGTAAGTTTTGTGAAGGTGTAATTTTTTTTGTCACAATTTTTTTGGAAACTTAAAAAAATGTAATACGGTAAATGTTTTAGCAAGTTATTACTCACACACAGGATAGGCATACTTACAATTACACCCCGAAATACATTCATCTACTCCTCCTTAATATGAGTATACCGCATGTGTGAGACTCTTTTGACAGCCTAGATGCATAGAGGAGCCCAAAATCCAGAGAGCACCTTTGGGCTTTGAGCCAGGTTCACTTATATGCGATGTGGAGAACCAGATCAATTACAGCGACGGTTCCCATATCGCATCTCTCCCGCAGGCAGTTCACACCGCTCTCTGCGAACCACTGCGGGTGTCAAAACAATGTCAATGACACCCCACGATCGGTTCACAGATCACAGTGCGGACTGTGGATTATAACTGGAATCATATTGCATGGGTGAGAACACCTATGCGATCCGATTCCAGTGCAGGGAAAGGAAAAAGTCCCTGCACCTTTTTTTTCTGCAAATCCAATGCGAGTTGTATGGCTGAACTCGCACTGCACAGACATCGTATGTGATCGGCACCTGTGGTGCGGGTGCGAATCACATGCGATGTCTGAGATCGCACAAGCATGAACCTGGGGTTAAAGCAGAACTTCAGTCATTTTTTTCAACTTTCCATCTATTAAATCTTCTGCCCTTGTTGGAAGGGTAGATTGAGTGACTCTAAAGTATCACGCACCTCATCCCTAGTATTGAGAATGAATGGAAATAAGAGGATGGGATTATAGCGGTGCTCCAATAAGGAAATGTACATATAGAATAAAATTGTATAATTCTTTATTATTACCTAAAATAGAGAAAAGGTTCAATAAAAATAATTGATGGAGCATATGCAATTTGCCTTTTACTGGTTGCTGGTGTCCACAAGGGCAAAGAAGGTCAAAGGTAGATGTTATATCCCAACATGTTTCGCCAGCATTGGCTTCCTCAGGGGATTATTTAGGACCACCAGTACTAACACAGCTCTAGCACTAAAAAGATACAAAAAAGTTTTGGTCAATTATGAAATATAAAAAAGAAAAAAAAAATATATACATAGATATAAGAAACACACATGTATACATAACATCTGTCATGGCTTCGAGGATATATACCCACCTCCACCAATCCTAGACAAAGAGCGCAGGATGGGAAAGCCCTGTCAGCCCTACCAAGTGACAGCGGGGGAGGCCGTGCATAACCACAGTAGGTATAAAATATATGTATTAATCCTATTCTGCCCTGGTTGTTTTAACTTTGGATAGTAAAACATTTCTTTTTCTACCAGTAAATACCTTATACAGCCCACTTCCTGTTTCTTGTCTGGTCAATAGCCTAGGCTTATGACATCATGCAGTTGACAGCCATGGCAGGAATTATACCCCCTGTAAACCCACCAATCACAAACTATTCATAAGGGCCTGGAATGGATTGGGGGGGACACAACACCGTTTTAATTTATTCTTTGTTGGCAATTCTTTTTTTTACATTCAGCTGACAGCGGGTAACCCCGCTGACAGCTGATGACTCATCTGTTGTTAAACACGCGGCTGCCCCAAGCTCCTTAACAACCGGCTATTCGCAGTTTGTTAAGGAGAAAACAAATGCAAAACACATGTAAAAACGCATCAGGAAAGCAACACTTATGTTTTTGGTGTGGGACCATTAACCGCCTGCTGACCACCCACTGCAGTAAAATGGCAGAATGGCACGGCTGGGCAAAAGGACGTTACCTTACGTCGCTTCGCCGTTTGGCCACAAGGGGCGCGCACGCCCGCAGTGTGTGCCCGACTCCGATGCGAGTGCCCGGTGGATGCGATGACCGCTGGGCTCCCGCGATCGCTCATGACAGAGCGAGAACCGGGATCTGTGTGTTTACAGGTTCTTTCAGGGGAGAGGAGACAGATTGTGTGTTCATACTAAGTATGAACACCGATCTTCCCCTCCTCCTAGACAGTCCCATCCCCCCACAGTTAGAAACACACCTGGAACCCCTTGATTGCTCCCTAGTGTTAACCCCTTCCCTGTCAGTGACATTTACACAGTAAACAGTGCATTTTATAGCACTGATCTCTGTATAATTGTCAATGGTTTCAAAAATGTGTCAAAAGTGCCCGATGTGTCCGCCATAATGTCGCAGTCCCGATAAAAATCGCCGATCGCTGCCATTACTAGTAAAAAAAAAACAATAATAAAAATGCCATAAATCTATCCACTATTGTTTAGACGCTATAACTTTTGCGCAAACCAATCAATATACACTTATTGCGATTTTTTTTTTACCAAAAATATGTAGAAGAATACATATCGGCCTAAACTGAGGAAAAAAAATAGTTTTTTTGATAAAAAATGGGGATATTTATTTAACAAAAAGTAAAAGATATTGTGTTTTTTTCAAAATTGTCGCTTTTCTTTTGTTTATAGCGCAAAAAATAAAAACCTCAGAGGCGATCAAATACCACCAAAAGAAAGCTCTATTTGTGGGGAAAAAAAGGATTGCAATTTTGTTTGGGTACACCGTCGCACGACCGCGCAATTGTCAGTTGAAGCAACGCAGTGCCGAAGCGCAAAAAATGGCCTGGTCATTGAGCAGCCAAATCTTCCGGGGCCAAAGTGGTTAAAGTCTATTACAGGCAAAATGCAATCTGCTATGGGAAAAAAAAGTCCCTGACCCTTTTCAAAAAACGCAGCGGGTGAAAAACGCATAGATGTGAACATGCCCCATAGAAAACCTTATTAAATGTTTAGGCATAGGTGTGAAGCTAGCCTAAAGGCAGACAGTGTAGGATAGAGAATTCCAGAGGGAGAAAGAGGCTCTGGAGAAGTCCTGAAGGAGCTAGAGAGCAGGAGGGCTTAGGAAAAACAGAGAGGACAGTTTAGGTGATTTTATATACTGTATATTATCTAGGTAAGCAGGAAATGTATATAACCTTGATGATAATGGGTAACATAAAGTATAATGTGCAATTGATCGTTAATAGTCCAGGAGTTCTTAATGTGTGTGGTCCATTGATTTTTATATGTCTTCATATTTGCGCTAACAGGGAGTTGATTTTTTTTTTGTATTATTTAATGGCAAATGGAAGTGATAGGATATCTGTCTAATAATATGGGCACAGATATAGCTCCAAACTGTCCCTTATTTGGAGGGACTTTGCCTCTTTTGAAACCAAATCTTTCTGTTACTCCTTGCCCCTTAGTTGTTGCTCTTTTTTTGGTGCAATGTATTGACCTCTATACAAACTATTAAGAATTAAACTATGAAAAGTGTTTTGTTATACTAAGAGCCCTTTCACACTGGGGCGGGGGCGGCGCCGGCGGTAAAACGCTGCTATTATTAGCAGCGTTTTACCGTCGGTATGCGGCCGCTTGCGGGGCGGTTTTACCCCCCGCTAGCGGCCGAGAAAGGGTTAAATAACACCGCAAAGCGCCTCTGCAGAGGCGCTTTGCGGGTGGTATAGCCGCGCCATCCCATTGATTTCAATGGGCAGGAGCGGTGAAGGAGCGGTATACACTCCGCTCCTTCACCGCTCCGAAGATGCTGCTAGCAGGACTTTTTTTCCCGTCCTGCTAGCGCACCGCTCCAGTGTGAAAGCCCTCGGGGCTTTCACACTGGAATTAAGGCAGCGGCACTTTCGGGTCGGTTTGCAGGCGCTATTATTAGCGCAATAGCGCCTGCAAACCGCCCCAGTGTGAAAGGGCTCTTAATCTTAATCTCTTAAATTAAAATTATTTTATTTGACACTTTGAAAGTCTTTAATAAAAGAAAAATTAGTGCTCAAAAATCACGTATTGGTTTAACCACTTTAAGACTGCCCCATAGCAGTTATACTGCTACAGGACGGCTCTCCTGTGCAAATATATATATATATATATATATGTACGTGATTCTGCATTTCCGCCTGCAGGGGGCACATGCGCACTGCCGGCGGGCCGCTTCTGCTGTGAAAATTTACACCAGAAGCCAATCTGCGGGTCCCGGGGACTTGATCTCCGTCGGCACCTGCCTATCGTGTGTAAACAACACAAAACAGGGATCTGCCTAAGTAAACAAGGCAGATCCTGAGTCTGACAGGGGTGGGGAGGCATGGATCCTGTGTCTCTGCAAAGCAGGGACTAGAATCCATGTCTTCCCTTAGTAAAAGAATCCATGTCTTCCCTTAGTACAGTGTACACAAATACTGGCTAGGCACACATTTAATCCTTTGATCGCCCTAGATATTTAACCCCTTCCCTGCCCGGGTCATTAGTATAGAGACAGTGTATATTTCTTAGCATTGATCACTACATTAGTGTCACTGGTTCCCACAAAGTGTCAAAAGTGTCAGTTAGTGTCCGATTCCCCGCCGTAATATCGCAGTCCCGCTATCGCTGATCACTCCGATTACTAGTATAAAAAAAAATAATAATTAAAAATTCCATAAATACATCCCATAGTTTGTAGACCCTATAACGTTTTTGTAAACTAATCAAGATACAAGTATTGGGATTTTTTTCCCAAAAATACGATTATGCTATATAACAGAATACATATTGGCCTCAATTTATGAAGATTTTTTTTTTATTGGATCTATCTATTTATATTGGATTTATTGGATGTTTTATAACAGAAAGTTTAAAGGGAGTGCCACATTGGAGTTTAGTATTACAATATGGTTTTTAATCATATCTGTATTTATATATATTTTTTGTAATAAAATTAATATATTATTTGAGACTGTTATCTTCAGTTATAAGGTACCATTAAAGTCCACTCCAAGCCTCCCTTTCCTATATTTTTACAGAAAGTAAAATATATATATATATATTTTTTTTTTCAAAATTGTCGGTCTTTTTTGTTTTGTTTATATCGCACAAAATAAAAACCGCACAGGTGATCAAATACCACCAAAAGTAAGCTCTGTTTGTGGGGGATAAATCTTCCGGAGCTGAAGTGGTTAACAATCTTAAATTAGAAGCTGATTGGCCACCATGCAGAGCTGCACCAGATTTTTGCACTCAGTTTCAGTAAATCAACCCCCCAGTGTGTATAAATACCTAAACTTACTAAAAATACTAACGTTTTACTTTTACTTGCCAGAAGGAAATAACCCAAAGTTACTCAGCTAAGAACAATCTCGTAGAAGCAACTTATTTGTCCTATGCCTTATAAACAAGAGTCTCTGGTGGCTTCCTGTATTATCATTTTAACATATAGCACATCCTCATTTACCCTTCACATTACGGTTATTTGCCAATACCGCACTTGTTCCCTTTGCGCCTTTTAACAATCCAAACTGCTTCTTTGGACATTTCAGGGACCTTGCTGCAGGGGGGGTGACCTTGTGCGCCAAATTCCTCGTGTCACTGGTTCAGCTCATCCGTACAGCGCGGCGCCGCGCTCACATCCCATAAAAATAATAACGTGCCGTAACGATCACAAAAAAAGAAAAACAAAGGGAAGAATTTCGTCGGCTAATTGGCTCTTTTTGTGTAATCAGTTTTAGATTTGCTCTTAATTACTACGGTACATTTGTCCTTCCTTAATTGAGAGAAGATAAAACACATCTTAACGCAAGAAAAATAATGACTTCAATTTAGGGGAAAACAGAAAAACAGATTTCATGAATCATAAATCGTACTTGTGTTTATTTTTCTGGCCCGCATGTGATTTGTATACTCTAGTATTTCTCGAGATAAGCCATAAGCAGGGTGTTATTTTAACTTTAAGCTGGCAAAATTGCATCAATTTCTGCGCATAAAAGTTCACATAATGCGTATTTATTGTATAGTTTAATGTATACCTGCATCACATATGATCGTTAGCTGATATAAACCATTAAAGGCTTAAACCCCCCCCCCCCCATTGCAGGCTGCTGTTTGGGCTGGAATTACACCTATGCATTTTTCCTCAATGCGTTTCCATTGAAATCAATGGGCATGCATCAAAATGCATGTTAACTACTTGCCTACCGGGCCAAATCTGATACTTCGTTCCTACATGTAAAAATCATAATTTTTTTGCTAGAAAATGACTCAGAACCCCCAAATATATATATGTTTTTTTATCTTGGGCCTTGGGAATAAAAGGGTGGTTGATGCACGGTATTTGCGCAGTCATTTTTCAAACGCGTTTTTTTTGGGGAAAAAACTGTTTCATGCATAAAAAAAAAAAAACAGCAAAGTTAGCCCAATTTGTTTGCATAATGTGAAAGATGATGTTACCCCGAGTAAATAGATACCTCACATGTCACTCTTTGAAATTGCCCACACTTGTGGAATGGCGCCAAACTCGCACATAGTGTCAGAGGCGCAGCGGCGGCGGGGGACTGTGTCCCGACTCCCGAATAAATGGAAGCAAGTAAACATTCATTGATGGGCACTGGTAGGCTGCATTGATAGGCACTGGTAGGCTGCATTTGATGGGCACTGGTAGGCTGCATTGATGGTCTCCGGTAGGCTGCATTGATAGGCACTGGTAGGCTGCATTTGATGGGCACTGGTAGGCTGCATTGATAGGCACTGGCAGGCTGCATTGATGGGAGCTGGTAGGCTGCATTGATAGGCACTGGTAGGCTGCATTAATGGTCACTGGTAGGCTGCATTGATAGGCACTGGTAGGCTGCATTGATAGGCACTGGTAGGCTGCATTTGATGGGCGTTGGTAGGCTGCATTGATGGGCGCTGGTAGGCTGCATTGATAGGCACTGGTAGACTGCATTTGATGGGCGCTTGTAGGCTGCATTGATGGTCACTGGTAGGCTGCATTTGATGGGCGCTGGTGAGGCTGCATTTAATGGGCGCTGGTGAGGCAGAATTTGAAGGGCACTTTATTAAAAAGGTGGGGTATACATGAGCAGGGCAAAGAGGGTGGAGTCAGGGGTGGAGCTTTGGGGATTTGGAAAAATTAGGTTTTGCCTAGGGTGTCAAAAATCCTTGCACCAGCCCTGGTGGTTTGAACGTCATTTACATATGTGGGCGCGACCTATATATGAGTTTGCTTCTGCGCACGAGCGCGGGATGGGGGACGCTTAATTTTTTTATTTTTTATTATTGTATATTTTACTTTGATTTTTCTTTTAAACTTAAAGTTTTATTAAGTTTCAAGGTAGACATACATATGATTGTCGATAGGAGTTTTTCTGCAGACAGTTGAAACATTACTTAGTACATATTTTCATAACATGTTAATAGAGTGTTAGCTTAAACAATACATAGTAGCGTCAGATTTTCTTAGTACCCCACCCCACTCACCCCCAGTGGGTACTAACTGTAAGTACAGACTGGGCACCAAGTTAGGAGTGTAAAGAACAGAACTGCAATTAACACTGGTATTTAACATAACATCGGGTGTCAACAAAAGTGAGCAAAGTATCATTAACCATGAGCTACTTTGATTTTTCTATTTTGATACTTTCTTTTTACTTTTTTTTTTTTCTTTAATCACTTTTATTGCTGTTACAAGGAATGTAAACATCTCAGGTCCCATTCACACATGAGCATTTTGTAGCTTGAGTGGAAAAAATCCATTATTCTCTATTGAGATGGTTCACATCTCTACTCCAAGTCGCCTGAAGCTCAAACAAGTTCTGGACCCTTTTTTGTTGCTCAAATCGGGCAGATTTGGACGTTTTTGTAGCAGGAAGCAGATGACAAAATCTACAAACATAGCAACAAATGATGAAAAAGATGATCATTTTTCCTATTGGCTAATAAAAAACACCAAAGCTCGAAAACGCCGGAAAACGCTGCATGAAAATGCACAAATATGCGCAAATACGCGTGCTAAAACATGCAACAAAACGCAGGAAAAACGCTCAAAAACACCACGCTCAGGTGTGAATGGGGCCTAATAGGAATAGTGTGTGACAGGTCCACTTTACAGTGAAATCTGGGGTCAATAAGTCCCTAGATCTCACTTCTAGGCTGTCGAGGCGTTGGCATTTTTTCAAATGCAAAGGCAGGCGTGACATTATACAATCGTGCCCGGCCTCCGAAAGATCATAGAGGCGTCTGGGGGCCATCTTGCCGACTTCCGGCATGGACCGATTCCTTCTCCCTCTCGGTGATTGTACGGGCAAGCTGGGAAAAGCACCGGAGGGTGGGAACATTTGCATTTACAGTCCCACTAGTACCAGGGGATGCTTCTTGTTCTGTATCTATACCAGGGATGTTGACCATTGGCTTACTTGGGTGGTCATTTGCTTTCTAAGCAACTGAACAGCCGCTATGATTGTTCTTATGGTGCAGGGGATCTCCGGCTCTAAAAGAAGATATCTGAATGATGCTGTAGCTGCACCCATCATTCAGATATCTCCTCTCAAAGTCAACAACGTCATATGATGTTGTTGGGCGGGAAGTGGTTAAAGTGGTTGTAAACCTCAGACGTGAAATATGAACAAAGCATATGCCTCTTTAGTGTGTACTTGTCACAATTAAAGAGGTTGTAAATGCCGGATAAAAAAAAAAAAAAAAAACTCTGTAAGACAAATGCATAATGGGCTAGTATGCATTGCATACTAGCTCATTATGAAATACTTACCTTAGAACGAAGCCTTCCAGCCATGCCCGCACACCACTGAGACGGCTGACATCTTTCCCGGAGTTACTTCCTGGTTCGTGGGCTCCGGCGCTGTGATTGGCTGGAGCAGCGATGACATCACTCCCGCACGGGCACACGGGAGCCGCCGGTCACTGCACAGGGCTCTAAAGATACGGCACAGGCGGCCGCACCTTCAGAGCGCATACGCGATGATGTCATCAGCGCAGTATACAGTAAATATCTTGTAAACGGTGCAAGTTTAGGAGATATTTACAGTACCTATAGGTAAGCCTTATTATAGATTTACCTATAGGGACAAGCATTAGAGGAGAGTTTACTTCCTCTGAAAGAGCACTTAGGGGTTGATTTACTAAATGCAAATAGACTGTGCACTTTGCCCTCTGCAAGTGGGGTTATAACCTTCCCTTACTCCGCTCTGAGGGGTGGAGCGAAACACATTGGGGGTGTGGCCTGGTTGGAACCCAGGCTGAGGTTGCCATATTTCACCAGTTGATGGGATTGTTCAGATGTGTGGCTACAGTTAGGGTCCTCTCACACTGGGGCAGTTTGCAGGCGCTATTGCGCTAATAATAGCGCCTGCAAACCGACCCGAAAGTGCCGCTGCTTTCATTCCAGTGTGAAAGCCCCGAGGGCTTTCACACTGGAGCGATGCGCTGGCAGGATGGTAAAAAAAGTCCTGCCAGCAGCATCTTCGGAGCGGTGAAGGAGCATAGTGTATACCGCTCCTTTGCCGCTCCTGCCCATTGAAATCAATGGGACGGCGCGGCTATACCGCCGGCAAAGCGCCTCTGCAGAGGCGCTTTGCGGTGGTTTTAACCCTTCCTTTAACCCCCTTAAAACCACCCCGCTAGCGGCCGCATACCGACGGTAAAGCGCCGCTTACAATAGCGGCGCTTTACCTCCGACAACGCCCCCCGCCCCAGTGTGAAAGGACTCTTAGACTTTCTGTTACATTCAGGAGTTATAACCTTCCCTTACTCTGCTCCGAGGGGTGGAGTGAAAAACATTGGGGTTGTGGCCTGGTTGGAACACAGACTTAGGTTGCCATACTTTACCAGGTGATGGGATTGTTCAGATGTGCGGTTACCGGGTGGCTTTCTGTTACATTCAGGGGTTATAACCTTCCCTTACTCTGCTCCGAGGGGCGGAGCGAAACACATTAGGGGTGTGGCCTGGTTGGAGCCCAGGCTTAGGTTGCCATACTTCACCAGTTGATGGGATTGTTCAGATGTGCGGTTACCGGGTGGCTTTCTGTTACATTCAGGGGTTATAACCTTCCCTTACTCTGCTCCGAGGGGTGGAGTGAAAAACATTGGGGTTGTGGCCTGGTTGGAACACAGACTTAGGTTGCCATACTTCACCAGGTGATGGGATTGTTCAGATGTGCGGTTACCGGGTGGCTTTCTGTTACATTCAGGGGTTATAACCTTCCCTTACTCTGCTCCGAGGGGCGGAGCGAAACACATTAGGGGTGTGGCCTGGTTGGAGCCCAGGCTTAGGTTGCCATACTTCACCAGTTGATGGGATTGTTCAGATGTGTGACTACGGGGAGACTTTCTGTTTATATATAACTCCTGATATTCGGGGGTTATATATAACCTTCCCTTACTCTATTCAAAATGAAAAAAGAAAGTTTTGTCTCCAGTTCTAAAGACAGAAACATATTTGACTGATATCTGGCCCGTCTTCCGTTGCCATAACGATTCGTGTAGATCTCAGAAAATGTAACTTTATTTATTTACCGCTAATTCCCCCTGTCATCTTGTCAAGCGAAAATTAATCTCATGTTGCTCAATTTCATCGCCATCCGACTCCATTCCAGGACGCCGGATTCAATTTAGATTTGTGTGGCGAACGGGCGGCCCGGATCTCATTGTACAGAGCTTGTTCTTGCAATTGTTCCGTAATGTTATTTCTTTGGCTCTCTATTCCCTCTGTGGTCCATTCGGACGCCCTACCAGCGCTCCGGCCATTTGCTCCTGAAAGATATTTTCGCCCAACTTTGTGAATAATTGGTCTATTATGAGTTCGGCATCCCATCGCTTATCCATCTTGGTCAGTGTGATCTCATTTAACCTGGCGTCTCTCTCTTTATTCTCTGTCTCCGAAGGTAGCGTTTTACATTTGTCTGTGTCAACCGGCACAGCCGTCCTGCAAACTAATGAAACCGGAGAATACACTTTACTGTAACAGAAGGAGAGGGACAATGTAGAAATATTTTCTCAAAATGTCAGAAAATCGATGGCGGAGGACACAAACGGCTACGTTCCTGAAATTCAGTTTTCTGCTGCTGCAATAACTGAAACTTTTGTTTACTAATAGACTTTTCTTTAGCCGGCACCGGCATACTTTGAGCGAAGTAATAATAGAAATTAAGTCTAAATATTCAAAACAAGTCAAATTTAAAAAAAAAAAATGAAACAAAAAGCAAAAAAAAAAAGCATGCAGTACATCTCTACAATACATGCACAACCCCCACCATGCTTTGTCTTTTTTAACCCCTTCTGTCAAGCCCCAACATCCCTTTAACCACTTGAGTACCAGTACTAAGACAGGAAGAGTCTTATTGGCCTGATTACTGGGTGAAAATAATGGGAAAAAATATATAAATAAGAAAAATTATAGGTATAAAAGAAGAAAAACAAAAAACAAAAAATAAACTCAGCCATCCTATTTGAGGATTAATAAATTACATTAACCACTTGAGCTCCGAAAGGTTTTACCCTCTTCATAAGAAACACCAGGTATCCGCGAGAAGAGAACTTCAGCCCCCCTAACAAGGAACATCACCTAAGTGAGGTTCTAAAGACAGAAACAATCTAAATTTTTTCTTTACCCTCTTCATGGCCAGGCCATTTTTTGCTATTTATTACTGCGCTACTTTTCCTAGTAATTGCGCAGTCATGCAACACTGTATGCAAATAAAATTTATATCATTTTTTTTCACACAAATAGAGCTTTCTTTTGGTCTCCACTGGGTTTTCATTTTTTGCAATACGAACAAAAAAAGACCCACATTTAAAAAAAAAATGTATATACACTAATTAGCAAAAGTATTGGGACTCCTGCCCGAACTTTAATAGCATCCCAGTCTTAGTCCATAGGGTTCAATATTGAGTTGGCCCACCTTTTGCAGCTATAACAGCTTCAATTCTTCTGGGAAGGCTGTCCACAAGGTTTAGGAGTGTGTCTATGGGAATGTTTGATCATTCTTCCAGAAGCGCATTTGTGAGGTCAGGCACTGATGTTGGGCGAGAAGGCCTGGCTCGAAGTCTCCGCTCTAATTCATCCCAAAAGTGTTCTATAAGGTTGAGGTCAGGACTCTATGCAGGCCAGTCAAGTTCCTCCACCCCAAACTCGCTCATCTATGTCTTTATGGACCTTGCTTTGTGCACTTGTCTCCAAATCATTTGGTGGAGGGGGATTAGGGTTACTCTTAAGGAGTAAGCGTACCAAGACATTTTGGACAATTTCATGCTCCCAACTTTGCAGGAACAGTTTGGGGGTGGCCCCTTCTTGTTTCAGTGAGTTTGGGGTGCAGGAACTTGACTGGCCTGCACAGAGTCCTGACCTCAACCTGATAAAACACCTTTGGGATGATTGCTTTGTGCACTGGTGCGAAAAGAGAGGATTGTCCCCCAGCCGACAATGATTGAAAAATATACTAAAAAAAGTAGCGTAGTAAATAATTTTTATTTGAACAAAGTATCAAAAATTGTTGCTCTAAACATAAATAGTCAAAACATGAGCTGTAGTACAAAAATAATAAATTAAAAACAAAGCCAATGGCATGAAAGTATACAATGATGGTACACGATGATATTTCACCATGAAAAACAGTAGTACATGGGTCTTATATGTAAGATCCTGATGCGTTTCGACCCCAGCGGGTCTTCTTCAGAGGATATATATAAACTGTAAATATATTGACAAAAAAGAACATTACACAAATATTTTTATTTTTTATATATATTTACCGGTCACATTGTATTAAGTCATGTTGGGTAGCCTCTGTATAGAAAAAATTCCCTTTGGCTTGATCCCAAATACAGAGGCTACCCAACATGACCAGTAAATATATATAAAAAATAAAAATATTTGTTTAGTGTTCTTTTTTTTTTTTCCACCTTTTTGAAGAATCCTAATACATGTCAATACATTTACAGTTTATACATATCCTCTGAAGAAGACCCGCTGGGGTCAAAACGTGTCAGCATCTTACATATAAGACCCATGTACTACTGTTTTTCATGGTGTAATATCATCGTGTACCATCATTGTATACTGTCATGCCATTGGCTTTGTTTTTAATTTATTATTTTTGTACTACAGCTCATGTTTTGACTATTTATGTTTAGAGCAACAATTTTTGTTACTTTGTTAAAATAAAAATTGTTTACTACGCTAATTTTTAGTATATTTTTCAATCATTGTCGGCTGCTAAAAAAC
This sequence comes from Lithobates clamitans, assembly GCA_037952925.1. Lineage (NCBI taxonomy): Eukaryota > Metazoa > Chordata > Amphibia > Anura > Ranidae > Lithobates > Lithobates clamitans. Next base: position 194,027 of record JBBGZY010001614.1, read on the forward strand.
CCCTCATGGGGGACAATCCTCTCTTTTGACAATTTTATTTGGGGTGTGCAGCCATTTTTTGTCTTTTCTCTTATGGGTGTTTTTCTTCTTTTTATGTGCACTGGTGTGCAGTCTTGTTGGAACAGGAAGGGGCCATCCCCAAACTGTTCCCACAATGTTGGGAGCATGAAACTGTCCAAATGTCTTGGTATGCTGACACTAGGGATGAGCCGAACACCCCCCTGTTCGGTTCGCACCAGAACTTGCGAACAGGCAAAAAATTAGTTTGAACACGCGAACACCGTTAAAGTCTATGGGACACGAACATGAATAATCAAAAGTGCTAATTTAAAGGGTTATATGCAAGTTATTGTCATAAACAGTGTTTTGGGGACTCGGGTCCTGCCCCAGGGGACATGTATCAATGCAAAAAAAAGTTTTAAAAACGGACGTTTTTTCAGGAGCAGTGATTTTAATAATGCTTAAAGTGAAACAATAAAAGTGTAATATTCCTATAAATTTCGTACCTGGGGGGTGTCTATAGTATGTAAAGGGGCGCATGTTTCCCGTTTTTAGAACAGTCTGACAGCAAAATGTCCCCCCCTCTTTTCCTGCAGCCTGCCAGGTTGCATGATCGGATAAGGGTCTGGTATGGATTTTTAGGGGGACCCCACGCCATTTTTTTTTTACATTTTGGTGTGTGGTTCACCTTAAAATCCATACCAGACCTGAAGGGCCTGGTATAGAATTTAGGGGGACCCCCCACCTCATTTTTTTTTTTTAATTTTGGTTTGGGGTTCCCCTGTGGGGAATTCCCATGCCGTTTTTATCAACGAACTTTAATGTGTATTGTCAGACCGGCAATTCATTAATAGCCGCGAGTAGTTTTAAATGACTTTTTTCCTTAGAAATGTCATTTTGCTATCAGACTGTTCTAAACACAGGAAACATGCTCCCCTTTACAGGCATACTATAGACACCCCCCAGGTACGAAATTTAAAGGGATATTACACTTTTATTGTTTCACTTTAAGCATTATTAAAATCACTGCTTCTGAAAAAACGGACATTTTTAAGACTTTTTTTTGCATTGATCCATGTCCTCTGGGGCAGGACCCAGGTCCCCAAACACTTTTTATGACAATACCATGCATATAAGCCTTTAAAATTAGTAGTGATCGCTGTCATGTCAGTGGAAGCCCATCCCCCCATAGTTAGAATCACTCCCTAGGACACACTTAACCCCTTGATCGCCCCCTAGGGTTAACCCCTTCCCTGCCAGTGTCATTTACACAGTAATCAGTGCATTTTTATAGCACTGATCGCTGTATAAATGACAATGGTTCTAAAATAGTGTCAAAAGTGTCCGATGTGTCCGCCATAATTTTGCAGTCACAATAAAAATCACAGATTGCCGCCATTACTAATAAAAAAAAAATAAATAAAACTGCCATAAATCTATCCCCTATTTTGTAGACGCTATAACTTTTGCGCAAACCAGTCAATATACACTTTTTGCGATTTTTTTTTTTTCCCAAAAATATGTAGAAGGATACATATCGGCCTAAACTGAGGAAAAAATTTGATTTTTTATATATTTTTTTGGGGGGTATTTATTATAGCAAAAAGTAAAAAATATTGGTTTTTTTTTTCAAAATTTTCGTACTTTTTTTGCTTATATCGCAAAAAAAAAAAAAAACGCAGAGGTGATCAAATACCACCAAAAGAAAGCTCTATTTGTGGGAAAGAAAGGACGTCAATTTTGTTTGGGTGCAACGTCGCACGACTGCGCAATTGTCGGTTAAAGCGACGCAGCCCTGTATCGCAAAAAGTGCTCTGGACAGAAAGGGGGTAAATTCTTGCAGGGCTGAAGTGGTTAAAGTGAAAAGTCTTGTTTTTTTTCCAATAAAAATAACAAGCCTGTCATACTTACCTGTTCTGTGCAGTTGATTTGCACAGAGCAGCCCAGATCCTCCTCTTCTCGGGTCCCTCTTCTGTGCTGCTGGCCCCTCCCTCCTGTTCAGTGCCCCCACAGCAAGCAGCTTGCTATGGGGGATACCCGAGCCATGTCACAGCTCCCTGTGTCCATTTAGACGCAAATCCCTGCCCCCTCTCTCTCCTAAATGGCCATCTGACTTTGATTGACAGCAGCGGCAGCCAATGGCGACACTGCTTTGTCACAGCCAATCAGGGAGGGAGAATTTCAGACGGCTGAGACACTCGTGGACATCGCTGGACAGAGAAGGACCTCAGGTAAGTATTAGGCTCTGTTCCCACTACTGCAAGTTGTTGTGCAGCTTGACACATGTGATGTCGCATGACAAGTCAAAATCTATGTATTTCAATGGTCACTGTTCTAATTGGTGCGACTCAAGTCGCAGCAACTCCAAAAAAGGTTTTTGTACTACTTTGTTCCTACTTCGGTGCGACTTGTTCTCCCATGGTTCTCACCAGTCGCATGACATTCGCCAACAACTGCATTGCAAAGTCGCACTGTAAATTGCATGACTTTGGGGTCGTAATAGTGGAAACCTAACCCTTGGGGGGCTGAGGGAGGGGGGGGGTGCTGCACACAGAAGGCTTTTTATCTTAATGCATAGAATGCATTTAGATCAAGAAAAACTTTCTGCCTGCCTGCACACTGGACGTTATAAAAACGCTAGTACCGTTAGCTGCAGAAAGCTGTAGCTGTTTAATAAGTTTTGCAGTGTTTTTGCAACATTTTTTAGCAAAACTATATTCCCACAAAAGCTTATGGCTCAAAAATGCTGATAAACATCAAATAGCCGTGTTTTTCAGAGTTTTTCAGAGTTAGATCGTATTTACAGCTGAAAATCTCCTCTTAACCACTTCAGCCCTGGAAGATTTGGCCGCTGAATGACCAGAGAACTTTTTGGCGATTTGGCACAGCGTCGCTTTAACTGACAATTGCGCGGTCGTGCGACGTTGCACCCAAACAAAATGTATGTCCTTTTTTCCCCACAAATAAAGCTTTCCTTTGGTGGCAATTGATCGCCTCTGCAGTTTTTATTTTTTTTCCTCAGTTTAGGCCGATATGTATTCTTCTACATATTTTTGGTAAAAAAAAAAAATTGCAATAAGTGTATATTGATTGGTGTGCGCAAAATTTATAGCGTCTACAAAACAGGGGATAGATTTATGGCATTTTTATTAGTAATGGCAGCGATCTGCGATTTTTATCGGGACTGCAACATTATGGCGGACACATCGGAGACTTTTGACACATTTTTAAGACCATTGTCATTTATACAGCGATCAGTGCTATAAAAATGCACTGATTACTGTATAAATGTCACTGGCAGGGAAGGGGTTAACACTAGGGGGCGATCAAGGGGTTAACTGTGTTCCCTGTGTGTGTTCTAACTGTAGGGGGGAGGGGACTAACCTATAGGAAAGAACAGATCGGGGTTCTTAGCTATTAGGAACACACGATCTGTCTCTCCTCACAGAACAGAACAGGGATTTGTGTGTTTACACACATACACGTCCCTGTTCTGCCTCTCGTGCCCGCCATCGCTCGTGGCTGGCGGTCATCGTGCCCGTCGGCCACGAGCATCGGCACCCCCGCACGTGCCCGCACGCCTGCTATCCCGATCCCGCGAGCCGACGTATAGCTACGATGGTTCGCGGGATTGTGCCGACCTGACGCAGTATAATAACGGTGGCTGGTCGGCAAGCGGTTAAAACCCACTAATTCTATTTTATTTTCCAGACAGAAAACTCCAAACTCTGCCAAAAAACACTGATAACAGCCTATGTGTGCACAGATTGGACACATAGGAGAACATACTGGGGAGTTTACTGGCTGCAGAATAAAAATATCTGAAGTCAAAAACACCCGCTGTAAAAACGTTCAGTGTGCGTGAGGCCTTCGGGTTCCGTAAAAGCACTTTTATCGGGATCAACAGCTATTTTTCTGTACTTGCAGAAAATATACGTAGCCTAAAAAAAAAAAAAAGGAAACTAAAGCAGCCACCACACCTGAGGTTAACTGGAATATTTTACATTTTCGCTCATGACTTTAGATGTAGCTTTTGATGAACTACCTGATTTGTAATTCCCCACCATTCAAGCAGAGGACCATTTCTTATACTTAGCTGCTGAATCATAGTTTGTCATTTCACTTAAATATTGATGTGCCGGTTTGGGCAAGCCAAGGGGCATAACACGAGTCATTCATCCTCGCTACCCACATTCAAATTGATGTGATCTACTACGATTTGCATAACCTGCACATTAAGTGGCATTGCGTTTCAAATGCAAATTTTCAAAGCTTCTGATCTACATCCCAACCACCTCGGCTCGCCCCAAAGCAGCAGCAAAACGTGGATTGGGTTAAACCCCAGTACGGCACTTGTATGAAGTTATATTGCAGGCAACAATGTGTGACAGATGACAGAATCGATTTAGACAGATTCAGATTGATTGTTCAAAGTTGGATCTTCAGCATACTCAGATGAATGATTTTCAATCAATTCTGATTAGATATCGGCCAATTGGTTTTGTGAGAAATATACGCATGCAATCTCTTGGGTGATCAAGGGGTGCAAAAGTGTCGCATTCCATGCATGGTATATCTCGGTATGGTGACATAAGATGTCATCATCAGGGCTCTTTTTTTAATGAGTTAGTGTAACTTGGGTTTGCACTGTTGCTGCTTGGAAAAAACAAAAGCAGAATCAATGATTTTATGATGAGCTTATCCTAAGCAAAAAAAAAATATATATATATGGTAGGGGGTGTTGTTGGTAGGTGGTGCTTTGTTTTTTTTTTAGTTTGTTCACTTCCATGTTGTCGTGTCCTGAGAAGAATGGACTGAACTTTTTTATCTTCCTCCTTTGCAAGACCCGTGAATGCTTCCAAACTAGTTTTGGACATATATGGTTTTCTTTGCGGGTGAGCACCTGGGCATTTTCTTCAAATATAGAGTGTCGTGGCTACCCCTGGAACTATATATACACTATATTGTCTAAAGTTTTGGGACACCTGCCTTTACACGCACTTGAACTTTAATGGCATCCCAGTCTTCCTCCGTAGGGTTCAATATTGAGTTGGCCCACCCTTTGCAGCTTTAACAGCTTCAACTCTTCTGGGAAGGCTGTCCACAAGGTTTAGGAGTGTGTCTATGGGAACGTTTGACCATTTTTCCAGAAGCGCATTTGTGAGGTCAGACGCTGAGGTTGGAGAAGAAGGCCTGGCTCACAGTCTCCACTCACATTCATCCCAAAGGTGTTATATTGAGGTCAGGACTCTGTGTAGGCCAGTCAAGTTCCTCCACCCCAAACTCGCTAATCCATGTCTTTATGGACCTTGCTTTGTGCACTGGTCCAAATCATTTGGTGGAGGGGGATTATGGTGTGGTGTTGCTTTTCAGGGGTTGGGCTTGGGATCTTAGTTCCAGTGAAGGGAACTCTTAAGGCGTCAGCATACCAAGATATTTTGGACAATTTCATGCTCCCAACTTTGTGAGAACAGTTTGGGGGTGCCCCCTTCCTATTCCAACATGACTGCGTACCAGTGCACAAAGCAAGTTCCATAAAGACATGGATGAGCGAGTTTGGGGTGGAGGAACTTGACTGGCCTGCACAGAAGCTGAAGCCCACTGTTGGCTGACTTCATACAGCCAGTCCAGGATTGGGTAAGATTGCAACATTAAAGGCAGGTTTCCACCTACATGCCTGGAACGGCACTCAGCTCAGCCTCTCAATGAGCCACTGAGAGCCTGAGCTGGCCCTCTACAGCCCGGGCGGGGGGAGGGGGGGTTGCAGAGCAGACAACGGTGACTGATAGTCATCAGCTCTCTGCTCAGGGAGCCCTGAGAACCGTGTGATTGGCGGTGTTAGAGTCAGTGAGGGACAGATGCAGCATCGAACCAATACTAAACCAACTAGGTTAGTATGATTCTGAAAAAAACCCAAAACGTACTTTTTTAAGCTCTGGGGGAAATGAGTGCAACTTCACTTGAAGAGCACAGTCTATCTGCCACTATCTTTCCAGCTCAACAACATACTGCTACAAACTGTTCTTCAATACAAGATACACTTATTGTCTGCTTTTTTTTTTTTTTTTTATTTGCTTCTTTATTCATCATGGCATTAAAGTTATTGCTTCTTCCACCTAAACTGTTGCAGATTATTCAAGCGATCACCACTGTGTGAATGAATATTCATTTCCAGTTTATTTATTGCACGCCATTAGTGGTATTCAAATAAGCATCAGTCATTTTCATTAAATATTTATGCAGCGTCTTTTAATTCTGTGCTGTAAACAGGGAAGAGGCTGAACAGAACAACATTTCAGCTGAGGGCAACGGGCGGAAAGCTTTTCCTTTAAACGCTTTGCTAAATAAGTCCTTGTGGGTTTGAGGGCCACACATATGAAAACTGCTGGAAGCGGATTCGGCTGTTGCCCTTGTTTACCAATCAAACTTCTGATGTGCACTAGGGATATAACTTTGTTTCTGATGGGCAAATAGAAGAAGGGCAGCAGGTCATTTCCCAGGGTGGGCTTCCTGATGGGGAAAATTTTCCGCATTCAGCACATTAAAATGTATTTTTGGGAGCGGGTACCTAGTTTTGATAGATATCTGCTCCCACTTCTGCTCGGAATGCCGCTCAGAAGTTCAGCCCCTCCTCTCTTTGCCCGCAGCCTTCTGGGACATGTCACCAGTCCCAAAAGGCTGCAGGACCTTTCACAAAGTGCAGCCTAGCTCGTGTAGACATGCCAGCTCTGGTGACCCAGCGCCCGGCAAAGGATGGCGTTGGATCCCTGGACAAGTAAGTGTCCTTTTTTAACCACTTGCCGACCGCCGCACGCCGATATATACGTCGGCACAATGGCAGAGGTGGGCAAATGGGCATACCTGTATGTCCCCTTTAATTGGCGGGGCTAGCAGGCGCGCGCCGACCGTGTACAGCGTGACTGTGCTCACGTTACCGGCAGACTCGATATCCGCCGGTCTCCCGTCGATCGTGTCACGGAGCTGCAGAATGGGGAAGTGCCTATGTAAACAAGGCATTTCCCTGTTCTGCCTTGTTACATGACAGAGATCACTGCTGCAGTGATCGCTGTCATGTGAGTTGAAGCCCATCCCCCCACAGTTAGAATTACTCCCTAGGACACACTTAACCCCTTCATCAAAAATATGTAGAAGAATACATATCGGCCTAAACTGAGGAAAAAAATGTTTTTTCATATATTTTGGGGGGATATTTATTATAGCAAAAAGTGAAAAATAATGCGTTTTTTTTTCAAAATTGTTGCTCTCTTTTTGTTTATAGCGCAAAAAATAAAAACCGCAGAGGTGATCAAATACCACCAAAAGAAAGCCGTATTTATGGGGAAAAAAGGACGTCAGTTTTGTTTGGGTGCAACGTTGCACGACCGCGCAATTGTCAGTTAAAGCGTCGCAGTGCTGAATCACAAAAAGTGCTCTGGTCAGGAAGGGGGTAAAATCTTCCAGGGCTGAAGCAGTTAAAAGTATTTAGCTACAGTATTTGTAGCTGCTGACTCTTATTTAATTATTTCTAGAGAGAAGAACCTCTTTAAAATGGCCACTTGCAGGGATTGATTTACTAAAAGCAAATAGACTGTTCACTTTGCAAGGGACATTTCCCCAGAGCTTAGTGAATGAGGTGAAGCTCTGATGATTTACATCATCCAATCATGTGCATGCAAAACCTTTGTTTTTTTTCTTGCACGATTGGATATTCTTTGCAAAAGTGAAATTTCACCATAATTACGGAGCTCTGCACCGTCCCTTGCAAAGTGAGCAGCTTATTTGCCTTTAGTAAATCAACCCCTCTAAGTGGTAATTTTAACCTTTTGGCGCCGACAGTACGTTAATATGCAGCCTCTCACTGGGTGAACCTTGGTGTAGAGTGGTCGCATATTTGAGTGCAATGTTGCATAAATAGCCGTGCCGAGAGTGTGCGTCTTGTGCCCTCCCGGCACAGTTACCAGCGGCTAATGGAAAGCTGGTTGTGACTGGGAGCTTTCCAATCATGTAAATGCTATGACAGCCAATCACAGTGGTCACGGGACCATAAACCCCGCCTCCCGCCATCTAAAACCCCTTAAAGGCCCGGGAGGGTTAAAGAGGTTCTTCACTCTAGAAAAAAAAAGCTAGTCTCCATCAGAAGCCTCTGGGACCTGGTAACAAAGCAGGATAATAGCTGGAGTCCACTTGGGAGACAGGGGCATAATGTTGTCACCTGTAACAGGAAGTGCTTGAACAAGGACCTTTATGGCAGGGTTACCAGGTAGTATTCTAATAAAAGTTTCAGAATTAAAATATGGTGAAAATTATTTTTGAAGTTACACTAATTTGTTAAAGTTTATAATAGGTTTTAGAGATTGGGTTTTTATATACTTGAAGACTGAAGAGTATATATATACTTGAACTGAAGAGTGTTAATGATTTTCTCTAATATTTTACAGATAACCGGCTCTGGTGGGCTGATCAAAATCTTGGCCGGATAGGAACATGCATTAAACGGGATGGTGGAAGTGTCTCCATTGTAAGGAACAAAACGGCAGGAGTGGTTCACATGAAGCTTTATGATAAGGAGGCGCAACAAGGTAATATCTTGTTCTCATGCATCTATCAAAAGTGAATATCTAATTTTTAAAGTGGATGTTAACCCGACATTTTTTTTTAATGTCATAATGTAGAGTATAAGATTTCCTATCATTTGAGCCCAGTCTTGCCACAAAGAGTTAATCCATCTCTGAGCAATCCTCTTTTATTGTTCAGTGAGATAAAACTTGACAAACAGAGAAAAACTTTGTCAAATACTCCCCCTTGCTGTGAGTGACAGGTGATTTACATATCTCGTGTACTACATGCAGTATTTTTTAATTCCCTCCCACTCCTTTCTTCTGCTGCTCTGCCAGGATTGGATGTTCCACACCTCAGCATAATCTCAGCCCTGGCTGCAGACACTCCACTGGTCTGATGGGGGGGGGGGGGTTTGCTGCTGGACACAGCTATATTACATTTACAGTATATATATATATATATATATATATATATATATATATATAGCTGTGTCCAGCAACACTCCACCCCCCGGTAAATGACATGTATAGCGGTCCTTTCCTCCGCTCTCCATCCTGACAGAGCCCGCGGGAGAGGAGGGGAGCTGGCTGCGGGGGATGAGGGGGGTGAAGGAGGAAGACACAGCGGGCTGATGAGGACAGGAGGGGGGCCAGAAAAGAAGAAAAGAAGGGGAAGTGGTGATGGTTGAGGAGGAGAACACGTCAGGCGCTGCAGGAGGAAGACACAAGGGACAGTCGGGGGTGATTGGTGCAGCAGAGGGACAGCCGTGAGCACCAATCTCCCTGCATGGCGTTTGATCAGCCGCTTCTCTTTCTCTGCCTCCCGTGGCTTTCAGCAAAAAAGCCATTCAGGGGGATCCGTGCTCACAGCTGTCCCCGCCGCACCGATCATGGACAGTGACACATGAAGTGACAGGAGCCATGAGCGCGCTCTTCTTCTCCTGTGCGCGCACTTTTCACTCCGGCCAGGCGCGAGTCTGGTGATGTCATGACTCCGCCCACCGAGCGCCGTACAACAGACCTGTCCACTGAATCCGGAGTTTTTGGGGGCTTCAAACAGATAGGGGAGACATTTGAAAGGTAAGGATATATGCAGGAGGCATGTATATCCTTATAGATCAGCACTATGCCATTACTTTAAAAAAGATGAGAGTGGGTTTACATCCACTTTAAGGTTGTTAATAAGAACCCCCTTCAAGAGCTATGGCAGGAGAGGAATTTTCAGTACCGGACATGCTTTCAGGAGTGTCAAATGCCTGCTGCTCCACTGCAGCCTCTGGGTTTATCGGCCGTCTATCAGGACGCCGTTGTGTGGTTCCAATGAAAAAAAGCATCCAAGAGATGCTGGGACTTTGATATGAGTTTATATAAAGTAGTGAGAGGGCCAAAACATTTGAAGATCCCACTGACTCAGGTTAGGCAGGTCACAACAGACAAGGTGAACCTCCAGCGGGTAGCCTAGCAGATTACCAGAAAAAAAAAAACATGCATGCATGGAAGGAGTGCCAGACAAAAAGATAAAAGTGTCCAAATGTATTTATTGGCATTGTTCTAAAAGACATTCACCTTGTTTCGGGGGTCAAAGGACTTCCCCCTTCATCAGGGCTTCTGTCATAAATGAAAATGTTGCCTTAAAATAAGACATTCCTGTGTAAATCTATGCAGGGAAACTATTTGCTGAATCAGAAGATTTAGTGGCCAGCAGTATCTGCATGAGCATTCAAGATGAAGAGTTCAGTTGACCCCCAAAACACTTGACTGTCTTTCAGCAACTATACCAATAAATTAAATGAGACTATTTTATCTTTTGGTGTGGTGCTAATCCCATGTGTGCACAGTTGATGTAGTGACTGGAAGACAGAACTTACAAAAACTGTGGGCCACACGGCATGCAACACCCTCAGAAGGGCAAAGACATATCAATGGTCATAGCTCTTAAAGACAGCCAGCACCATCCAGAGAGATTTTAATTAAAAAATTATATTTTTTTGCAGGTAACTTTTTTTTTAACGTCTAGATAGCAACTGAGTCACTTAAAAAAAACTCCAGGAAGCATGATTTATATCTAAGCTTTCCCCATCAGAAATTGCCACTGTAATTCTGGGCAAAAGACATCTCCCTTCATTAAAGAGCTTGCTGATAAAGTCCACTTGGTTAAAATAGGAAACACAGAATAATTTAAAAATCCAGCATTCCTGTGTGGTTTTTTCTTCTCCTCTGTATGTCATTGTAAGCAGGTATAAGTAATAAAAAAATATATAAAATCCCGCATCCCTTGCAGCTCTTTCAAAGCTTCTGGGCTGAAGTATGGCATTTTTTGGCCATACTTCTTTAGTGGGTCACAGAAGTGCGCTTACGTGTGCTCTCCTGAGACCCAGAATCAGCCAACAGCGAGCTAAAACCCACTGTCGGCTGACGTCACAGAGCCATTTCAGGCTCTAGAAGGTTCCTGACAATAATGTTGGGATCCACCCAGATGCCTGATTGACAGCTGGCACCAGTTCTCAGTGTGTGGCTGAGGGCTGAAGCTGGCTGTGCCTGCCCCTTCCCTAGCCCGGTGCTCCAGTGAGTGGTGGAGGGGCAGAGTGGAGAGCAGTGGCTGCCCCAGACACCGCTCTCAGCTCTGAGAAGACCAAGTACTGAGTGATCAGCAGTCATGTAATTGCTCAGTTAAATTCTCAGTCTTGGAGCTGGCAGGGGACAGCTGCAGTATCACAGCAATGCTGTAGCATAGAGGTGAGTATGCATGTTTGCTTGTTTTTTTTTAGTGACCCCATACATCCCCGTTAACAACATTCAATTACAGTATGGCTTGTGAAGGAATTGTAAATGCTATGTTTTTTTTTTTATTTACTATTTTTATTGTGTAAAAGTTGAGTTATCCTTTAATTTGTTCCTATAAAGTTTTTTTTTTTTTTTCCTGGCCTCCATTCACACATTGCAAACTGTGTTTTTGTTTCTTTAATAATCCCCTATAAACAGTGAATTGTCGAGTGTTGATTAACTTCTCCGGATTCTTTTATTATTCATGATTCCCAGTTTTAGCACCACAAGGAAGCACAATAGATCAATGGATAAGACAGTTCTGGAAAAGCTGCTTGGCAGAGTGTCAATTTGTGACTTCAACTTTTAAAGACCTTTATCAGTGTGCACGCATCCTGAGATCAAACATGCACTGTGGTTTGCATAATCTATTCCAGTTTAAATACTGGTCTAATAGTTGCAGATATGCCACAGTTTAAATATAGATCACCTTTTTTTCCCGGTTTAGTTACAATGATGCTGCTTAATCAGCTTGCCCTACATCCCAGAAGTATATATTCTGGTGAGACTGATAAGCGTCTCGCGTGTTAGACATGTCTAGAACCTTAATATGTCTACAGATGGAATATCACTTGACAGGCTTTTCCCATCTATGGAATGGAGTAAATGGATAGGCGATAAATATTATTTTTTAGAGGCATTCATAGCTGTATTAATGCCTCGTCTTCTGTCTGTGTGTTTCCCTTTTCAAACAGGTACTACCCGTAGAATATGGAGGAGAGCACCAAGCATGTGGTTGACTGTCCAGTTTATATTGTACTTGTGTAGCACCCTTCTAGTATAGGGTAAGCTGCTAGGCAAATTTAGTTAGTTCCTCTGTAATCAAAGGAGCAGGGGTTGATTGCTTGGGTCTCACAGGCTGCTGTTCTTCTACATACCCCTGTTTTCTGGAGATTACTAGAAGTAAAGTGGGAAGGAGAGCCGGACAGGCAGCCTGCATATTTATGGATCTCCAACCAATTCCTGGGGAGGTGTGCTCAAAGGGAGAAGGGAAAGCCCATAAACATTCTGAGTTCTGGGGTCCAGCCTTCTGGGGAAGACCCCTGTGCTGGGAGCTCCACCCGTGGAGCAGAGAGAGCCAGTAAGGGGAAGCCTGAAGATTCCTTTTGGAGAGCTTGTGGTCTCAGCTAGGCCTAACTAGCCTGGAACAGAGTCTGGATAGGGCCAGAAGAGCAGGTGTGAGGAAGCTCCACTATTCTCGGACTGAGTGAGTACTTGATCCTGCTACACAGTGTAGAAGTGCCTGTGGGGTATTTTACCATACTGTCCAGTGCAGTGCAGCCAGGAGTTGTGCAAGACAGCCAGGAGCATGCTATACTGCCTAAGCATGCCCAGTGCAGCCAGGAGCTGTGAAATATGGCCAAAAGTTGTACAAGTCAGCCTCAGATGTCTAGACTGAGGACAAGTGTCCTGGAATTCACTGTTCTGTCTACTATCTTGTGTAGCACCCTGGCAGAAGTTAAGCTAAATTTAGTTTTTGGGCTTCATTGTTCTCAGTGGGGAAATAATCATTTTTTTCTGGTCTGAGCAATGTTTCCCTACAGTCAGTGTTTGATTACTTCTTTCTGCGTCTGGAGAGAGCCTCCAGAAAATAGAATAGGAGGGTCAACTACTAATTTAGAAATATTTATCAAACTCCAACCAATCCTGGGGAGGAGGTTCACAGAAGGTGGATGTGGAGGTGACTAATGTTTGGGGAGACTTGGGCAGAGTGTTCTTCATCAGCTTGCAGGGTTTCTCTTCTCCTGGGGCTGCTGCCCCTCCCAGGCAGCTAGTGTGAGACAAGAGTTGAAGTTGGGGCCTCAGCTAGTGTTGGACTGAGAGCCTGGAGAAGACTGCTAAAGTGACCTGCTGGAGGGCATTGCTCTGGGAGTCCTAATCTGGATAGGGATATTTTTTTTTTTCTCCCTCATGTGAAAGCTGGGTGGTAGACAGGTACTGGGACATTGTGAGTAAGGCCTAGTTTGGGACTTTTATGTGTGCTTTAGGATTTGCACTAAGACGTTTGTCCTCCCATTGATTTCTGATATGGTTTTGGAGTATCATCAACCCCAAAAGTCTCCTCCTGTTCAAGTTTCTCCAAACAAAATCCACAAAAAGACATCTCCTAGATTGAGCCTTTGCTGTGGGTGAGTGGACCCGTGTTTCTGGCAGACAGCCTCTGTACTAACAAGGGAGGCCTGGGCATATTCTCATGGAACAAATTCGTGAAAGTCACAAAGCAACTCTTCTATGGGGACAAACCGGTGATGAAAATATTAATCTTTAATAGAAACTATCCAAAAATATTGTAACAACAAATCTAGATACAAAATGCAATAAAAAAGCATATATCCCTATTCCCAACACATTTTAAAAAGACCTAAAGTCTCAAGGGAACATCGGTGGCCACCATCTTCCAATTTCAACTTGCATATCTCTCACTCTCACACACTCATACACATACAAATCTCAATCGATCAAAAGATCGATAGGGATTGCAACAATGAACATCCAATGACCTGGGATAGTGTCAAGAAGGGGTGACTGGTATAGTCTTATGATAATAAACACGCAAGATCATGGATATTTAGCCAGGAAATGGAGGTAGAGGTGGTAGATAGTGCAGGAGTGGTGAGACAGTTCCTTATGGTTTCCGTAGCGCTAACTAGTGACTGGAGCAGCTTCAATGCTGACATGTATGCACAGTCTGGTTGAGGATCACTAGTAGTGGGGCAACATGACAGGTAGAATGTGACACTTAATTAGTGTATGTGAAATGAAACAAACTTTACCAGCAGCCGAAGCAGTACACTGATCAGCACACCATATCAGGTAGTAGGAGGAAAGCTTGCAGTTACCGGCATCTAGACTGGATCATCGCGATCCATAGGTTACCGTCACAGCCACTGCATGAGAACATCCCATTCAGGGATAGTGGAGCGGTTTCCTTCGTTCCAGGTGGATGCCTTAATCAGCTGTTTAGAAAAGATCTTAGTCCTCACTAGTGCTGCATGAAAAGCACCCGTTGTGAAAGCTGCAGTAGTCAAGCTCTGGTGTCGGCTACCGGACCAGTGGAATAGAGAGAGGTAGAAGGGGCGATCTGGTGGATTAGTAGGTGGCCAGCCAGACGTCCTCCTCACGGATACCAAATACCAGATACTAGCTAGCATATTAGCGAAACATGTAAGCATCAGGATTATTTGTACAGTCCACTTGCTCTACTGCAGTGGCACTGTTGTTAGAGAGGAAGTCAAGAAGAACAGGGTTCCTCTATGGTTTCCTGGGTCACTGGGAAAGCTATCCTATTGGATTCTGACTCTGGTGGCCATCTTGGGTCAGGCAGAGCACATTTTGCAAGTTGGGCCCTGGCTCCTGGGGTTGGTGCACATTTTGCAAGTTGGCTGTGTACGGAAAAGTACCCCACCTTTTAGGGACAGTACTAGCAGAAGAAAGGGTTCCTGACAAGGAGGGTAAGTGTAGGGTCTACAACTCCTCTGAACATCTTCTCGATTGGGCACAAGACGGCCAGGCCACATTCTGCCCTCTTTACAGGTGCTGTCAGTCCTGAGTATGGCTCCATTCCCCATGCTGGAAAACCTGAGTGTTGGCAGTCTTCCCCTTTTGTTGTGAACTTTTGCTGCGTTACCTCAATACAATCTCTATTGTACCTGACTGTGAAAATTATTGCCACTGCACCACGCTGCACCCAACCGACAAACGTGTAACACTAATGGACTATCTGTAATATCAAATAAATAAATGGGGAATATACCTCCAGCAGAGTCACACCTTTAGGAGGACATTGGTATGGAAACCTCATTATTAGGGTCTACAAGAGAAAAAAAAGGGATTAAGGGTAGGAGTCGATCCACTAGCCCTGACCCAAAAATTGCATCTCTTTTTGCCAATATAAGCCTTTCAGCTATCTAAAAAAGAGTGTTGTGTTCCTTTCAATAAAGCCCTGACGTCTATGCCAATAGACAGTTAACGACAGATAGTTTGAGTTTTATCAAATGGCGGAATTGGACTGTCTGCTTCTCTAATAATCCAGTAATAAACCTTTCCTTCGAGGTCTGGAGTGTAACAGAGTGGTTTTATCACTTGTCATTGACCATAGAATGTACCTGCCTGGCACCATTCCCACCATGCTGGCCTCAGACTGACCTCAAACAGGGTGAGATATTGGAAAAAATCCTCTGTGATTTCACAGCACAGAGGAAGAAAACTCTCAAGTATACATATATAATATAGCTAAAGAGTATATATTTTACTCTTACCTTTGGATATACAGTATAGTAGAATATTTCACTAGCATCAGCCAAATCATTTTATGTTCATATTCATCATATATGGCACAGCTTGCTATAAAATCACCTTCAATTTTATTTAGCTGCAATGTGTTAGCTCAATAATAGTCCATAACATTTAATCATCTCCAGGTAAATCTACTTTCTATATGACAAAGGTTGCTGAGATTATATTGTAACTGTAGAGATACAACTTTGATCTTTAAGGCTTAACTCCTCCAGCCTTACCTTTAGTTTTTCACAATTGTACAGGTTCCGGCTTTGCACTGAAAAGGCTAATTTTGCTGCACACTGTGAGCTTCTCACAATGTGCATTATAAGCTACAGCAAGCCAGATAGAGTTCACCTCATCTCCTGGATGGTGGATGTTCAGCATCATCTACCACTGTCCTTCCCAGTTGTCCCTTTATTGGATTTCAGAAAGGGGTTTTTGGGACTTTGAGTGAGGCACAAGACACGTGGTAGGAGAAATTGTAAAATTATTGAATTGGCATATATACAAAGCGTTGAACATGTGTATTTTTATCTATATACACAAGGCAACTGGCATACAAAAAAGAAGAATTTATGTATGTACATGCACACATCTGAAATCACATAGTATCCCATGGAAGTAACTCATGTAAAAAGCCAATGCTTATTGAGTAATTGATACAAATGAGTTATAGGATGCAAATGAATCACAGTTGAGGTCAAGCTTTGTGTTGGGAACATGATAACATTGATAGTCTTGACGTGTTTCGTTGGCAGTTGCCACTCATCAAGAGCAAAGGCATAGCGTATCTGAAAAAAATGAAAAGGGTGCCAAATATGATCTAATATTTTGCCCAGATAGTGAGAAAGAAGGTGGGGCAAGGGGAAACAAGATGTATATCTCCCTGGAATACTTATACGTATAAAGAGTTCTACATAAGTGTTGCAAGTCAGGATCCGCGAGGCAAGTCTATCCCGGGAGCTGAGGGAATGAACCCAAAGAGGAAGCGAGCGCACCGAAACACCCCAGGAGCACCCTCCAAACGTAATAGGAAAAGGGGAAAAAATTCAGATATGTCTGTAGAGTATTGGATTTAAGTTCTTTTATTCAGGGAGACTCAGGAAGACATGTAGGCATTATCTAGAATGGCCTTGTGGCCATATTTGGGCAATGATGTAACCTGTTCCACTTCCCCACCCCTGTTGGCTTTCGTGGCCAGGGAGTTCTGGCCATGTAAGTGAATGGACCGTGTGATGTCAGTGGTTGCTAAGGATGATGGGTGCAAGCATCCGCTGCTTCCTTAGCAAACATTGAAGCTGTCACGTTCCCCCACTCAGAACACCCTAAATGTTCAGCGTTCAGAAAAATGTTCAAACAGCCAATGTTCAGTCCAAATGCTAAGCTCATCCCTATTAGTAACAGACACTCCTCCCGACTAACTACAACCCTTCAAGACATTTTTTGCATTATTTGCATAATTTCTCCACTGCTTGCATCAGGGCTTTTGAGAGAAGTGAAGAGGCAGGGTGCTGTGATGTGTGTGTGTGTGTGGGGGGGGGGGGGGGGGGGTGTAACCCACTGAACAAGCTGACTGTCTAATGAAAGCAATATGACAGCTGTGCAGAATAACCCTTTCATGACTATTTCTGACATTTGGTGTTTACAAATTAAAATCCATATTTTTTGCTAGAAAATTACTTAGAGCCCCAAAACATTGTATATATTTTTTTAGCAGAGAATCTAGGGAATAAAAAGGCAATTGCAATATTTTATGTCACAAGGTATTTGTGCAGCAGTGTTTTAAATGCAACTTTTTGGGAAAAGGGACACTTTCATGAATTAAAAAAAAAACAAAACAGTAAAGTTAGCCCAATTTTTTTATATGATGTGAAAGATGATGTTACGCCGAGTAACTAGATACCAAACATGTCACCATTTATAATTGCACGCACTCGTAGAATGGCGACAAACTACGTACCTAAAAAGCTCCATAAGCGACGCTTTACATTTTTTTTTACGCTTACCAGGTTAGAGTTACGAGGAGGACTAGTGCTAGAATTATTGCTCTCGTTCTGACTATCACAGCGATACCTCACATGTGGGATTTGAACACCGTTTACATATGCGGGCGCGACTTCCATATGCGTTTACTTTGCTGTGCGAGCTCGCAGGGACGGGGATGCTTAAAAAAAAAAAAATTCTTATTTATTTTATATTATTAAACTGTGCTTAAGAAAAAAAAAAAGATCACTTTTATTACTGTCACAAGGAATATAAACATCCCTTGTGACAGTAATAGGTGGTGACAGCTACTCTTTATGGAGGGATCGGGGGTCTAAAAGACCCTCGATCTCTCCTTTGCACTTCAAAGTATTCAGATCGCCGTTTTCAGCGATTCTGAATACTGTATGTTTTTTTTAAACCGGCGCCATTGGCAGCCGAGTAAACCGGAAGTGACGTTGTGACAGCCTGATGTCGCTTCTCTGTTTACAATCAGGAGACTGGAACAAAGCCATTTCCGGCTTCTGTCCCTAGCCACCGGAAGTGGCGGATCATGGATCGGATCTCCCGGTGGGACGGGAGGCCCGTTTAGAACCGCGGGAGGCGGTGGGAGGGGGGGATGTCCCCTCCCGCTCCTCTGGGATAACAGCCAAATGGATTTTAGCTGTATCGGTTGTTATCTCTGGAAAGCCAATCGCCCGCTCTAAAAAAAACAGTACCGGGATGATGCCTGCATCTGCAGGCATCATCCCGGTATAACCCCCGAAAACCGAGGCCACAAATCTGCGTACTCTCAGCAGGAAGGGGATAAGTTAGCTGATCTGCACACCATTACTGTAGCTTAAATGAAAGACACTGTAAAACAAAGTGTTTCACTAAAAAGATGTCCTTTTGCTGACGAAACGCAATGGACAGTGCCTCCTATCACGAAGGAGAAGATCTCAAATGGTCCTTTTAAAGGAAAGAAGCTTTAAGGAGCACACACTGCTGGATCAATTCACGGATGCTAATACCCTGCAGAAGTTCAGGTTATCCTAACCCCTTATCATGGAGATTTATACCCCACTCATAGGGTACCTTGAGCCCTCAACCCAGAGAAGCCATGCCATACCAGCCATGATTAAATTGCTGGCTGCCTTACATTTTTTTGGAAAAGCATCATATCAGATGCTTGCGATAACTTACCGCATGGTTTCATGCGGTATTTAAGGCATACTTCGGAAAAGATAACACATGCAATATTTTAAGGAGAGTTTCTTCGTGCATTGCACAGTTTCTTTTTTCTGTTGGAACATTGCGCGTTATTTTACTGCATACTCAGATGCAGTAAAATGTTGCTTAGTGAATTGTGCCCAATGTCTCCTGTGTGGTATGTATATGTGCTGGATTTTGTTGATCCTCACACTGTCAACAAAGCTGCTTCTTGAACATATTTTGTATGTGTTATGCTTCAATAAAGCTTTTGTGGAAAAAAAATCCCCTCCAAAAATGTGGTGCCTGCCCTGCCCCCACATACCTGCATACACGAACGTAAAAGCTCCCGTAGGGGGTGCCTACGTATAAAAACATTGCTTGCGATATACATGTTATATACATAATAATGCTTGCGATATACATGTTACATATCTCAAAAGTTCTAGAGACAATATTCATGATTAACTCTAAGCTGTTGACCTGTAGGGGATGTTAGGGTGTCACCTATAGAAAATATAAGGTACCAAAATCTTTTATACTTTACCAAAAATGGTTGATATATTTTGTTTTCATGCCTTAAAATGTAATTTATTATATTTTTTTTACTAGAATTTTGCCCCTGATAAAGTGTTGCGCATATTTTGTGTGACCTAAAAAATTGAAACTACCACTAATTTATTCTGCTTGCAAAATATATAATGTTTGGGGGTTTTAACTAATCTTCAGGATTAAAATTATTTTTTAAACATGTGTACAAAAAAACACAAAAATGGAAGCTAAAGGGTTTATTGGGAAAACTGCTTGAAGGTATGTGACCTGAGTATGCCTGTTTTTTTTTGCATTTGTTGCAAATTTGCACTGGGGTTGATTTATTAAAACCGTAGAGTGCAAAATCTGGTGCAGCTGTACATGGTAGCCAATCAGCTTCTAACTTTAGCTTGTTCAATTAAACTTTGACAAAAAAAACTGGAAGCTGATTGGTTTCTATGCAGAGCTGCACCAGATTTTGCACTCGCCAGTTTTGATAAATCAACCCCAGTGCTTATATTATGGAAAGGTTCACAATAAGAAAATAATAACAATAATAATAATAATAATAATAATAATAATTATGGTAATAAATCGATTTTACCATTTGAGCAATCCATTGGCATTCGCATATTGATTTACATGCATCTGCCATCAGTTTCCTACTTTTCTGTGAGATTGAATTTGCTTCGGTATCCTTCTAAACAACAAAACTGAAACATACATCCTAAAAAGGTCAGACCAGGAATAAATGACTTAAACAGGGTATACCATGAATTTTAAATCCAGAATTAATGACAAATGACTACTTAGAAGCTCCTTGTTTAATGTTGGGTACATTTAAATTGAATGAAATTGTTATCTCCTTCTGAAGAATATATTGGCAAAATCATCAATATAAGAGACAAGCCCATTAACAGTATCACTGCAGGTACCTTAAAAGCTCCATTAGTATGAAAAATGTGCAGTTTAGTGGTGTTTAAGGTGGTTCCTTTGCTGCCTCTCCTGGATTCCGAAGTACAATTAGGTACTTCATTATTCAATGTGACACCGGACGCAGGGAGATAGGAAGGCTGTTTGTTAGACGAGTAGACCATAGTGTTCAAGAGACAACTTTATCCAGTGATAAATAGTAAAAAGAATATAAGAAAAGCTTAAGCACAGTGGAAAAAATGTAAATACACATACCATTAAAGAGCTATTGAAGGCAACACGTGAAGACAACTGGTCAGCCATTATTGCTGTCAAGCAAATGCTGCAACTATACCAAAATTAGCTTATTTAGTTTGCCTTAAAGTGGTTGTAACCCCTTACAAATACCCATTGAAGTGACTAGCCTCAGGTGCAGATAGATTAAACAAATCCTCCTACATAATTTGCACCATTTTATCTGTAGCTCCCATTTCTCTGCAGCCTCCTAAAGCCCACATTTTAAACAGCATTTCTGAGCTTCAGGAGGCAAGAGGCGGGGATCTGATGTTACACGCTGTACAACACTGAGCAGGGAGCTGAGTATAATCTGAGACCTGAGTGGAGGCTATGGACACACCCCCCACTACACAGTATTATAGGGAAACATGCACAGCTGAGGCTGTCAATCACCTTCTTTGTGCAGGAGGGAGGGCGGGGCCACCTCCCGGTATTGTCTGTTGGCATTGATTGTCAGAAGTGACTCATGCAGATTGCAGAGGGAGGAGAGAGCAGACAGAAATCACACAAGGTGCTTTGGATTAAGACAAGTAAACACTATAGAAGGATATGTTTTGTTCATTTATTATTCCAGAGGTTTACAACCACTTGAGCCTCTTACGGACCGCCCGCCGTCGTTTTACGTCGCTACTTTGAAGAGGAGTATCGTTGTTATGGCAGCAACTAGCCATAGCTGCTGCTGCCTATGGCTAGCTGCCATAACCACGATATCCTTTTCTTCAGCGGGCGGTCCGCTTTCAGATAAAAGTGGTCTCTGCAGCGAATTCGCAGTGAGATCACTTTTATCGGTGGCGGGAGAGGGCCCCCCCACTCCCACCCCACTCCGGTGCCCTCCACTGCTTACCCGAGCCACCGACAGTGGCTGAGGCGATCGGGTCTACTCTCCTGTTAGGTATGGAGACAAGTGAGGGGAAGATGGCCCCCACCCATCTCCGTATCATTGCAGGGCGGAAGCGACGTCAAAACGTCACTTCCGCCCATAGCTTTTAAAAGGACTTTTTTTTTTAGACCCCAGATCTCATATTTAAGAGGTCCTGTCATGTTTTTTTCTATTACAAGGGATGTTTACATTCCTTGTAAAAGGAATAAAAGTGACACCATTTTTTTTTTAAGAACAGTGTAAAAATAAAAAATACAAGGTAAAATTAATAAGAAAAAAAATAAAAATTTTAAACGCGCCCCGTCCCGCCGAGCTCGCGTGCAGAAGCGAACGCATACATGAGTAGCACCACATATGAAAACGGTGTTTAAACCACACATGTGAGGTATCGCCGCGATCGGTAAAGCAAGAGCAATAATTCTAGTCCTAGACCTCCTCTGTAACTCAAAATATGCAACCTATAGAATTTTTTAAACGAAGCTTATGGAGATTTTTAAGGGTAAAAGTTTGCCACCATTCCATGAGCGGGCGCAATTTTGAAGCGTCACATGTTGGGTATCAATTTACTCGGCGTAACATTATCTTTCATAATATAAAAAATATTGGGCTTACTTTTCTTATTTTTGAATTAAAAAAAGTGTATTTTTTCCCAAAATAGTGCGCTTGTAAGACCGCTGCACAAATACGGTGTCACAGAAAGTACAGAAAGTGTATTGCAATGACCGCCATTTTATTCTCTAGGGTGTTAAAAATATATATAAAGTTCGGGGGTTCTAAGTAATTTTCTAGCACAAAAAAAATGTTTTTAACTTGTAAACACCAAATCTCAGAAAGAGGCTTGGTCCTTAAGTGGTTAAAGTGAACCTGTCCCTAAAAAGTGTCTCCAGAATTGCTTGCATTAGTCAACTTACAACAAAGTTCTCCAATTTCCACAAGGCATCATAGGTGCTTTTTAATCATTTCCTCTACCTACTGAATGTTGTAATTGTGGATTTTGGCCCCCTAAAATTGGTTAGGAGATGTGCGCAGGTGCCCATAAAGGAAGGAGGTGCTTGAGGAAATAGTTTATCAGAGATTGATCTCTGTTGGTAGTGAAATGTTCATTTAAAACACCATCAATGCGTTTTGTGGTGCTACACTGTCCACTTCTTTAGGAAGGTGTTTGAAACATTTAGGGACTTGTTCTTTTTAGCAGCTGTTTTTTTTACAGCTCTGAAAAGCCACCCATACATCATACAGCACATTTGGTGATAATTCCACCTGCTAAAAGTGATGTGTGTTGTATAAAATCTGCTGCAACACAACTGCAGCAGACATGCAATACAAACCTTGTCCGGCTTCCACCCGTGTGAATGAGGTCTAAGGCTGCAGAATTCTCTGAGGCTCGCAGTGTATCACAGTGTTCCCTGAAGGTTGAATCTGGGTGCCACCAGCTTGGCACACAGTGCAGGGGATGGGAACAGCCTGTCTATAAAAAAAAAAAAACTATCAACCAGCACCACTGAGAAATCCGCGTACACACGAGCGGAATGTCCAACAGAGAAAAGTCCAACGGAAGCTTTTCTTCGTCTATTCCGATCATGTGTATGCCTCATCGGACTTTTTTTTTGGAAAATTCTGAAGGACCTAGAAATAGAACATGTTCTAAATATTTCTTAAGGAACCAATTCCTAAGTACGAGATGGAAGCTATTGGCTACTGGCTATTGAACTTCCTTTTCCTACTCCCGTCGTACGTGTTGTACGTCACCGCGTTCTGGACGGTCGGACTTTGGTGTGACCGTGTGTATGCAAGAGCGCTTGAGCGGAATTCCATCGGAGTTTCGTTGGAGAAACCTTCGGACTTTATTCCGACGGCAAAACCGGTTGCGTGTACACGGCATAAGACTTTGTACCAAAAATTACTGTGCATCACTGAGACCTTGTATCAAAAAATAGTGTGCATCACTGAAGCCTTGTACCAAAAATAAGCAAACAAAACTCAAGGCGCTGCAACCCTTTTGATCGAGACCCAAAGAGGTAAATGAAATCCTAGCGCCAGACTAAAGCTTCCACAAACCATTAGAGCACACATTCCAAGTACATCATAGCTTTGATTAAGGCCTCTCCAGGCTGAAACACGTCTTTTTTGTATACTGGAATCTTTTATCCTGCATCATAAATAAATATTTTTTTATTGCCACATCTCCATTGGATTGCCAACTTTACCTGAACTTGTAACAAAAATGTCTGTCATCCCTGAGACCTTTTACCAAACGTGAGTTCACTTCATCGAGACAATTCCAAAAAAAATGATTGCGCATTTTTGTAAATGTAGACATTTCAATCCAAAAGTGATGTTTTAAGTGTAAATGGAGTCTTTTTGGCTAAATCTTTTTTCGACAAAATAAAACTTTACTTTCTGCATTGCTTCATTCTGCTCTACAACACTGTGATCTTGCTTCCCATGTGACAGATTTGTTTTGTTTTGATGGTGTTTACAGGAGCACTGTGCCTCTAGGAAAGCATTGCACAGCATTAACGTTTACTTGTTTATTGAGAAAAAAAAAATTCTACCTGTCCCCTGTGTCCCTTAATGTTTTGACATATTTATTGCCTTTGTCTGCAGAGTGACATTACTCATTGAATTATTGACTGTAGCTTTGTGATGACATCATTGAGATTACAGTTTTTCTAAATATATTTTGTATGTAATAATTGGTTAGCATGATAGTGGATTTCCTGTAAGCATTACTTAAAAAAACAAACCTTTTTTTTTAAAGTATATTATTGTTATTTACTTTATTAATATGAAATATATTTATATGTCTTTTTTGATATCTGATATAGGTAGCAATCCCTGCCAGATGAACAATGGTGGGTGTTCCCAGCTGTGCTTACCAACCTCTGAAACCACTCGAACGTGCATGTGCACCGTTGGCTACAACCTTCGGAAAAATCGAATGTCCTGTCAAGGTGAACACTGTAGCTTTTATTTATCTCTCCGTGTTGTCCAGAAGACAGGCTTGTTAATGTCAAAAATAGCCCAATGGGATATTATTATCATCCGAAAAAAAAAAAAAATTATTTTGGTGAAACGATTAGTATTTGTAAGAGAACAGTTATCCAGAAAAAAAAAAAAGAAGAAGAAAATGAACACCATTACCAAGAATTTTCTTATGTAGTGTGTATATTTGCAAACCACAAGCTCTAAATTCCCTTGTCCTCCTTTTTACCACAACTATCACTTTTTTAGATCTGATTGTTATACATGTAGATTTAGGCTCGGTTCACACTAGTGTGACTCATAATTTTTGGGACTTTCATGCAACTTAAATGAGACTTATTATACTATATTGCATCAAAGTAGTGCAGGGACCTGGTTTAAAGACACTTTGACTTTAGCCGCATAGATTGGAACAGGTGCCATTGAAATAAATGGGTTTCAACTTGTCATGTGTCTTTATGTGTCACAAGTCGCATGATAAGTGTGAACTGAGCCTTACTGTTTAATGGATAAGTACATCTTTGTGTACTCTTACCCATTTTTAAAAAGGGTTCACAAGGAGTGCATCTTGCACCCGTAGAGGCTTTCTTACAGGATGGGGGTTTGCTCCCGTTTCATCATACATAATGAAGTACATTTGTGTTTTGCCAAAGTACGGGTGACTTGTTTTTTTTTTTTTTTTCTAAATTTCCAAAGACATGCCTAATCACCAGGAGGTTTTTTTTTTTTTTGACAAAAAATTATCCTTGAAATCATAAAAAACTTGCGCTAATGAATTGTGATCAAATCCTGTTGCTGCTGCTCAAAGTGCTAAAGACTTAAATAATCCTTTACATATTATAGCACAGTATAAAAAATAACTAATCAGTGAAATATATAGTCCATAAAAAGTGAAATATATAGTCCATAAACGCATACACTCCATGAAACAATTATAAATATATCGTCCCAAAATTAAACGATTCCACACTGTACCTTCTTCTTATAAGTCCTCAAGTACCCCCAACGGGCCATGTTTTCAGGTTTTCCTTTACATTGCACAGCTGCTTTAAATCAATATCAGTAACATGGTATTGATAAGAGCTATTTTATCTAAGGGAAGCTCCCAAAACATGGCCCGTTGGGGGTACTTGAGGACTGAGGTTGAGAGCCATTTCTGTAGAGCTCCAAAAAGTCAAACTGTGCAAAGTGGCACACACCCCTCTTGTGCTCCTACTCACCAGAAGGAATGAAGCCTAAAGGTCTAAAACGCTCAATTTGGTGAGAGGGTGCTGGGCAGCTTCTCTCTATCCTCCTAGGTAGCCCATGAACTTGTACCATGAGACAAGCAACTTTCAATGTAGGGGTCACACCCAGATCAATAGAGGGAGAGAAACTCTCATAGTGTAGTAATTCCATTTTTTTTTAAAAAAGGTAAGCAGTCTTTTCAGCCTAAAGGTCTAACATGCTCAATTTGGTGAGAGGGTGCTGGGCAGCTCTTCTCTATCTTCCTAGGTAACCCACAAACTTCTCCCACGATCCTGCCCACACAATGAAAATATCATCTATTTACCTCTTATAAATTCTTAATTCTGATTTTGGTTTATCATAAATAAATAAGAAGAAGGTCCAGTGTGGAATCAATTAATTTTGGGACAATATATTTATATTTAACACCCTTGTCCTAAACAGGGCTGCTAGTAAATTTAGTTGTGCTGGGTGGTAACTAATCCTGGCTAATTTGTAGTCTTTGATCAAATGGGTTTCTCCTAATCTTGGGTTTAACTGTGATTTTTCTCTTTTGTCAATAGGTGGCACTGTTGCCTTTGGCATTAATATGATAGATTACAGTGAATTCAGATTATGAGTGAATATACTTTTCTCAGCCAATCAGCAGGAGTTTCTTTGGTTGTTGAGGCTGCTGGGATAGACTATTTATTTGGAGAGAGTCAGGTGATCAGGGTTCTTACCACCCGAGCTGCAGCCTGGGTGGGTGTGTGTGGAGCAGCAGCTGAGGTGTAGGCCTGAAGCCTGGGGCCTAACCACGTGTAAAGGGGCCTGATGGCTGCTTGGAAGCAAGAGTGAAAAAGTTGCCAGAGGGTCAACCACTCTTGTTGCCAGAGGCAGGTGTAAAGGGATGGAGTTCTGAAGGAGTACCAGAGGAGACTCTTCATCAGCCGGGGACTGTGAAGTAGCTGGGAAAGCTTCAGGAGAGAACTCATCCACAAAGTACAGCGGGTAGCTGTAGGTAAAGCTTGAAGAGATGTACAGCAGGTAGCTGTGGGTGAAGCTTGAAGAATAATGCAGGTAGCTGTGGGTGAAGCTTAAAGAATACAGCGGTTAGCTGTGGGTGAAGCTTGAAGAGCTTGAAGAGAGAGGACCTAGAATAGGATACTGTGAGTAAAGTTGTTGCTATAGGAGACAGCAGTTGCTACGAAATACAGATTGCTGCATTTAGCTTAAAGGCCCCTTTTCTGTATTTCTGTCTGCCTAGTTCTACTTTTGTCCAAGAAGTCTGCCAAGTTGCTATTGTATTTGTCTAAGGGTGTCCTGTGCCCCACCCCTCTCTCCCCCTGTTCCTGTTAACAGAAATCAAACCTTCATTTTTAAAAGTGACTGGCACCCATCTTTCCATCTTGCACTACACCCACCATGCCTAGTAACCTGCACCCTGAGGAGGAATGTCAGCCCTCCCTGACTCTGGGGGTCACCACCAGGCCTCCAGAGGTTGGGGAGAGCACTACATATAATTGTTTCATGGAGTGTATGTGTTTACAGACTATATATTTTACTTTTAAGGATTAAAAATGATCTTTATTTACCATTTATTTAGGAATGTGGTGATCAGGTGATTTTAGCCATATTAGAGTACTTGAGAAAGTGGTTTCTGCTTTCCCATCACTAATAATATACTGCATTGTACTTTGCACATTAAATGCCGATGCATGTTTTTCCTTTCTTTAAATTGGAATTTTTTGAAAGTATGGTGTGGCAATTTACTGATAAACCAGTGTGTGATTCAAGTGGCCAGGAACTACTAGTTTTGGGTAGAGCTGACATTTTGTTTATTACTTAGAGCTTGCTACATACTGACACAGTTGAAATACTGCATGCAATATTTATTGTTAATTTTGCATAGTTTCTTTTTGCAGAATAAGCTATTGATAGAGGGGTCCATTTCCTATCATGTGCAGTACTCAACTGCATTTTAAGGATGTGGTGAGATATCAAGAGTAAATAAAATGTCAACCCTATCCAAAACCAGTATTTTTTAGCTCCTGCCAATCTGAAATGATGAACTGCTCATCACATTTCTTAGTCTATACTGTAGTTACATTAGGATTCCCAGTGCTGTCTTACGGTAACTGGTGAGTTCAGCTGTGAATTATTATGTGCTGTAAAAGAGGCTCATAATATATTTGTGGGAGGGGACTCAGAGTTACGCATGGGAGGGTCTATGCTGGAGTCTCTGAGAGATAAATGTGTCTGACGTGGTGTGTGATGGAACCCTCTAATTCCCACCCAGATTGAAATGTACTTGTATTTCTTTTTTCTTTGTGCAGGTATAGAATCATTTCTGATGTATTCTGTCCATGAAGGAATAAGGGGAATTCCACTGGACCCCAGCGATAGAATGGATGCCCTTATGCCTATCTCTGGAACGTCATTCGCTGTGGGCATTGACTTCCACGCAGGTAAATTAATAGCAATTGTTGCATTTCATTAACAAATCTTATTCTCTAACTTTATATGTAAATATACTGTACATTACCTCCTTAACCTGTTCATTTTTGTTTGCAGTATTTTAAATGATTTTAATGAATCAAGCTGAAAATTAAAGGTCTAAATTAAGTGAACTTTTAGCTCGATGGTAAGCATGTAACTTATTTCAGAACTGTAAGAAAAACCAAATCCTTCCCCAACCTTTCCTTCTTAGTATCTATACTTACCTACCCCCTTCTTTGAAAAACCCCAGTACTTATGGGTATAGTAGAACAGGTGATATAACCTACCATCACAATTTATTATAAGTAGCTAATTTGCACACCCCTCATCTTTGTCACATTGTGGTGGAGGATGCAGTGGCGTGCCATTCAATGCGAATTTACCAACAATAATAGGTATAATAGGTATTGTTTTACCTGAATGACTTTGTCGATTTTGAGAATTTTTTTTAGAGGTTCACTTTAAAGAGAATGTCCAGCAATAGTTAAAAAATTTTCAGATACTCACAAGGGGACAATTTATGGTCTTCTTCCAAAAATGATAAATACCTGGCTAGCTTTAAATAGGACCAGAACTATGTAAGCTGTGCTAAAAAAAAGGCAGGCAAATGGCAAATGGCATATTATCATCGTTATTCATTTTCCCATTACTGACTTACAATGCCTTGTTCTGCTCTGTGTCTTAGTGTGAAGGTGGCAGTTTTGAGAGAGAAGCAGGCCTTTAAAGTAATACTAAAGTCTTGTTTTTTTCTCTTTCAAAATAACAAACATGTTATACTTACCTATTATGTGCAGTTGGTTTTGCACAGGGCAGCCCAGATTCTACTCTTCTCGGGCCCTCGCCGGCTCTTTTGGCCCCTCCCTCCCGTTGAGTGCCCCCACAGCAAGCAGCTTGCTATAGGAGCATCCAAGCTGAGCCGCAGCTCTATGTGTCTATTCAGACCCCTCTTTCTCCTGATAGGCTAACTGAGTTTGATTGAAAGCAGTGGGAGCACATTGCGCCGCTGTTGAGTCTCAGCCAATAAGGAGGGAGAGTCCCGGATGGCCGAGGCATTCATGCAGATCACTGGATAGAGATGGGGCTCAGGTAAGTATTAGAGGGGCTGAGGGGGCTGCTGCACACAGGTTTTTTTTTTATCTTAATGCATAGAATGCAAAAAGGTAAAAAAAAACTGCCTTTACAACCATTTTAAATCTAACTCTTCTTTAGTCGCTCCAAAGTGAGGGAAATACCTTTTGAAGTTGTCACGAGAACACATTTGGTAAATTCCTCCTCTCTTTCTGATTTGTAACAGTCCAAGATTTTAGATTTTCCCCTACTTTCAGTCGAGGTAAACAATGGGATGTCACTTGCTAACATATACTCTCATTTATTAGTGCAATGTCCCATCAATCAAATAAACCAACATTTTGGGGCCACCCGAGGTCCATTTCTTAAAGTATAACTAAAGGCAAAACTTTTTTTTTTTTTGGTTTTGTATAGAGTGGAGAGGGATTAGAACACCTGTCCGTTTTAATTGCTGTCTGGGAGATTAATCCTCTCTATTTGTCCCTGTTTACCATTATCATTGAAAGTGAATGTAAAAAAAATGGTCCCCCAGAAAAGTAATTTACCAATGAAGAGGACACAGAGGGGGTCTCCCATATTACCTTAATTTGCAGGAATTTCCTCTCACTTTCTGTTTGGCTATGAGGCAAGAAGTGAAGGGAAATCTCCCCTATGGGACACAGGTGGTGAAAAAAAAAAATATGACAGGGGTTATACCCCTTCCTTGCTCTATCCAAAATAAACAAAAAAGTTTTACCTATAGTTCTATTTTAAGGCCATATCATGGTCACGGGATGGTCTTGGGGGAGGGACCCTGCTCAACCCCGAAACGTTAGCTTATTTGACTGAGAAGACATTACCCTAATAAATGAGAGTATATGTTTTCAATGGAGTGCTGGTGATGTCTCCTCATTTTACTGTGATTTGTGTGGCACCATCTGCCACAGTCGCTAAGAGAACCCCTCTATTACTAAGGTCAAACAATGAAAGTCCTCATCCTTTCATTCATGTTACTTTAAGTACAGGCTACAATTATCACCAGACCAAACAAAGAAAGTAAATCTCAACAGAAACACATTAAACGACATTAAATAAAACCTAGGTATCAAAAATACATACTGCATTCTGCAGGATGCTCAAACAATGATGACACCATAGAAACCCAATGAAGTAAAAGCCAGCTGGCCAAATGTACCTAAGGAAAGTTTACTGGGGTTCTGTATGTACAAAGCCACATTTCAGAGACACAGAGGTCTTCTTTACCAAGGTAACCTACAGAAAACCCATGACTGCAACGACATCATATTTTACACAAATCATATTTGCCAAACTTGGTCTACCTGGGACCACCCCCTGTCAGAATATGCACATGCTCCCACCAGGGCTGAAACAACACTGACCAACCTCTGAAAATGAGAGCAACTAGCACAAGATCTCCAGTAAACGAACTGGATTTTAGCGTGATGGGTTTTACTTTACATTGATAAAAATAATAACAGAGGATTCTAATACTTCACTACTCTAGTCAAAACTAAAAAAAAAAGGTTTTGGTTTAAATATACATTCAGTTTCATTTGGCACAAGGTGATCAAAACTAAACGGATGTTTCTAGTACGGTTGGTTGAAACAAAACATGCACAGCCAATGTGCAGACAAGCCCCTGGAAGATTTAGGGTATGATAGAGAAGTTAAACTACCGTAACTTATCCACCAGATACATTTTTCCTTGAATCTTCATACATATCATCCATCGTATCTACACAAGAGGATATAAAAACAGTCAATTCATATCTTGGAGTATAAAAATAGCCAAATAACAGTAATGTCTCCAATGGCGATGATGCACCTTTAGAACATTTTTATCATGAGACAAGAACATTTATATAAATACGCAGGAAGATTTATTCAGCTGGTATTTCATAAGTTCATCTCTGTTCTCTCATGCGAGGAAAGAATTTTACAGTTGACTAAGATGGGTACTTATGTGTCACAGTAGTATATCATTACTTTACTATATATAACTTGCATTGTATAAATAATAGAGAACTGCTATTAGAGATTGGGTTAGTCACTAGTGGTGGGCAGCTCTAGCGCTTCTAAGACAGGTGCTTGACCCGCTGGACCCTTTATATGAATATGACTAAAAGAAAAAAATGTCCGCATATTAAGGCCTAAGATGAACTTCCAGATTATGCAGATGATGAAAGATCATTCAAAAAATTCAGACCTGGGTGTACATTATCCATATAACTATTGGCTGCTCATTTTTTACGCTATATATTTGTGATTACAAGCTTAAAGCATATCTAGAGCCAAGTCCGTTCATACAGTTTTGGATAGAGGGAAAGGTTAGAAACCCTATCAAGTTTTTATCGCTACACGTGTCACTGTCCCATGTTTGTCCTGATAAGCATTGCCACATTGACTAAAAGTGAAGGAGAATTCAAAATTTTGAGTTGTCACATTAAGAGACATAGAGAGGAGATCTTCTGATGAGAACAGTTGTTCTGGTGGCAACTATCTTAGGCTGTCCATAGACAGTTCGAGTCTCGGCCGGCCGAGATTCGAACCATGTATGGGCAGGCTGATTGTACCCAAGTTGATTAATCAATCAACTTGGATACAACCAGTCTTCTGGGTTTTACATAAGATTATTGTTAGCAGCTGACGTAGCCACTAGCAATAATCACAGTGTTCTCCCGGCGGGGAAGGCTTCCCGGACTCTCCCCCAACCTGTGTCTGCAGGAAAGAAATTTGCTCCATCTTTGGCCAGCCTTAGAAGGCTTTTTTCCACTTTGGAGAGGAACTCTGTTCCTTTTGTGATTAGGGAAGGGAGTGACAGGAAGTAATGAGTAATTTTTCCAATGGGACACAGATTCAAAAAAAATCAAAGATAAAAAATAAACCAGGTAGGTTTTAACTGTTTCTCACCACAAAAACTGCAAACAAAAATTTAAGAAAGGTTCCATGGTAATCTTATATGAAGGATAATACCGGATAGGTTTCAACTGTTCCTCAATACACAAACTCAAGAAAAAAAAAATGGTTCCACGGTAGTCTAATTTGAAGGATAATACTTTTGAGCCTGTTGTATAAATATGTTCTTACCAACAGATAAAGTGCTTTATCCATAGCCACCAATCAGATTCCAGAGTTCATTGCAGATTTAATGCTGGTTTGTGGCCATGTAAATATAAACTCAATTGCATAGTAAGAACATGTTAACACTTTGACCTTTGAGGTAGATTTAATAAAGGCAAATAGACTGTGCAAGTGCAATCACACACCTTTTCCACAGAGCTTAGTAAATGTGGGAAAATTCTGCTGATTTTTTTTTTATTTGTTTTCTTTGTACCTAATTGGATATCCTTTACAAAATGAAGCTTTACCACATTTACATTTTCTAAGGAAATGAGCGCAGCTGCACTTGCAAAGTGCACAGTTTAGTTGCCTTTTAACAGGACTTTGTAGTTCAGAGGTCTCCATTAAAACCATTATACAGAGTGCCAGTGGGAACCTGTCTCCAGTCAGCCATGATTGGTGAGGAGTCATACATTCTCCTTGTCTTTCTATATTGGCACATTCTTTTTTTCTGCTTGTTTATTCCAAAAACTGAGCAATTCTGAAGCAGGTAAAAAACACTCCAAGGAAAGAACTAGACACAGATAGAATGTTAGGTTGTTGAGGACTGCACGAGGCAAGATTGATATATCTTGGAAACCTATATGCACAGAAAGTTTTGTGTCTTAAAAAAAACACTTGGTGTGCCCGTGTAGGACAAATGAACAGACTCACATTAATCCAACCTTCTCCAGTAGCACATGCTCAACTTTTCTTTCTCACAACAAAATGCCTTGTACTTCCTGGTATGGAGGTATGGAAGACATGTGACTCACACCTCTTTCCTCTCACATGACAACACTTATGCTTGGTTTTTGGTCCAGAGCAGGTACATGGGGCTGGGAAGGAGTTCTCAGCCCTATAAATGCAACAGCTTTGAGCATACTGAGGCCTTTCTTTTTTACTGCTGGTTGGTGAATATATGCTGCTGTACATGTTGCTCACCCTGCACAGGTTTTTTATAAGCTCCAACATAAGTTTATCACACCATACACTCAAATGTTGTCTTGTTAATAGAGTGCTTTTTAGTTACCAGATTGTTGATGTGTCAACAGTGATATGTCATTAGAACGCTTCTTATCTTAACAGAAACCTACAATTTCTAAGAGACAGATGTGTAAGTTTCTAAATTTAACCTATTCAATTTCTGTCTTTGTTTCTGAAGCTGGGATGACGTCTAATATGTATACAAGCTGTTCATATAAACCAAACATCCAGGAAAAAATACCATGCTCACACATGCAACTTCTATTGCCTATTAATTCTTCCACATGCCCATTTATGATTTGAAGCCGTTAAGCACATTTACAATTATTTTTTTTTTCAAGAAAGAATAGTTCTATTTTTTTTTCCAAAATCAATTTGCGTTTATGTTATGTATTCAGTTTAGAAACAAGTAATGCTTATCTGAGTTTTCGTTTGAGAGGCATATAGTATGGGTGATTACAATAGTCCCACTGGGTCCTCCAAAGGTACATAGTGAGTGACAGTAATTCAGCTGCCCTGTTTGTGTCTGTGAACCTGTTGAAATATAGTATTTTTTTCTAAATAAAGATAGATGAAATCACACAGCGTGAAGAAAACATTTTATGGTGCAGAAATGCAGGTCGTTCAGTCTTGATGATGATGCAGTAGCCTTTCTAAGTGTCAGAATAACATGCACTTGTGGCGGTGATCATAGTTCACAAAAGTGTCACACAGTCTTCATGCAGCATCTGAACCTTAGAAAAGAGATAAAGAAGGTGACACATCTTCATTTCCAAAGTGTTTTTCATTCCAAGATTTGATGTTCACAGCGAGTGTCTAAAATAATAATTTCTCTGCCTTTCCTCTCTTCTCCCTTTTTTATTTCCCTTTCTCATTCCCTTTCCCTTCCCCTTCATTCCTCTCCTTCCCCTTTCCCTGCATGCCTCTATTTTCCCTTTCCCTGCATTCCTCTCATTTCCATCTTCTCTGCATTCTTCTCCTTTTTTCCCTTTCCCTGCATTTCTTTTTTTCCCTTTCCCTGCAGTCCTCTCCTTTCTCTTTCCCTATATTCCTCTCCTTTCCCTGCATTTCTCTCCTTTTCTTTTCCCTACATTCTTCTCTGTTCCCTGCATTCATCTCCTTTCTCTTCATCCCCCCCCCCTTTCCTTTTCTCTGCCTTCTTCTTTTTTCTTTTTCCCTGCATTCCTCTTCTTTCCCATTCCCTACATTCCCCTCTTTTCCCTGCATTTGTCTCCTTTCCCTTTCTCTACATTCCTCTCATTTCCCTGGGTTCCTCTTCTTTCCCTTCCTCTACATTCCTCTCCTTTTCCATCCCCTTTCCCTGCACCCCCCACCTTTCCTGCATTCCACTCCTTTCCTTTTCCTGCATTCCTCTCCTTTTCCTACATTCCTCTGCTTTCCTTTTCTCTGCATTCTTCTCCTTTCTTTTTCCCTTTCCCTGCATTCCTCTCCTTTCCCTTCCTCTGCAATCCTCTCCTTTTCTTTCCCTTTACCTACATTCCTCTTCTCTCCCTTTCCCTGCATTCCTCTCCTTTCCCTTCCTCTGCAATCCTCTCCTTTTCTTTCCCTTTACCTACATTCCTCTTCTCTCCCTTTCCCTACATTCCTCTCCTTTCCCTTCCTCTGCATTCCTCTCCTTTCCCTTTCTCTTTCTCTGCATTCATCTCCTTTCTTTTCCCCTTTCCCTAAATTCCCTTACTTCCCCTTCTCATTGCATTCCTCTCTTTTCTTTTTCCATTTTCCCTGTATTCATCTTCTTTCCCTGCATTTCTCTCCTTTCCTTCCCCCTGCATTCCTCTACTTCCCCTTTGCATTCCCCTCCTTTCCTTTTCCTGCATTTCTCTCCTTTCCCTTTCCCTAAATTCCTCTCCTTTCCCTTTCTCTGCAATCCTCTCCTTTTTTCCCTTTCTCTACATTCCTCTCCTTTCCCTTCTCCTTGCATTCCTCTCCTTTCCCAACAATTTGGCTGCTACCCCTGCCCCCTATTACCGCAAAGGCCCAATCGCAGGGCACCAGTGCTACCCCATATGCTCACCTATACCCAGAGGTGAAAGATATTTCACTTTGCTTGCAGGGGACTAAACAGAGCAGTGTCCCCATTCAAACCATTGGATGGATGGAGGCCGCAGTAAAAAGAGCATGCCGCAGGGACATTCTCATGGCAAAGATTATGCAGCTAGGCAGGCTGCACTTAGAGGGGTGGGGGATTCATTAAAGAAAACTGTACCAAAAGTACAATTGTCCTTTAAACTCTAATTTGTTATTCATAAAGACATCAACACTTTCACACAAAACGGATCCACAGAAGTACCATGCATAAGTGGCATAGTAGTTCTACCTACCTTGAAGCATTTGGGTCCTCGGTTTGAATCTGAGGCCAGGGAATCGTCTGCATGGAGTGTAGCATGGTCTCCCAGTGCTTTTGTGTGCTTCCTTCCTTCAAAACATGCTGGTAGGTTAATTGACTCCTGTCTAAATTGACCTTAGTATATGTGAAATAAGGTCCTTAGATGGCAAGCTCCTTGAGGGCAGGGACTGATGTGAACCATTTCTAGGAGAATGGAAATACAACCTTGCAGATGCGCCCGTGCTGCCCAGTCCTTGCCAGTGCCCTGAAGCTAACATCATCAATTCATCTCCTGGACCCTGAGAGAACCCCGTTACTGGGCAGGCAACACAAATGTTAACGTCATGAACGCCCAAAGAAGAACCCCACCTCCTGCGCATGGAACAAAAGAGAAGACTCATGACCAAACATCATGTAATTGTGGATTTAGGTAAATAAAAGGAGCATTTAGATGTATTTATTTTTTTATCATGCCAGTGATTAGTTGGGGGGTTCAGAGTTCAACTTTAAGGTTGCAAGTACTTTTAAAACCTGAGCTCTCATTGCTTTTGTAGAACAAAAATTGCCAGTAAACAATAGACTCAAATCCATTGGATATTTTATTTTCCTTCTATCGCATATGTGGAGGTTACCATATTACCATATTTAGATTTATGTTTTGCATCCGGGCTGAGAACTCAGTCTGATTAATTTTTACAGCCTTGATTGTCGACACGCATTTCCAGTCCCAAAAATAATTACATTCTGCTGCAGTTCCTCAACATTGCTGCATTTTATTGATCATAAAATGATCTGTTGCTGTGAATCTGGAAAGGTACAAGTGCCTCTTTAAAGTGCTTTTAATATTTAGTTTTTTTGTTTGATATCTGGATTTTCTGGGGAAAATATGAAACTTGTTCTTGTGCTGAGAACAAATAAGAATACTAAAAACAGCAACAGAAAGATTTTGTTTTTAAGTCAAGTCATTTATTATTTCATTTATTACAGGTACTTATATAGTACCGTCAATTTACGCAGCACTTTTCATATATTGTACATTCACAGTCCCTGCCCTCAAGGAGCTTACAATCTAAGGCCCCTAACTCACATGTGTACCCAGAGGAAACCCACGCAGGCACAGGGAGAACATGCAAACTCTAGGAAGGCAGCGCCATGGTTGGAATTCGATAAACCTAGAGCTGCTAGGTGTAAGTGCTAACCGCTTAGCCACTGTACTGTCTCCAAGTTGTTCTGGTATTCCAGAATTCAGGGCACATGCCCATGGCATTTAAATTGAGGTCTGTTCATTTCATTAATAAATGAAGAGAAAGTATAATGGTTTTAAAGTGTTTTTTTTTCTTTTAAAGAGATACAATCACTTAACCATTGAGTGCAAAGTAACAATGTTTCCATGTAGCCCGTCAACCGGCAAGTTAGACTTACAAACCCACATGCCTTCCTGTTGCTCTAATAGAATTAATAAAGGGAACTACTAAATTAGCTTGTGTTTGCTACTTTCCACTTGAGCTATTGAGACCTGTAAACAACAGTTTTTTATACAACAAAGGAGCATAGAAAACTGAAGAAAATACTTGAAGAGGATCTTAAAGTGGTTGTAACCAGGTAAGCCTATAATGAGTCATATATATTGTACATTCACAGTCCCTGCCCTCAAGGAGCTTACAATCTAAAGTGTCACATACCTGGTTTGTGAGCCTGACGAGTAGAGGAGGGCCTCTTGTACCACACCCGCTTGTGGGTTACTGACGGTGAGACAGCAGCCACAGAAGCACAGTGGTGTAGCAGTGCCTGAGATCAGTCCTGTAGTCTGTATGGCTTGTTGTCTGTGGATGGATGTGCAGCAGGCAGGCAGGTGGTGGTTAGGCAGACCAGGGCCGCGGCAGGCTGGGATTGCAGCTAGAGCAGGATCCAGATGTGGATTGCAGAGCAGAGCCATGACAGGCTGGATGAGCAGGTGCAGGGTCAGGCAAGCTGGGTCAGTAATGTTCAGGCCGATAGACAGAGCAGCAGGCAGAAGAGGAGTCCAAAACAAGCCAGGATCGGGGTATCAAGCAGACAACGTTAGCGAGAACAAGCCAGATCAAGATCAGAGTCAGCACAGATAACAGGTCAGAACACAAGCTGCAGATCAAACAGCAATGAGTCTATGCAGGAGCTCAGTTTAAATAGCCCGCCTGGCGTACTCTGATGCGCGAGTGCGCATGTGCGTACGCCGATGTGCCAATGCGCTAGTGCGCATTCGCGTACGCCAAGAACCTCTAAGTGTACTGCGGACCTGTCTTTCCTGACATAAGGTCCCTCACTCACATACGGGCGTGACGTCATCGTGGCTCGGCCAATCACAGTGCTGGAGCCCGCGAACCAGGAGATAACTCCAGGAGACATGTCGCTGGTCACGGCAGTGTGCGGGGACTGCTGCAACAGCTTTGATCTAAGGTAAGTATTTCATAATGAGCTAGTATGCAATGCATACTAGCTCATTATGCTTTTGTCTTGCAAGGTTTTTTTGTTTTTTTTTCAGAGTTTACAACCACTTTAAAGCTCCATTTTCTGGCTATATAGGAGACTTTATATTATTCAGCTGCAACATTTAATTTAGTGGACTAAAAATAAAGAATGACAATATGCAATAAACCAGTTCATATTCCCTTTATACAAAAAGTGGAAATGGCTTGCTTTGGGATGTAATAAATACAAACCTGAATCAGAATATTTCAGCTTACTTAGATCAGTTTTCTGTTATGATCTTTAATACCGTATGTGACTAAATGACACTGCAAGTATGCCATATGCCAGTATAAGCTTGTGCATTTGCTAAGCACTAACAGACAATCTGTCTTTAGTTAAAACAGTAAACTCAGCGTATTTCCCTATGGCACAGCACAATGAGTAATAGGCCTTGCTGCAAATTGCGGACATACAGTAGATATAAATATATTGTTTTTAACTATTGGTGTAGCAATAGTTAAAACAGTCAAGGACAATAAAACAATTGTGGCAGATAATGTAATTTTCATGTATAAAAATGTCACACTTTCAAGTTAAATTCCGAAGTTGGCACAGATATTTTATCAACAGAGTGTTAGGTATTTTATTTTACATATTTTTTTTTTTTTACAAATATTTCTTTAATAATATTTATTATTTATGTGGGATCTCTATAAACCTTTAGAGCCCTTGCACACTGGGGCGGTTTGCAGGCGCTATTGCGCTAATAATAGCGCCTGCAAACCGCCCCGAAAGTGCCGCTGCTTGTATTCCAGTGTGCAAGCCCCGAGGGCTTGCACACTGGAGTGATGCGCTTGCAGGACGGTAAAAAAAGTCCTGCCAGCAGCATCTTCGGAGCGGTGAAGGAGCGGAGTGTATACCGCTCCTTTACCGCTCCTGCCCATTGAAATCAATGGGACGGCGCAGCTATACCGCCGGCAAAGCGCCTCTGCAGAGGCGCTTTGCAGTGGTATTTAACCCTTTTTCGGCCGCTAGCGGGGGGTAAAACCGCCCCGCTAGCGGCCGCATACCGACGGTAAAACGCCGCTAATAATATCAGTGTTTTACCGCTGACGCCGCCCCCCGCCCCAGTGTGCAAGGGCTCTTAGGGCCCATTCAGACTGGTTCCCTCTTGTATTGTGTTAATGTATGCTGTAATAACGAGACAATGACTTCATTTTGAATGGGTTGCTAATGCACAAGATTGGACCAAAAAATTTCATGGATCATTTTTTAAATACATCACATCGCAGTACATGGAAGTGAATTAGCATGGGCTGTGGGGAATTGAAAGACATGTACGGCAGAGATGCATTAGGGTTGATTCACTAAAGGCAAATAGACTGCAAAGTACAGTTGCTCCAGAGCTTAGTAAATGAGGTAAAGCTTTATTTTGCAAAGAATACCCAATCATGAGCAAGGAAAATAAATAATAAAAAAAACAGCATTTTTGCTTGCGCATGATTGGATGATGAAAGTCAGCAGAGCTTCTGCTCAAATACTAAGCTCTAGAGCAGGGGTGTCCAAACTTTTTTCAAAGAGGGACAGATTTGATGAAGTGAACATGTGTGAGGGCCGACCATTTTGCCTTATATTCTTGAAACATTAAAATTCGGTCTAAATGTGTTCGTCCGAGCACTAATACACTGCCCAACAAGAATTTTCTTGCCTTTGTGGCTGTGTGTGGTGAAGAGATGAGCTTTGGGCGTGTTATTTGGATATACCGTATTTATCGGCATATCACACGCACCTTCACTTCCCTAAGAGGGAAGTTTCAGGAAAAAACTTACATTTTAAATAAAGAACTGTGAAGCAACATAAGGGTCAGTGCCCATCTGCAGCCTCACCATTGCCATGGTTGCAGCCTCACCATTGCCATGAATGCAGCCTCACCATTGCAATCAATGCAGCCTCACCATTGCCATGAATGCAGCCTCACCATTGCCATGAATGCAGCCTCAAAACAACAGCAATCTCCTGCGCTTGGGGGCTTAGTCTATGGATAAGTGGTGTGGCCAACCCTCAGAATCAAACAATGCCTGCAGTCTTGCTGCCCTCCTCAGAACAATGGGTATTCTTAGAACTGAAACATAAGAAAAAGGAAAGGAGGGCACACCGACCTTGTGCACTACCAATGGTAAATTTTATTAAAAGCCATAACAGCAATAATTATACTCACAAACGAGCGTGTAAAAGAGGCTTATCAGTAGATGAGACTACGCCTCCGAACGCCTGCAACCCGGACCTGATACTGGAGGGGTCAGATGGCATCACAAACGGCTAACGCATTTCAAGGGCGTACCCTCTTCCTCAGAGCCACTGCTTGATCGCCCCCTAGTGGTAAACCCCTTCCCTGCCAGTGTCATTTGCACAGTAATCAGTTAATTTTTATAGCACTGATCACTGTATAAATGACAATGGTCACAAAATAGTGTCAAAAGTGTCCGCCATAATGTCTCAGTCATGATAAAAATTGCAGATCACCGCCATTACTAATAAAAAATAATTAGTCATAAAAATGCCATAAAACTATCCCCTATTTTGTAGACGCTATAACTTTTGCGCAAACCAATCAATATACGCTTATTGCCATTTTTTTTACCAAAAATATGTAGAAGAATACATATCGGCCTAAACTGAGGAAAAAAATGTTTTTTTATATATTTATGGGGGATATTTATTATAGCAAAAAGTAAAAAATATTGGCACTCTTTTTTTGTTTATAGCGCACAAAAATAAAAACCTCAGACGTGATCAAATACCACCAAAAGAAAGCTCTATTTGTTGAAAAAAAAGGAAGTCAATTTTGTTTGGGTACAACGTCGCACGACCGCGCAATTGTCAGCTAAAGCGACGCAGTGCCGAATCGCAAAAAATGCTCTGGTCGGGAAGGGGGTAAAATCTTCTGGGACTGAAGTGGTTAAAGTAGAACTATAGGCAAAACTTTTTTTTTTTTTTCATTTTTGATAGAGTAAGGGGAAGTTATAACCCCAGTCAGATTTTTTTTCGCCATCTGTGTTCCATTGCGGAGATTTACCTTCATTTCCTGTCACATGGGCAAACAAGAGGTGAGGGAAAATACTTGCACATTAAGGTAATTCCTTGGGGACCCCCAGGTCACCAGAACTAGTCCCCCCATTGGAAGATTTCACCTCTATTACTGTTCTGGGGACAACCTAAAATTTGGAATTTTCTTTTACTTTCACTTTCAATGATAACGGTAAACAGGACAAATAGAGAGGGTGAATCCCTCTTCACTCTATTGAAAACGAAAAAAAAAAAAAAGGAAAACTAACGCAGCCACCACATCTGACAGTAGGTAACATGCAATATATTACATTTTTGCGTTTGGCTTTAAAGTCACTTTAACTAAATTATCCAAAAATGAGTTTGCCTACGTAACTCAGTAAAAACGCTGAAAACTTCCTTTTCATTAAAAGTTCATCAATGGCGAAATGATTAATTTCACAACAAACTCAT
Source organism: Lithobates clamitans (assembly GCA_037952925.1). Lineage (NCBI taxonomy): Eukaryota > Metazoa > Chordata > Amphibia > Anura > Ranidae > Lithobates > Lithobates clamitans. The sequence goes on from JBBGZY010001614.1 coordinate 235,641, forward strand.
CCCTAGTAGTGAATAGCCAGTTCACCTATTAATATGCTTTTTTTATTGTAAAAAAAAAATGGTGTCTACTGTGCTATTGGATGGAAATGAACAAACAACAGGACTTACTACAAAGCCACAGTGGTATTCCCACCTTGAGAAAATGGACACATTTTTAGTAAATTCTTTTTTATTTTACTGTCATTTCCAAGGCTTATAATAGTAGAAATGTCAGCCAAGTTAAATAAATTGTTTGTCATTATGACGCTTACATGTTATTATACTTTGGATGTGTTTTACGCTTCCCTGGCCAAATCAGAATCAAGCCTGCAAGGGAGTGTGAAGCTGTCTCAGCTGTTGTGTCAATATACTGTAATACATTGGTTTCTTGTTAATTATAAACCAATGGTACAAACTGAACAGTAATGTGGTTCATTACAGTCCAGGAAATATATGATTGTTAACGTTAACATGCCATAACTGTACAACCAATTATTACAAAGGATTCATCATCATGTATCATTTTTTTATAGAGATTCACATTACAATATTGTTGGCCTGTTTTTGTTTACCAGCAATTAGAAATCAATTGGCAAAGCTGCTTAATCTGATGGCATTTTTGTTTAGTAATTTGTTGATGTATCTTTATGCCTTTGTCTAGATTTTAGAGAATGGTTGTGATAAGTACATTTAAATTATAACTATAGGCAATTTTTTTTTATTTTGGATAGAGTAAGGAAGTGTTATACAGTAAAAGCTTGGTATGAGAGTAACTTTGTTTGAGAGTGTTTTGCAAGACAAGCAACATTTAAAAAAAAATTTGACTTGATATACAAGTAGCGTCATGTTACAACTGAGTATAAAAGAGAAGAGAGGTGCCTCTAAGTGTAGCAATATGGTTACATTTAATGAAGGTACAACATTTAGCAACCCACATGGTTGATTGATGATTAAAAGAGGCACATCTAAGTATCCAGGCATTCGGGGTAAAGCTGTCCACTTAGACCGTCCTCCACACCGCAATCTATGTCATCCCTTTCATCGCGATTCCCTGGATCGCGATCGCGATTAAGTATAAGGGAGGATGAGGGGGAAGCTGCGCTCAGAAGGTTTTTTACCTTTTAAAGTGGTTGTAAACCTCATTCATAAAATTTGAACTAAGCACATATATCTGTAGTGTTTGCTTGTCCCTCTCAAAAGCTCTAAGTGTCGTTTCTCTCTGGTGCTTCGGTCCTCTGTTATCGGCATGAGTCACTTCTGACAAGTTCTCCGACACACGAGATAACATGAGCTAAAAAAATTTTTTGGGGAGGGTGCTTAGAGGGAGATAAGCAGGGAGCTTGTCTATTCAGAATACAGCTCTGCATGTGCCTTCATTCCTCTGCCTATGTGGAGTGGGGGCGGGGGGGGGTGGTTTCCTTTCATCCAGTCAGCTCTCACACAGTGTAAGTTCAGTCTCTCCACCCTTCCCTATGTACTGCTGAAAGATGAGTAAAGATTTTTAACATGATCTGCACTTTGGAAGGGGTGTAAAAAGGAGAAGACAGCAGATATAGAAGTAAAACGTATGTAGGGAGATTTGTTTCATCTCTGTGTATCATCTGAGGCTGTTCACGTCCCTGGATATATGTGAGGATGAGAATGCATTAACCACTTAAGGACCGCCTCACGCCGATGTACGTCGGCAAGGCGGCACGGGCAGGCAAAATCACGTACATGTACGTGATTTGCCTCCCGCGGGTGGGGGGTCCGATCGGACCCCCCCCCGCCGCCCGAGGCGGTCCCGTTTTGTCCCCCGGCGATCGGAGACGAGGGGGAGGCCATCCGATCGTGGCCCCCCCCTCGCGATCGCCGCCGGCCAATAGGAACACTCCTTTGCTGCTGTATGCTAAACAGCAGCAAAGGAAGTGATGTCATCTCCCCTCGGGTCGGTATTTTCCGTTCCGGCCCGAGGAGAGACGACATGTGAGTGAGTGCACCAACACTACACACACAGTAGAACATGCCAGGCACACTAAACACCCCGATCCCCCCCCCGATCGCCCCCCGATCCCCCCCCGATCACCCCCCCCCCCCGTCACAAACTGACACCAGCCGTTTTTTTTTTTTTTTTTTTTTCTGATTACTGCTGCTGTCAGTTTGTGACAGTTACTGTGTTAGCACAGTTACTGTTACCCCCCTGTAGGTCTAGGGTACCCCCCTAACCCCCCCTAATAAAGTTTTAACCCCTTGATCACCCCCTGTCACCAGTGTCGCTAAGCGATCATTTTTCTGATCGCTGTATTAGTGTCGCTGGTGACGCTAGTTAGTGAGGTAAATATTTAGGTTCGCCGTCAGCGTTTTATAGCGTCAGGGACCCCCATATACTATCTAATAAATGTTTTAACCCCTTGATTGCCCCCTAGTTAACCCTTTCACCACTGATCACCGTATAACCGATACGGTTGACGCTGGTTAGTTTGTTTATTTTTTATAGTGTCAGGGCACCCGCCGTTTATTACCGAATAAAGGTTTAGCCCCCCGATCGCCCGGCGGTGATATGCGTCGCCCCAGGCAGCGTCAGATTAGCGCCAGTACCGCTAACACCCACGCACGCAGCATACACCTCCCTTAGTGGTATAGTATCTGATCGGATCAATATCTGATCCGATCAGATCTATACTAGCGTCCCCAGCAGTTTAGGGTTCCCAAAAACGCAGTGTTAGCGGGATCAGCCCAGATACCTGCTAGCACCTGCGTTTTGCGCCTCCGCCCAGCCCACCCAAGTGCAGTATCGATCGATCACTGACACAAAACACTAAACGCATAACTGCAGCGTTCGCAGCGTCAGGCCTGATCCCTGCGATTGCTAACAGTTTTTTTGGTAGCATTTTGGTGAACTGGCAAGCACCAGCCCCAGGCAGCGTCAGGTTAGCGCCAGTACCGCTAACACCCACGCACGCACCGTACACCTCCCTTAGTGGTATAGTATCTGATCGCATCAATATCTGATCCGATCAGATCTATACTAGCGTCACCAGCAGTTTAGGGTTCCCAAAAAACGCAGTGTTAGCGGGATCAGCCCAGATACCTGCTAGCACCTGCGTTTTGCCCCTCCGCCCGGCCCAGCCCAGCCCATCTAAGTGCAGTATCGATCGATCACTGTCACTTACAGAACACTAAACGCATAACTGCAGCGTTCGCAGAGTCAGGCCTGATCCCTGCGATCGCTAACAGTTTTTTTGGTAGCATTTTGGTGAACTGGCAAGCACCAGCCCCAGGCAGCGTCAGGTTAGCGCCAGTACCGCTAACACCCACGCACGCACCGTACACCTCCCTTAGTGGTATAGTATCTGAACGGATCAATATCTGATCTGATCAGATCTATACTAGTGTCACCAGCAGTTTAGGGTTCCCAAAAACGCAGTGTTAGCGGGATCAGCCCAGATACCTGCTAGCACCTGCGTTTTGCCCCTCCGCCCGGCCCAGCCCACCCAAGTGCAGTATCGATCGATCACTGTCACTTACAAAAGACTAAACGCATAACTGCAGCATTCGCAGAGTCAGGCCTGATCCCTGCGATCGCTAACAGTTTTTTTGGTAGCGTTTTGGGGAACTGGCAAGCACCAGCGGCGTAGTACACCCCGGTCGTAGTCAAACCAGCACTGCAGTAACACTTGGTGACGTGGCGAGTCCCATAAGTGCAGTTCAAGCTGGTGAGGTGGCAAGCACAAGTAGTGTCCCGCTGCCACCAAGAAGACAAACACAGGCCCGTCGTGCCCATAGTGCCCTTCCTGCTGCATTCGCCAATCCTAATTGGGAACCCACCACTTCTGCAGCGCCCGTACTTCCCCCATTCACATCCCCAACCAAATGCAGTCGGCTGCATGAGAGGCATTTATATGTCCTCCCGAGTACCCCTACCCAACGAACCCCCCCAAAAAAAGATGTCGTGTCTGCAGCAAGCGCGGATATAGGCGTGACACCCGCTATTATTGTCCCTCCTGTCCTGATAATCCTGGCCTTTGCATTGGTGAATGTTTTGAACGCTACTATACACTAGTTGAGTAATAGCGTAGGGTACAGCATTGCACAGACTAGGCACACTTTCACAGGGTCTCCCAAGATGCCATCGCATTTTGAGAGACCCGAACCTGGAACCGGTTACCGTTATAAAAGTTAGTTACAAAAAAAGTGTAAAAAAAAAAAATATATAAAATAAAAAAAAATAGTTGTCGTTTTATTGTTCTCTCTCTCTCCATTCTCTCTCTCTATTGTTCTGCTCTTTTTTTACTGTATTCTATTCTGCAATGTTTTATTGTTATTGTTATTGTTATTATGTTTTATCATGTTTGTTTTTCAGGTGTGTAATTATTTATACTTTACTGTTTACTGTGCTTTATTGTTAACCATTGTTAACCATTTTTTTGTCTTCAGGTACGCCATTCACGACTTTGAGTGGTTATACCAGAATGATGCCTGCAGGTTTAGGTATCATCTTGGTATCATTCTTTTCAGCCAGCGGTCGGCTTTCATGTAAAAGCAATCCTAGCGGCTAATTAGCCTCTAGACTGCTTTTACAAGCCGTGGGAGGGAATGCCCCCCCCCCCACCGTCTTTCGTGTTTTTCTCTGGCTCTCCTGTCTCAACAGGGAACCTGAGAATGCAGCCGGTGATTCAGCCAGCTGACCATAGAGCTGATCAGAGACCAGAGTGGCTCCAAACATCTCTATGGCCTAAGAAACCGGAAGCTACGAGCATTTCATGACTTAGATTTCGCCGGATGTAAATAGCGCCATTGGGAAATTGGGGAAGCATTTTATCACACCGATCTTGGTGTGGTCAGATGCTTTGAGGGCAGAGGAGAGATCTAGGGTCTAATAGACCCCAATTTTTTCAAAAAAGAGTACCTGTCACTACCTATTGCTATCATAGGGGATATTTACATTCCCCGAGATAACAATAAAAATGATTAAAAAAAAAAAAATATGAAAGGAACAGTTTAAAAGTAAGATTAAAAAAGCAAAAAAATAATAAAGAAAAAAAAAAAAAAAAAAAAGCACCCCTGTCGCCCCCTGCTCTCGCGCTAAGGCGAGCGCAAGCGGCGGTCTGTCGTCAAACGTAAACAGCAATTGCACCATGCATGTGAGGTATCACCGCGAAGGCCAGATCGAGTGCAGTAATTTTTCCAGTAGACCTCCTCTGTAAATCTAAAGTGGTAACCTGTAAAGGCTTTTAAAGGCTTTTAAACATGTATTTATTTTGTTGCCACTGCACGTTTGTGCGCAATTTTAAAGCATGTCATGTTTGGTATCCATGTACTCGGCCTAAGATCATCTTTTTTATTTCATCAAACATTTGGGCAATATAGCGTGTTTTAGTGCATTAAAATTTAAAAAAGTGTGTTTTTTCCCCAAAAAATGCGTTTGAAAAATCGCTGCGCAATTACTGTGTGAAAAAAAAAATGAAACACCCACCATTTTAATCTGTAGGGCATTTGCTTTAAAAAAATATATAATGTTTGGGGGTTCAAAGTAATTTTTTTGCAAAAAAAAATAACTTTTTCATGTAAACAATAAGTGTCAGAAAGGGCTTTGTCTTCAAGTGGTTAGAAGAGTGGGTGATGTGTGACATAAGCTTCTAAATGTTGTGCATAAAATGCCAGGACAGTTCAAAACCCCCCCAAATGACCCCATTTTGGAAAGTAGACACCCCAAGCTATTTGCTGAGAGGCATGTCGAGTCCATGGAATATTTTATATTGCGACACAAGTTGCGGGAAAGAGACAAATTTTTTTTTTTTTTTTTTTTTTTTGCACAAAGTTGTCACTAAATGATATATTGCTCAAACATGCCATGGAAATATGTGAAATTACACCCCAAAATACATTCTGCTGCTTCTCCTGAGTACGGGGATACCACATGTGTGAGACTTTTTGGGAGCCTAGCCGCGTACGGGACCCCGAAAACCAATCACCGCCTTCAGGCTTTCTAAGGGCGTGAATTTTTGATTTCACTCTTAACTGCCTATCACAGTTTCAGAGGCCATGGAATGCCCAGGTGGCACAAAACCCCCCCAAATGACCCCATTTTGGAAAGTAGACACCCCAAGCTATTTGCTGAGAGGTATAGTGAGTATTTTGCAGACCTCACTTTTTGTCACAAAGTTTTGAAAATTGAAAAAAGAAAAAAAAAAATGTTTTTTCTTGTCTTTCTTCATTTTCAAAAACAAATGAGAGCTGCAAAATACTCACCATGCCTCTCAGCAAATAGCTTGGGGTGTCTACTTTCCAAAATGGGGTCATTTGGGGGGGGTTTGTGCCACCTGGGCATTCCATGGCCTCCGAAACTGTGATAGGCAGTAAAGAGTGAAATCAAAAATTTTCACCCTTAGAAATCCTGAAGGCAGTGATTGGTTTTCGGGGTCCCGTACGCGGCTAGGCTCCCAAAAAGTCCCACACATGTGGTATCCCCATACTCAGGAGAAGCAGCTAAATGTATTTTGGGGTGCAATTCCACATAGGCCCATGGCCTGTGTGAGCAATATATCATTTAGTGACAACTTTATGAAAAAAAAAAAAAAAAAAAAAAAAAAGTGTCACTTTCCCGCAACTTGTGTCAAAATATAAAATATTCCATGGACTCAATATGCCTCTCAGCAAATAGCTTGGGGTGTCTACTTTCCAAAATGGGGTCATTTTGGGGGGTTTTGTGCCACCTGGGCATTCCATGGCCTCCGAAACTGTGATAGGCAGTAAAGAGTGAAATCAAAAATTTACACCCTTAGAAATCCTGAAGGCGGTGATTGGTTTTCGGGGCCCCGTATGCGGCTAGGCTCCCAAAAAGTCCCACACATGTGGTATCCCCATACTCAGGAGAAGCAGCTGAATGTATTTTGGGGTGCAATTCCACATAGGCCCATGGCCTGTGTGAGCAATATATCATTTAGTGACAACTTTTTGTAAATATTTTTTTTTTTTTTTTTTTTGTCATTTTTCAATCACTTGGGACAAAAAAAATAAATATTCAATGGGTTCAACATGCCTCTCAGCAATTTCCTTGGGGTGTCTACTTTCCAAAATGGGGTCATTTGGGGGGGTTTTGTACTGCCCTGCCATTTTAGCACCTCAAGAAATGACATAGGCAGTCATAAACTAAAAGCTGTGTAAATTACAGAAAATGTACCCTAGTTTGTAGACGCTATAACTTTTGCGCAAACCAATAAATATACGCTTATTGACATTTTTTTTACCAAAGACATGTGGCCGAATACATTTTGGCCTAAATGTATGACTAAAATTTAGTTTATTGGATTTTTTTTATAACAAAAAGTAGAAAATATCATTTTTTTTCAAAATTTTCGGTCTTTTTCCGTTTATAGCGCAAAAAATAAAAACCGCAGAGGTGATCAAATACCATCAAAAGAAAGCTCTATTTGTGGGAAGAAAAGGACGCAAATTTCGTTTGGGTACAGCATTGCATGACCGCGCAATTAGCAGTTAAAGCGACGCAGTGCCAAATTGGAAAAAGACCTCTGGTCCTTAGGCAGCATAATGGTCCGGGGCTCAAGTGGTTAAGGTTAAAAACCTTCAGCCTTCAGAACCACTTTAAGCCTATTCTTTTATTTTATTTATACATGATAGTATTTACAGTATATAGATGATACACATGTCAAAGTCAGCCATGAAACAATTGAAGTCAGACACAGCCAATGTGTGTAACAAGAAAGACAAATAAATGTAGAGTAAACCAAGTTCAATGACATTCACTGTGCCATGTAGACAATATGCACTTGTATACATTAAATTGCCTAGAGAATTATTAATAACAAGGAAATGTACCATAATAAAGATCACATTGTAATTAATCTTATCTTGTACAAAAAAGGGAGGAAGTTAGAGCAAGATAAAAGAAGAAAGAAGCAAGGAATAGAATATAGAGGACTAAAAATGAGGGGTGGTGCAGATGTGGGGGGGCAGTCAGGTTGTTGTCCCATGACCTGCGGAGAAGTGTCCCATGTAAGGCTTCTTAACAGTTCAAAATTGTAGGCGGCTATAAAGTATAAGGAAAAAAATACTTAATCCAAGGGGTCATTCTGTTCTGTAGCTTCTCCTTTATTTTTTATTAAATAATAGTTTCTGTGCCAAAGCTTTCAAAGCAGAGTTAAACCCAAAAATGTCATATATTGCAGCTTACAATCGTTAGATGTGGTGTCTGCACTAGTTTTCCTTTTTTAGGCTTTCTTTTCCTTTATTTTACCTGGCGATCCAGCCAGTAACACACTTCATGTCATAAAGTGTCTCCACTCTGGATGGAGGAGCGATAGAGACACCTTTGGACAGCAGCAATGTCAGTCTGGGGGAAAGGTAGTGTTAGACCAGGAGATTTAGACTTGACCAATAAATTAAAGCCAAACTCCAGCTAACACTTTATAAGCAGTTAGAGTTTTTTTTTCCTTTTGGGATAAAGATATTATTCTATATATTTTCTGGTAAAAAAATTGCAATAGGCGTATATTGATTGGTTTGCTCAAAAGTTATAGCGTCTACAAAATAGGGGATATATTTATGGCATTTTTATTATTAATATTTTTTTTACTAGAATGGTAGTGATCAGCAATTTTCAGTGGGACTGGGATATTGCGGCAGACATATCGGACACTTTTGACACTTTTTTGGGACCATTGACATTTATACAGCGATCAGAGCTATAAAAAGCCACTGATTACTGTGTAAATGTCACTGGCAGGGAAGGGGTTAACACTAGGGGGCGATCAAGGGGTTAAATGTGTTCCCTAGGTGTGTTCTAACTGTAGGGGGATGAGCTTACTGGAACATGACAGAGATCATTGTTCCTGATCACTGGTTTACACAGGCAGTTCCCCGTTCTGCCTCTGTAATAGGCGATCGTGGGTTGCCGGTGGACATCGAGTCTGCCCGACCCACGGGAATGCAGCGTGCAGAAGGCACAAGCACAAGCCGCTGTACAACTACAGCAATTTGCACAGGAGAGCCGACCTATCGCCGTATAACGATGGTGGCTGGTTGGCAATGAGGTAAATTGCCAATAAATGGCATTCATTGCTGGCTTCTTTAAAAAATAAGAACAGCACACAGCCCCCCCCCTTTTGCCTTATTTTTATAAAAGGCAGAAGAAAAATTTGCCACAATGTAAAATAATTTTCCTTTGTAAATATGACTGCTTTTAACCACTTCAGCCCTTGAAGCTTTTACCCCCTTCCTGACCAGAGCACGCTTTACAATTTGGCACTGCGTTGATTTAACTGGTAATTGCACAGTCATGCAATGCTGTACCCAAATGAAATTTGCTTCCTTTTTTCCCCACAAATAGAGCTTTCTTTTAGTGCTATTTGATCACCTCTGCGCTTTTTATTTTTTGTGCTATACACAAAAAAAGAGCGACAACTTTGAAAAAAAACAAACATTTTTTACTTTTTGCTATAATAAATATCTCCAAAAATGTTTTTAAAAAACAAATTTCTTCATCAGTTTAGGCCAATATATATTCTTCTACATATTTTTGGTAAATAATAAGCGTATATTGATTGGTTTGCGCAAAAGTTATAGCGTCTACAAACTATGGGAAAGATTTATGGCATTTTTATGACATTTTTTAGCGATTTTTTAAGCGATTTTTAGCAGTATTGAGACATTGCAACAGACAGATCAGACACTTTTGACATTTATACAGTGATCAGTGCTATAAAAATGCACTGATTATTGTGTAAATGACACTGGTAGGGAAGGGGTTAACACTAGGGGGCGATCAAGGGGTTAAATGTGTGTTCCCTCAGTATGTTGTTACCTGTATGGGGACAGGACTGAGTAGGAAAGGAGACATATCGCTTTTCCTACATAGTAGGAACAAACGACATGTCTCCTCTCCTCTGACAGCACAGTGATTTGTGTGTTTACGCACACAAATCCCCGTGCTGGCGCTCGTGCGTGCGATCGCTGCTGGGCACGCGCGATCACACGCACGAGCGCCAGCACGGGGATTTGTGTGTGTAAACACACAAATCCCTGTGCTATCAGAGGAGAGGAGATGAGACATGTCGTTGCCGGTCATGTGCATCAGATCCCCCGCCATGCAGCGCGGGGACCTGAAAGCACTAAGCGCTTTCCTCAACTTGTTCATTCCCTAATTTGTTCATTCCCCGACTTGTTCATTCCCCGACTTGTTCATTCCCCGACTTAGTTGGGGTAGGCAGAACACTTTGGTGGGGGTGGATCAGCCACGCCTCTTGACCATTGACCTCTGGGGACCTGCCTGCTGACCTTTGACCTTTGGAGGAGGTCCCTATTCCAATCCCTGAGTCCTAAACTTGTTCTTCAAGGGGAAAACCTAACCCTCTAGTGGCTCTTAAAGGAACCCCGTACCTGTACGGGATTTTGCGCAGGGGAGCCATTCTGCCCCCGTATATACACGTGAAACGGTCAGGAACTGGTTAAAAAAAATCACTGCTCCTGGCCAAATGAAATACAAAAAAATAAAAAACAATTCTTGCACTGGTACATGTTCCCCATGGCAGTGACCCCCCCCCCCCCAACACCCATGCTATTTCTTGAAAACCCTTTGCTATTAACCCAGAAAATGGGTATTTTTGATTTGACAGATTTGGCTCCCTTTGACTTCAATGGGGTTTGACATCCAAACTCTTTGGAAGTTCGTTGAACACTTCTCCAACCAAACCCAGGGCAGTTCACCTCATCCCTACTGATGAAGAACACAGCGCCACATGCTGTATGTGGCTAATACTAATACAGTATATTATAAGTGAAAAAACTGCGCTGGAAAAAAAACTCTAAAAGAAAACCTGCAACACAAAGTGAGATACACACAAAAACAAATAGAAACAAAATTGGTTGCGCTCTAAACCTAAAACATAAATAATAGTGACAAATAATAATAGAAATTAGAAAAAGTCTGAAGATAAACCAGTGAACTATTATGGTATTGGTGATAATAAGCAATAGTTCCAATATCGGCTGAATATCCAGTGAAACAGCCTGTATCGCTTTGGTGACAATATCGATTGATGAGCAATCCCAAAATTAGTGACGTTTCTTGCAAACCCACCACCATAAAAGATGTGTGCTTACCAGATGCACAGACAAATAATGCCTGTGGCTAACACCCAGCCAGGGCCTTTTCCTCAGTGGAGTTCTAATCCTGGTCCCATCACAGCATCAGTAGGAGGGGGGGGGGGAATCATCCAGACCGGACATCCATGGACCCAAAGGAACTCTGCTAGAAGCTGGTATGTAACTCAATACATGGCGGATTGAACGTGGCTCGGAAAAAAATTCAAAAAGCAGCCATAGATAAAACCCACTAGGTGATTTATTTAAAAATTGTTAAAAAACAGTGCCAATAGGCATAAACAGCATGCAATAAAAATAATACTGCAATGCACACGCCCGTGCTTCAAAACAAACGGGACGTAGCGTGTGGTGACGTCACTCCTTCCGGCGCGTTTCGTCACAGGTTTCATGTCGTCATTGGGCTAACAACGACGTCAAACCTGTGATGAAACGTGTCAGGAGGAGTGACATACTGACATCACCACACGCTACATCCGTTTGTTTTGAAGCACGGGCGTGTGTATTGCAGCCAGCCGGCCAATATTGGAACTATTGCTTATTATCACCAATACCATAATAGTTCACTAGTTTATCTTGGGACTTTTTCTAATTTCTATAATTATTTGTCACTATTATTTATGTTTTAGAATTAGAGCGCAACCAATTTTGTTTCTACTACAGTATATTGCACAACGTTCAGAGGTTGCACTATTGTGTAATGAAAGTAGTTAGTTTGGGTCCTCTGGGCTCAAACAAGCTATTTAAAGTGATTTGAAATCTGGAATTCTATTTTAAGGAAAGACATTAGTAGAAGCGAGTGCTATTGATGTACACTCTAGAATCTAGATCCTAATGAAATGTGACTTCCCCACTTCCACCCATACGTCGTAGACTGTTCTGATATAGACATTATTTTGGTTGGCCTCTTAAAAGGAGGGTGCCAAGCCTGAATACAGTCTGTGTTAGCAGAAGCGGTCATGAATTAAGTAAACAGATTATCTAAAAACTGCTTTGTGGGGATAAATTGATATCTCTCTTCATGAAGTATCAAGCTGGAGAATTTCTTAAATGGGATTCACAAACACCATTAAAAGTCAGTGGTGCTGGCACGGAGATATTGTCAGCTGTCACAATATCCACAAGTAGCAATCAATAAGTATAAATAGCTAATCTTCCTTTACAACATTCTGACTCCAAAAGCCCAGTGCTTTCTTTTGAAGGTCAAACAAGGATTACTCAGAGCTTGCCCGAGGGTTTCCAGCTTCTTACAAACAAATGAACATGAGCGGTATAATCTAGCATGGTCTGGCACCCTCAACGTCTCTTTGACACTGACAGGTGGAAGCAAACAGCCAATCCCTTGATATTATAGTACTTAAATATACATCTGTTTTCTAGGTGAGGCACCTGGCTTCAAGGCCAAGAAAGCAGCGTACATAAATACATAAAGTCATAAATAAAGTCTAAAGGCCTTCCTTTCCAATTAATGTTTTTTTCCAAAATATTCCCATACAGCGTGCTGCTGCTTTTGAAAGTTTGCTTGTTTAATGCTATGGACGTCAAGAACATTTTTCCATATTTCAAAGCATACTTGAAATCGATTCACTAAATTATGTGTAGACTGGGCTTCTGTTTAGATATGAGATATAGGAATGTACAGGTATACTGCAAAGTATTAAAGCATATGTGAAAACCCAATCACTATATTATAAAAAAAAAGTTGAACCTAACTCTAGAAACCATGTCCAAATGAAGGCAAGCAGAGGGTGAAGGACACGTCACTAGCATTGCCTGTAGTCTCCTTGTAGCTGATCTTTTCTCTATATTACCGTCCCTTATTCTGCACTGTGGGGTTGATTTACTAGAGGCAACTAGGCTGTTTACTTTGCAAGGGAATTTCACCCAGAGCCTAGAGAATGTGGTGAAATTTCACTTTGCAAAGAATCTCCAATCACGTACAAGAAAAAAAAAAATAGAATAAAACAGCATTTCGCTTGCAAATGATTGGATGATGGACATCAACAAAGGCTCACCTCATTTAGTAAGCTCTAGGGAAAATTGCCTTACATTCATTGAGAAGTATCCCCTGTGCAGGCACCATCTGTCTTTGTGGAATCCTTCTGTCCTCTTCCCCCCACCCTATACATCTGTAGAGGTAATCTTCCAATACTGTGGGAGTTAATAGGAGCTGCTGGACCTGTCATAGGCACTCGTCAAAAGTACTGACTATGCCCTCCATTTCCGCCTCCCTCCTCAATTTACAGAAGCTGTACTATAGCTTTCAGCAATGAAAAGTGTGCTATAAATGGCAGATGACTGAATGAAAGGTTTGCCTCCTCCATCCACAGACACGTGTATTCATGCATGCATGTACAGTCCTGCTCAAAAGTTTGCATACCCTGGCAGAAATTGTGAAATTCTGGCATTAATATTGACATTTTTGACTGATCATGCCAAAAAACTGTCTTTTATTAGAAATCACCTGAAGACATTTATTATCACATAGTTTTTTTTTGGATCCTTTTTAAATCATATTGATAACAGAAATCACCCAAATGGCCCTGATAAAAAGTTTACATACCCTGGAATGTTTGGCCTTGGTACTGACACAGAAGGTGGTACACACAGGTTAAAATGGCATTTAAAGGTTAATTTACCACATTTGTGGCTTTTTAAGTCACAATTAGTGTCTGTGTTTAAATAGTCAATGAGTTTGCTAGCTCTCACGTGGATGCACTAAGCAGGCTAGACACTGAGCCATGAGGAGGTAGAAAAGAACAGTCAAAAGACGTGCGTACCAAGGTAATGAAACTTTACAAAGATGGAAAAGGGTATAAAAAGATATCCAAAGCCGTGAATATGCCAGTCGGTACTGTTTAATCATGTATTAAGGAGTGGAAAATTAGGGGCTCTTTTGATACCAAGCCAAGGTCAGGAAGACCAAGAAAGGCTGCAGCCACAACTGGCGGAAGAATTGCTCAGTATACAAAGAAAAACCCCACAGGTAACCGCAGGAGAAATACAGGCTGCTCTCCAAAAAGACGGTGTGGCTGTTTTTAAGAAGCACATTTCAACGATACTTCAACAAAAAACAGCTGCATGGTTGAACTGCCAGAAGGAAGCCTTTACTACGATAATGTACAGTAAAGGCTTTTTTCTGGCAGCTTGACCATGCAGCTCTTTTTTTGTTCAAGTATCATCGTATTGTGCTCCTTAAAAACAATCACACTATCTTTTTCCAGAGCAGCCTGTATTTCATCTGAGGTTACCTGTGGGTTTTTCTTTGTATCCCGAACAGTTCCTGTGGCATTTGTGACTGAAATTTTTCTCGATCTACCTGACCTTGGCTTGGTATCAAGAGATCCCCAAATTTTCCACTTCTTATTAAGTGATTGAACAGTACTGACTGGCATATTCAAGGCTTTGGATATCGTTTTATATCCTTTTCCATATTTGTAAAGTCTCATTACCTTGTTACGCAGGTCTTTTGACTGTTCTTTTCTACCTCATCATGGCTCAGTGACTAGCCTGCTTAGTGCATCCATGTGAGAGCTAACAAACACATTGACTATTTATACACAGACACTAATTGTGATTTAAAAAGCCACAAATGTGGGATATTAACTTTTAATTGCCATTTTAACCTGTGTGTGCCACCTTCTGTGTCTGTACCAAGACCAAACATTCCAGGGTAATTTCTGTTATCATTATGATTTAAAAAGGATCCAAAAAAACTATGTGACAATAAATGGCTTCATGTGATTGCTATCCTTAAATAAAAGACAGTTTTTTGGCATGATCAGTCATTTTTTCAATATTAATGCCAAAATTTCACAATTTCTGCCAGTGTATGCAAGCCTTTGAGCACAACTGTATATCTACACATGTACATATGTATGCATGTTATCCATGATTTTCTATCATTCCCAAGAAGTCCCAGCGCCTCTTTGATATTTTCGTCTTCATTGGAGTCCCCCATTCATAAAGCACTGCTTAACCTCCCTGACGGTATTCCCGAGTGTGGCTCGTGGTTAAATTTCAGTCCCATTAGTGATAACCCCGAGCCACACTCGGGATTACATTGCAGGATCCTGGTGCGGCGTTACTTACCTTGTCCCCAGGATCCTGCGATGTCCCCTGCGGTGTCTGCGGGCTCTGTCCTCCTCTGAAGCCTGTCTGTGCCAGGCTCCGTTCCCTGCGAGCGGCGTGACGCATGGGGGGGGGGGCCTGGCGGCAAATAAAAAAAATTGTAAAAATTATAACACATACAGTACTGTAATCTTACAGATTACAGTACTGTATGAACTTATTTCACATCCCTTTTGTCCCCAGTGCTTTGGCCCATGCCCTGCATGCAGTTTTATATTATATATACAGTTCTTTCTGCCTGGAAACTTGAGATTGTCCATAGCAACCAAAGAGTGTCCCTTTACGTCAAAAGTGGCTTTAGACCAGCTAGAAAACAGCGATAGTAAATTAGAACACTTTCAGAATTGAGAGATAGTGAATCGTGGGGAAATTTATTTTATTATTATTATATTATTATTTTTTATAATTATTTATATTTTTTTTATTATATTATAATTTATGTTTTTGTGTTTCAAACTTCATCATACCCGGGATATCTACTAGACTCTTGTTTGGAC
Organism: Lithobates clamitans; assembly: GCA_037952925.1. Classification (NCBI taxonomy): domain Eukaryota; kingdom Metazoa; phylum Chordata; class Amphibia; order Anura; family Ranidae; genus Lithobates; species Lithobates clamitans. Next base: position 251,348 of record JBBGZY010001614.1, read on the forward strand.
AGATTTAAGTGTGTTATTGTTAAGAATTACAGTACTACAATATAAAACGCCAAATTTCCATACAAAATAATTGTATCGCTTTCAGCACCTAAAATCCAAATAATCATACTGCCAGGGAGGTTAAGTGCAAGCATTGTAACAACCTACAAAATAGATGTGACAATTGTTATTTGATGATTGTACATTTTAGCAGTGGTTGGGAAATGGGAGATCACATGGACAGGGTGTCTACATTGTGAAGGCGCATCTTGTAACTGAACCCAATTTATGAGCTTGCATTTTATATTAATTTTTATTACATATATATAATAAAAGCACAATTGTATTAGATTGCATTTCTGCAGTCATTATATATATATATATATATATATAATCATGGACACCTTAACAGTTATTGGCCTTTAGTCGATAATGGGGAATTATTCTAATTGGGATGTAGTGTCAGGACTTTTGGAACATTGCTATTACTATTTGCTATTAAACCAAAAACAAGCATTTAATATACTGTAGTTTACCAGTCTTTAGATAAGGTGGTTGTTATTATTTTCTCTTTTCACAATATACAGAAAATATCAGATCTTGACAGAAATGCAAGGGCCCTTGCCATGTCATGTGAACTAAAAGGAATGCACAAATATCTTTATTTTTCTTGTACAATTCCCATGAATCCGCCATTTAACCACATTAATACTGGGCACTTTCACCCCCTTCCTTCCCAGACCAATTTTCAGCTTTCAGCGCTCTCGCCATTTCAGTGACAATTAAGCGGTCATGCAATGCTGTACCCAAATGAAATTTTTATCATTTTGTTCACACAAATAGAGCTTTCTTTTGGTGGTATTTATTCACGACTCCATTTTTTATTTTTTGCAATATAAGCGAAAAAACTGCGGAAATTTGGAAAAAAAACAATATTTTCTTCTTTCTATTTTAAAAGAAATCAAATAAAATTGAATTTTGTCATAAATTCAAGCCAAAATGTATTCTGCTACATGTTTTTGGTAAAAAAAATCCTGTTAAGTGTATAATAATTAGTTGGTGTGATCACGGACAGATGTACGCAAATGCTCATGTACAGATGTGCGCAGGTGATCACGGACATATGTGTGCAGCTAATCATTGGGACATGTGATTTTACTGTTACATATGTGGGGGACAGGTGTTTTTACTATGTGGGGACATGTGTTTTGGGGACACTATGTAGGAGACATTGTGTGTTTACACTGTGGGGACACTAGACTGGTGATCAGTGAGTAAAAAGCTGTAAAAAACAGCTCATACACACTGATCACCAGCCGGATGCAGCAATCCGCTTTCCTCTCCTCACTGACAACTTCTGTGTGAGGAGAGGAGAGCCAATTGCCTAGCAACCGGCACTGTATTTACATCACATGACGGCTGTGATTGGACACTACCATCATGTGATCAGGAGGGCCAATCACAGAGCCCTCCTGCCGATCAGAGATGCGCCATGTCCGGGTGACATGAGCGCATCTGGATCACGCCGCTGGGCGGGCATGCGATCCCCTTCCTTGTGAGGGACGTTCCTGAATGTCCACTCAGAAGGAGAGAGCGCCCACCCGGCCGTTTATGTATAGTGGCCAGGTGGGAAGTAGTTAATGGAGATAACAAAGGTAAACATGTTTGAAGTCTTTCTTGGGTCGCAACCATGACTCCCTCCATAGATACAGTGGAGATGTGAGTAGAGCCATGAAGAGACATGAAGGGTGTTATTTGCAGGATTGCCAGGTTAAATTAAAACGTAAAAAACCTGAAAAAAAAGAAAACGAATGCAGCCACTGCATCTGAGAACTGGTAAGCTGCAATATATTACATTTTTGTTTTTAGGTTTAGACAAGAAAGCAAATAAGCCAATGTTCATTTCTAAACTGCTAAATTGCAGGCAGTCATGTTTAAACATACATACCGTATACAGTGGCTTGAACATATGTTCCTATGCCATATAGAGTGTCTCTGGATCCCTAAAAAAGCCCCCCTTCCCTCACTATTGGTTCATAGCTATGTTGGACATCCACACTTATCAATGGTAAGGTGTGAAAGGTGGGAAGGCACAGGGACAAGCATGGCTTCAGTTCATGTAGACATGATTTACAGATTGGAGCTTCACAGCCTGCAGATGTTTTTCTTAAAACCTGTACAAAGTATGTGAAGATATGTGCAGCCATTTTAGCCATCTATGGTTTGGAGCTTTAAAGTGAAAACAGGTTTCCTTTAAAGCGTAACTCCACTTTTGTTGAGAAAAACATTCCCCTCTGGGTGATCTATGTACATTACAAGGATTTTAAAAACTTTGTTGCAGATCCCTACCTTTTGTTATTCTGAAGAAATCCCTGTGTGTTTGTCTGTATCCACATGGGACAGTGAGTCTAATGGGAGTGGTTTCATAATTATCAATCAGCTGTGCACCTGCAGGGCTCTAATGAGGAAAGTTGCTGGGCCTACATCCCTTAAAGTGGTTGTAAACCCTGTTACACCACTTTTACCTGTAGGTAAGCCTATAATAAGGCTTACCTGTAGGTACTGTGAATATCTCCTAAACTTGCACAGTTTAGGAGATATTCACTGTATCCGCATGTGCCTAAGTCATCGGCACATGTACACTGAAGAAACGGCTCGCTCGTACCATTGCTTCAGTAGCCGTGCCGTAACCCGCGTCTCCAAGGTGCATGCACAGGAGTAACATCATCGTGGCTCAGGCCAATCACAGCGCCGGAGCCCACAAACCCGGAAATAGATATGTCGCCGGTCACAGCAGTGTGCGGGGACCGCTGCAACAGCTTCGATCTATTGTAAGTATTTCATAATGAGCTAATATGTGATGCATACTAGCTCATTATGCCTTTGTCTTGCAGGTTTTTTTTTTTTTTTTTTTTTTTGAGTTTACAACCACTTTAAGTCGTGATTTCCAATTGGAAGTATCTCACCAAAAATGACATTTTTGTTGCAGGGGATGCCTGAAATCTGATTTGTATATTAGGGCTTCTGGGAAAATCAGTGAGCCAATCACACAAGCAGGAAATTATGTTTCTGGGGGGTGGTCAGTACATATTCTGTGTACAGAACACCTCCATGTAGCCATACTGGTTTGCATTTTCAGAAAATTACAGAGCTTCAGATTGAAAAAGGAAAGGTAATTTTTAGTAACATTCAATTACAATATGACTTGTGTCACAATTGTATGCACTATATATATATATTTTTCTTTAATTTGCTATTCTTTTTTTCCCCACAAAAGTGGAGTTACCCTTTAACTATGCAGTTTGGTCACCTGGCACTTGTTTTATAAACTTAAAAGAAAAAAATATATTGTTGGAGAACTCGTCTATGATCTTTTTGAAAAGGAAAAAATAGATCCAAAAACGGAAGTGCATTTGTATAGCCTTCATAATCCACTTTAATGAATAAAGCACCAAGATTTGCTGTCTAATTAATGACCCTTTGTGATGGTTCCTCATCCGCCGAAGGAGAATTCTATAACTGTGAATAATACCTAGTCTTTTTGTGCTGTATATTTTAATTAACATTTGGCTCACGTAAAGAAGATTAGTGAAAGCCTGTTCTGTATTTATTAGTTAAAAAACTGTATCTGCAATGTGTGCAGCAAGTACACATTTTCAGGCAACACAGATACCTTTTTACACGAACCACCAGACTTCCTGCAATGCCCACCAGCAGCAGCTTTTGCCCAGCTCTCCAGTACACTCATCAGCAGGGAAGTTCAACAAGGCTTCAGCTTTTCACCACCTGGATGTACCCCCCGGCAAAGCGGTGTAAACCCTTCAGGCCCCAGACTGAGTTGTTGCTGCTTCTTGGTACAAGACAAATTTAAAAGACTGCAGTTAGACAGCAATAAAGAAATGTGTGTTCTTTTCTGGAGGATTCACCTAAACATTTTCTCTTCTCAGGAAATGACACAATCTATTGGACCGACATGGGCTTCAACAAAATTAGCCGCTCAAAGCGAGACCAGACGTGGAGAGAGGACATCATCACCAATGGTCTGGGAAGAGTGGAAGGAATCACCATAGACTGGATTGCTGGTAGCTGCTTTCTTCCTCTTTGTGTCTGTCAAAATTCATGTGGGATGGGAAAGGGAAAAATTGTACTAGGGGGTGCCACATCCCATGTTAATGGAAACAAATATATTAGAAAGACTTCAGGACTTCATAGGCACCCCATTGGTCACAACAACAATATAATATAAAATATAAATTTATTGAACAACCATCTCAAGAACAGGATATGTGAGAGTAAATGTCTCGAAAGCGAGGGAAATCCCTCTTATTCAGTTATCACTAGAAATCCTATTATAAATGTTCCTGTTTTGATGAGAACTTTAAAATTCATTTTTTCTGCCACCCTAATGCCGCATACACACGATCGGACATTCCGACAACAAAATCCTGGATTTATTTCCGACAGATGTTGGCTTAAACTTGTCTTGCATACACACGGTCGCACGGATGTTGTCGGAAATTCCGAACGTCAAGAACGCTGTGACGTACAACACGTACGACGAGCCGAGAAAAATTAAGTTCAATAGCCAGTGCAGCTCTTCTGCTTGATTCCGAGCATGCGTGGAATTTTGTGCCTTGGAATTGTGTGCACACATGATCGGAATTTCCGACAACGGATTTTGTTGTCAGAAAATTTGATAACCAGCTCTCAAATTTTTGTTGTCGGAAATTCCGACAACAAATGTCCGATGGAGCCTACACACGGTCGGAGTTTCCGACAACAAGCTCACATCGAACATTTGTTGTCGGAAATTCTGACCGTATGTACACGGCATTAGTCTTGGTGACAATAGTTTATAAGACTTCCTAGCAAGCCCACAAACTACAGTTAAACCTTTAAGTGGTTATACCTCCTTACCACTCTATTCAGAACATAAAGTAGAATTCCAGTCAGATACTAACTATACTTAAAGGAGAAATTTAGCCAAAGCTTTTTTGGCTGCACTTCTCCCTTGGATTACGGGAGTGGAGTTTGTTCTGCACTCCTGTGACCCATTTTCAGCAGACAGTGGGCTAAAGCCCACTGTCGGTTGAAGTCACAGAGCCGGTTCAAGCTGGGGCAAGATTGCAACAATGAAGTCGGGATCCAGCTATATGTCTGGCTCAGGCTCTCAGTGAGCTGCTGGCCGCTCCCACCCCACTCCACAGCCGAGCGCTCCAGTGAGGGGGGGGGTCGCAGGCAGCAGTGTCTGGCAGTCACCAGCTCTCTGCTCAGGGAGCCCTGAGAACCAAGTGGTCAGCGGTGTTCGATCGCTCGTTTCTCAGTGTTAGAACCAGGGGGAGGGGGACATCTAGGTAAGTATGTATCTGAAAAAACAAAACCCCATACTTCTCTTTTAAACCTGCTCTCACCCCCATTCTAAGCCTATTCTATTTACCCTGTAAATGAAAGGTCCGGTCATATGATCTCTCCAGCAGCCTGCTTTAGTAAAGAAGAGAGATCACCAACAACATCTGCGGAGCCTGGGTGATTATGTCACCAACAGGCTTACTATGGGGGATCCATTATCGACTGTCCATCCTCTACACTAAATATGATCATGCAACTGGACTGGAGTGCCTTCAGAATAGGTTATTATTGACATCTTTCCTTTACAGGGTAGTTATGATAGTTTTAGAATGGGCATGGGAACAGGTTTAAGTATAGTTAGGATTTGACTGGACTTCCACTTTAAAGGAAAAAAATTGAATACACTTTAAAAAGGTAAACTGCAAATGCTGTCAAGAAAATATTGCCACTGATTTATAGGCCAAAAACTTCTACTCCGTTTTCTTAGCTTAAGTGTATTATTACATTTTCATGTTGCTTTCTCCTAAATGCACCATGTTTTTCACAGTTTTTGTTGAAGGGACTGTGGTGTTTACCTTTCAGCCTATATTTATGGTAGCTGGGGTTGACACCGAGTAATTCTTTACTGAGTGGTGTGAAAAAAAAAGAAGGATGTAGGGTGATTGTGTTACAATATGAGAGCCCCTTCCCTGCAAAAAAAAACAAGACTTTTAATTAAAGTGACTATCAAGCCCAAACGGTTTTTTAATAGAGTCAGGAAAAGTTAGAACCCCTGCCAGGTCTGTGACCCCTATAAGCAATTCACCTTTCTATTTGACCTGTTGATGATGGTCACAGGGACAGAAAATAAAAAGGAATCCAAAACTACTGAAGGTGAGGGTATATTTTTAAAATGGGGGCACATGTTTTGGTGACAATTGTCTAAGAGATGATTACTTTGGTGAAATTTTCACTCTATTATTGATTTTGACTGCAGGTTAGAAAGTGAAGAGAAAAAATCCCAATGAATCCCATAAACCAAAAAAAAAAAAAACTGAACGTATTTAATAATTCCATACACTATCCAAAACATGTTTTTTTTTAATACATTTTAAGAAGTGAGGACACCATGCTCTTACACGGTGAAGGGGTCTGATGTGCTCCACCGGTAACACATTTACATTTTGGAGCCTGAGCCAAATAGGCCCTTTTTCTTTTGTACTGTGCTTCCATGGTAAAGTTTTGAGCTACAGTAATGTATACTTTTAAATCTTTCAAAGGGGTTTCTTATATAACTAGTAATTACACAATGGTGCATTAAAGCACAGAATCCGTTTCTGAATTTTGGAGGCTCTCCCTGACATTTTAAGGCCTCTGGAAATGTGTTTTAATGGTGAGGATGATTAAATAGTAATAACCTAGTATTATCCTTCCGAGAGCAATTCAGGCAGAAATACATCTTAGATGCTATATGCCTGAAGTTATGATGTCTCGGAATGTGGTAGAAACCTTCAATCTCCAGGCAGAAGCAAAAGAACTCTGCTGAGACCTTCAGTCAAGCAACAGTTTACCTCTGTCTGTTCTTTATTCTCTATTTTTGAAATTCTCACCCTGCGGTGTGGGTACTACGGTTAATGAAACATTGAACTAATATATGAAAACATTATCCTGTTATTACATATATAATCTCTTTGCATTTTGGATGGCTTACATGGTGCTAAGTATTTGAAGATTTCATCTTTTTGACAACTTTATTTAATTGTATTGTGATTTTATAGAGTTTCTCCAGCAAAGACTCAACTCTTTACACTTACTCAGAGAAAGGATTGGAAATGAGATATTCAGCCCCCACCTCATTAACTTTTGCAGCAGAGAACTGTTTGAATTCTAAAGTCCTTATGTATGAACAGAAGTGATAAGATAAACTGGTTTCTAAAGGGGAAGAGTAGGGGGTTGGGGGTTGCGGCCATAGATACTCATAGAGTTAAGTTTACATTTTGGACGATGCAGGAGCTAACATGCTGCATTATTAAACTGATTTATTAATTCCATACACTATCCAAAACATGCTGCAATTAGCCAAAAACCTTCTTTCCTTGAGATCCATATAAGGTTCCTTATTTAACAGGTGTAGAAACCCACCAGCCTCAAATCGGAACTAAACCCTCCTATGGTTTTCAGCCAAGGAAGCTGCCATCTTAGCCTCTGTTTGATCTGTTGAAAGCACAAGCAACAGTTATCATTCATGACATCCCTTGACTGTAACTGTTTTGGGAAACAATTACATCGATGGGTTTAATGTCACGTTAAAAATGCAATCCAGGCACAGATAATTTTCCTTTAATATATTCCTTAACCATTTGCTGGCCTAGCCAATTCTGGTACTTCTCACTTACATGTAAAAATCTGTATTTTTTTTTTTTACTAGATAATTACTTAGAACCCCCAAATATTATATATTTTCTGCAAGCAAAAGCCCTGGAGAAAACAATGGTTGTTACAATTTTCGTGTATGCCGTATGATATTTGCAAATATATGCGTGTGGTCAGAGCATTATGCTGTGAAGCATTCACATTGTGGCATCAACCCAAAAAAAATGTACAGAAGAAAAGGGGGAGGAGGGAAAAATGGGAAAAAAGATGTAACCCCAAACCACCCAAAAGGGAAGGGGAAAAAGGGTGGTTTGAGGTTACATCTTTTCCCCTCCTCCCCCTTTTCTTCTATCTGTGTAATATTTGGTTTATTAAACACCCCTTTTTTAGGAAAAAATACACTTTGATGAATTTTAATGCACACATATACAATATAATATCCAATTGTTTGGTAAAATGTAAAAGATGATGTTATTGATGATGATGATGTGTGCGCGCTGTGGAATGGCGACAAACTATGGTACCTAAAAACCTCCATAGAAAATGCTTTAAAAGCCTTTACAGGTTACCAGTTTAGATTGCAACAGGAGGTCTGGTGGTAGAATTATTGCTCTCGCTTTGAGGTTCAATCAAACATTCACAGAATTACCTCACATATGTGGTGCAATCACTGTTTACATATGCATGCGGGATCTACGTGTGCATTCACATTTGCGTGTGAGCACGGGGGCAGGGACACTTTCATTTTCCTTATTTTATTATTTCTTTTATTTATAAATATTTCTATAAAAAATATACTTTTTTTAATTAGATTAACTTTATTGCTATCACAGGGGATGAAAAGCACCCTATGTGATAGCATGGGCAGTGGAAGGCACTCTTTACTGAAAGATCTGGGGTCTATTAGTCCCCAGAACTCTCCTCTGCCCTCAAAAGCATCTGAAAAAAACAAGATTGGTCTGATCAGATGCTTTACAAGCCGCTAACAGCTTGTAAACAACAAACTAAAATGGGAAGGGACAAAAGCCTTGTCGCTTCCGATTTCATATACCATAAAGATGATGAGGGAATGGAAGTTCCTCCTACATCTATATGGTGTGCCGACCTGACAACCCATTTCAGTCTCCGGCTGCTCGAGACTGGCTATACAGCTGCTGGATCACTTTTACAGGTGGCAGAAAATGGTACCCCCAACTCCCCAGAAAGGTAGTGGGTGGCAGTGTGGGGTGGGGGTAGGTACCAATTTCTGCCACCTGTAAAAGTGTTCCAGTGGCTGTATAGCTGCTTGGATCACTTTTACGCCATACGTCATTGCTGGCCCAAAAAAAAAAAAAACTGCAGCTGCAGCCATGATTCTGGTAGAACCACTAAAATGTATAGGTACATTCATTTTAGGGAATTGGTTAATAGCACAAGTACTTTTGGAAACTACTATATAAAAGTAGCTGTGACATCAAGACTGGGTAGCACATAACCTGTGCAGAGAGCAGAGCCATGGGTGGGACCCAGCAGGTCCCCCCAATTTTGTCTGCCTGTGGGAAGCTACAAGGAGGGTGGATACCAGACCAGCCACCCTGCACAAAGAGGACTAGCAGCAATGACTGGTCTGCATTGCAGTAACTACCTTCACAGGGGTAAGGTGCAGGAGTTGTTTCATGCTTGATTACTGCACAGATCTGAAGGAATACACAAGACCTCCAAGAGAAGACATCAAGGGGTTGATTTACTGCGCACTTTGCAAAGTACAGTTGCACTCTACACGTGCAGTTGCTCCAGAGCTTAATAAATGAGCAGAAGCTCTTCTGACTTCCACCATCCAATCATGTGCGAGCAAAAATTCATTTTTTTTTTCAATTTTCCTTGCATGTGATTGGGCATTCTTTGCAAAGTGAAATCTTACCTCATTTACTAAGTTTTGGAGCAACTGTATTTGCAGAGGGCAACTGCACTTTGCAAAGTGCACAGTCTATTTGCCTTCGGTAAATCAACCCCAAGATTCAATGACCTCTGGATTAGCAATAATGATGCCGAATGCATTAAAAATGGTTTGATCGCCCCCTTTGTTAATTAAAAATTAGGTTTGCTTTCACTTTTTATACTTCTTTACAATGCATTATTTTTGATGTGCAGTATTTACTTGTACCACCATTTTATACCAAATACAAAAGTTTGAAAAAAAAAAATAGGTTTGCTTTCATTGCAAATCTGCTGTTGTTTAGGTTTAAGACTGATGAGCATATCTCTAAGATATCTATTATTTTTTTGCAGGTAACATCTATTGGGCGGACCATGGTTTCAATCTGATTGAAGTGGCAAGGCTCAATGGTTCCTTCAGATATGTGGTGATATCTCAAGGTATAGACCAGCCCAGGGCTGTTGCTGTACATCCAGAGAAAGGGTAAGTACTTTTTTGGAGGGGTAACCAGGCCACTAATGCTAAAAAAATTGCAACAGGGAAAAAATATCCATATTTGCGGCAGCTGCTATAGTACTTTGAGTCAGTAAGGTTAATTTACAAAAGCTAAATAGGCTGCTCACTTTGCAAAGACGTTTTCTCCACAGCTTAATGAATAAGGTGAAGCTCTGCTGACCTTAATCATCCAATCATGTGCAAAAATGTTGCTTTTTTTTTTTTCCTTGCATCTGATCGGGTATTCTCTGCAAAGTGAAACTTCACTGCATCAACTAAGCCATGGGATTCCTTTGCAACGGGCAACTTCCCTTGCAAAGTGAACATTGCCTTGAGTAAATCACCCCCAGCAACTCAAAGCAAGCAGAAAGCAAGTTGAGTCAGAGTGAGGTCAGAACTAGAAATACAGAAAAAAAACGATTGCGTCTGCCTCTTTTTAGATTTTGTTTTCTTTTTTAACCTTTGTTGCCTAAGTATACTGTAGATCTATGATTGTCCTATGCATGTTTGAATCCACTTACTGTTGACTGACTTAATACTTCCACTAAAAGCCTTTAATTCTAACCATCAACTACTCTTTTAGTAAAAAACAAAAAATAATTTCCAAGATTAGTTTGGAACTTTCCTCATGCTTCTTTGAGGTCTTGTCCCTGTTTTCTTGATCCTTGCGTAATATTGAAAATACCGTCCTTCTGAACTCCCTGTTTTAATTAAAGATCCACGTCAATAACTCTGAAAGTACTCAAGTCAATTGATCGGCATTAAAGCCAGGCAACTGGTGTTTCAAAAAAATGTGCCTTTATGTTTTTCTCACAGGTTTCCTTTAATCACTTTAGCCCCAGAAGGGTTTACCCCCAGGGTTTAACGACCAGGCCATTTTTTACAATTTATGATATTTTTTACAATACAATACGGCAATGCATCGCTGTAACTGACAGTTGCACGGTCATGCGACGCTGTACAGAAACAAAATTGATGTCCTTATTCTCCCACAAATAGAGCTTTCTTTTGAACACCTCTGCAGTTTTTAAGACCGAAATTTAAAAAAAAAAACAACAATATTTTTTTTTTTTACTGCTATAATAAATATCCCCCCCAAAAAATATAAAATAAATAATTTATTCATCAGTTTAGGCCAATATGTATTCTTCTACATATTTTTGGTAAAAAAAATTGCAATAAGCGTATATTGATTGGTTTGCACAAAAGTTATAGTCTCTACAAAATATTTAAAACATTTATTATTATTTTTATTTATTTTTTACTAGTAACGGCGGTGATTATCGATTTTTTGTGGGACTGTGACATTGCGGCGGACAGATCGGACACTTTTGACACTTTTTGGGACCAGTGACATTATTACAGTGATCAGAGCTAAAAATAGCCACTGATTACTGTATAAAATGTCACTGGCAGGGAAGGGGTTAACACTAGGGGGAGATCAAGAGGTTAAGTGTTCCCTAGGGAGGTGTTTCTAACTGTGGGGGGGAAGGGACTGACTGGGAGTACAGAGAGATCGCTGTTCCTGATCACTAGAAACAGACGGTCTCTCTCTACTCCCCTGTCAGAATGGGGATCTGTTTGTTTACATTGACAGATCCCCATTCTGGCTCTCTGTGGAGCGATCCCGGGTGGGCGGCGGCCACGTGCATTGGCTCTGGCCATGCGCCGCGGGTGTCTGCGCACTTGCTATATCTATTAAAGGGACCGACGTACAGCTACGGCGATTCATGCGGCTGAGCCAACCTGCCGCAGTGTAACTGCGGCGGCTGGTCGACAAGCAGTTAAAGCGTCTATGTTACTTAATAGAAAAAGGTTTAAAAAACCTGCAAAAGAATAGGTTTTAGACTTGCCTGTCCTGTCGCCAGAGTCTTTGATATACATTGTGTTCAATATGGCTAATAAATGAAAATAGTGCAGTGCAAGAAATATTCATATACTAAAAACATATCAATTCTATAAAATATATAAGAGAAAGTCTAAAAAAATTTCCATGAAAAGTTCATAAAAAAAAAGATCCCGGATGGTGCAAAGTGGTGTCTCTAGATTGAACATGCAGGTTGTCACAAGTGTACAAATGAGCGCTCTGTGTATACACATATAATCCAGTAAGATGGCCACCGGTGGCGTCATGCGTGGCTCCATCCCCCGTACATGTTATATCCTAAGCAGGACTTTGTGCCTGAAGAATCTTTACATTCAGCACTTCCAGTAGGAGGCCATGCCCAGCCAGCGTCTGCTGTAGTTCTATCCATTGGCCATAACACTGCTACTATGTTCTATAATGGCACAGGAGGAAAGGAGGAAAGGAGGAACCACAGTACACTAGATATGTGTGATTCATTTTGTTACGAATTGAAATACAGACAAAATTTTCCTTATTCAGAGATTCGGATGTATCTGAATTTCCAAACCACAATAGTAACAAATTTCAACAAATCCAAAATAAATTATAGCCAAAACAACAAGTTAACCACTTCAGCCCCAGAGGATTTAACCCCCTTCCTAACCAGAGCACTTTTTGTGATTCGGCACTGCGTCGCTTTAACTGACAATTGTGCGGTCGTGCGACGTTGTACCCAAACAAATTTGATGTCCTTTTTTTTCCCACAAATAGAGCTTTCTTTTACTGGTATTTGATCGCCTCTGCGGTTTTTATTTTTTGCGCTATAAACAAAAAAAGTGACAATTTTAAAAAAAACGCAATTTTTTTTACTTTTTGCTATAATAAATATCCCCCAAAAATATATTAAAAAAAACTATTTTTTTCCTCAGTTTAGGCTGATATGTATTCTACATATTTTTGGTAAAAAAAAATCGCAATAAGCGTATATTGGTTGGTTTGCACAAAATTTATAGCGTCTACAAAATAGGGGATAATTTTATGGCATTTTTATTTTTATTTTTTTTTTATTAGTAATGGCGGCGATCTGCAATTTTTATCGGGACTGCAACATTATGGCGGACACATCGGACACCTTTGACACTATGTTGGGGCCATTGTCATTTATACAGCGATCGGTGCTATAAAAATGAATTGATTATTGCGTAAATGATACTGGTAGTGAAGGGGTTAACCACTAGGGGGCAGTGAAGAGGTTAAGTGTGTCCTAGGGAGAGATTCTAACTGTGGGGGGATGGGCTTCAACACACAGGACAGTGATCACTGCTCTCGATGACAGGGAACATAAATCTCTGTCCTCTCACTAGGCAGAACGGTGAAATGCTTTGTTTACAAAAGCATCTCCCCGTTCTACCTCTCCATGACACGATCGCGGGCATCCCACGGACTTCGAGTCCGCGGGACTCACAGTTACCGAGTCCGCAGCGCACGCACCCGTGACACCGCTTCTTAAAGGGGATGTACCTGTAAGCCCTTTTGCCTACCAGTGCCATTCTGCCGACGTTAATCGGCGTGCCCTGGTCGGCAAGTCCTTAATTTGTATTCATTTGTTTCATTTAGATGACATGATGCGATAGTTTGGGCCTTTTGTTAATTTTTAAAGCATCTGAAATAACAAAATGACAATAACAAATGATCTGAATTAATTCAAAACCATTTCATTTTTATTTTTCATTACCAATATAAAAAAAATGCACTACATAGGAAACATATTGCACTAACTACAGTAAGGTAAAAAAAGTGAAATTAGATGATGATTCCTACTTATTTTGTTTGAGTTGGATGAAAATGGAGCCATCAGAATCTTCAAATTATAACATAACAAAAAAATCCCAAATTAATTTTGTTCCATTTGTTATGTTATGATTCGGAGATTCTGATGGATCCACCTCCATCCACCCCAAACAGAGTGTATACAGTGGGGCAAAAAAGTATTTAGTCAGCCAGCAATTGTGCAAGTTCTCCCACCTAAAAAGATGAGAGAGGCCTGTAATTGTCATCATAGGTATACCTCAACTATGAGAGACAAAATGTGGAAACAAATCCAGACAATCACATTGTCTGATTTGGAAAGAATTTATTTGCAAATTATGGTGGAAAATAAGTATTTGGTCGATATCAAAAGTTCATCTCAATACTTTGTTATTTATCCTTTGTTGGCAATGACAGAGGTCAAACATTTTCTGTAAGTCTTCACAAGGTTGTCACACACTGTTGCTGGTATGTTGGCCCATTCCTCCATGCAGATCTCCTCTAGAGCAGTGATGTTTTTGGGCTGTCGCTGGGCAACACGAACTTTCAACTCCCTCCTTCTATGGGGTTGAGATCTGGAGACTGGCTAGGCCACTCCAGGACCTTGAAATGCTTCTTACAAAGCCACTCATTCGTTGCCTGGGCGGTGTGTTTGGGATCATTGTGATACTGAAAGACCCAGCCACAATTCATCTTCAATGCCCTTGCTGATGGGAGGAGGTTTGCACTCAAAATCTCACGATACATGGCCCCATTCATTCTTTCATGTACACGGATCAGTTGTCCTGTTCCCTTTGCAGAGAAACAGCCCCAAAGCATGATGTTGCCACCCCCATGCTTCACAGTAGGTATGGTGTTCTTTGGTTGCAACTCAGCATTCTCTCGCCTCCAAACACGACGAGTTGTGTTTCTACCAAACAATTCTACTTTGGTTTCATCTGACCATATGACATTCTCCCAATCCTCTTCTGGATCATCCAAATGCTCTCTAGCAAACCTCAGACGGGCCCGGACATGTACTGGCTTAAGCAGGGGGACACGTCTGGCACTGCAGGATCTGAGTCCCTGGCGGCGTAGTGTGTTACTGATGGGAGCCTTTGTTACAATGGTCCCAGCTCTCTGCAGGTCATTCACAAGGTCCCCCCGTGTGGTTCTGGGATTTTTGCTCACCGTTCTTGTGATCATTTTGACCCCACGGGGTGAGATCTTGCGTGGAGCCCCAGATCGAGGGAGATTATCAGTGGTCTTGTATGTCTTCCATTTTCTAATTATTACTCCCACAGTTTCTTTCTTCACATCAAGCTGCTTGCCTATTGCAGATTCAGTCTTCCCAGCGTGGTGAAGGTCTACAATTTTGTTTCTGGTGTCCTTCAACAGCTCTTTGGTCTTCAACATAGTGGAGTTTGGAGTGTGACTGTTTGAGGTTGTGGACAGGTGTCTTTTATACTGATAACAAGTTCAAACAGGTGCTATTAATACAGGTAATGAGTGGAGGACAGAGGAGCCTCTTAAAGAAGAAGATACAGGTCTGTGAGAGCCAGAAATCTTGCTTGTTTGTAGGTGACCAAATACTTATTTTCTACCATAATTTGCAAATAAATTCTTTCAAAAATCATACAATGTGATTGTCTGGATTTGTTTCCACATTTTGTCTCTCATAGTTGAGATATACCTATGATGACAATTACAGGCCTCTCTCATCTTTTTAAGTGGTAGAACTTGCACAATTGGTGGCTGACTAAATACTTTTTTGCCCCACTGTAAGTAATCTCCCAAAATAACAAATTAACATGATAAAACAAATATAGCCAATCTTCTGAAACAACTTCCGAAAATACAAATCAATTTGAAACAATGAATATACGAAACAAATCCAAATCCAAAGGAGACGATTCTGAATATACAAAACAAATTCCGCAAATAAATGATTTTATGATAACCAATATGTTAAAACAAAATGAATAACTAAATAAATAACCGCTTGCTGACCGCCTCACGCAGATATACTGCGGCAGAAGGGCTCGTACAGGCAAAATCACGTACCTGTACGTTGCCAAGCTCCGTGAGTCGGGTCCCGCGGACTCGATCGCCGCGGGGATACCCGCGAGTGCCTCATGGGGAGGAAGAACGGGGAGATGCTAATGTAAACAGCATCTCCCCGTTCTGCCTAGTGACAGTGTCACTGATCTCTGCTCCCTGTCATCAGAGCAGAGATCAGTGACGTCACACACACAGCCCATCCCCCTGACAGTTAGTAATCACTCCCTAGTACTGATTTAACCCCTCCCCGCCCCCTAGTGGTTAACCCCTTCACTGCCAGTGTCATTTACACAGGAATCAGTGCATTTTTATAGCACTGATTGCTGTATAAATGACAATGGTCCCAAAAATGTGTCAAAAATGTCCGATGTGTCCGCCATAATGTCGCAGTCATGATAAAAATTGCTGATCGCCGTCATTAAAAAAAAAAAAAATATTAATAAAAATGCCATTAAACTATCCCTTATTTTGTAAACGCTATAACTTTTGCGCAAACCGATCAATAATCGCTTATTGCGATTTTTTTTACCAAAAATATGTAGAAGAATACGTATCTGCCTAAACTGAGGAAAAAAATTTTTTTTTTTATATATGTTTGGGGGATATTTATTATAGCAAAAAGTAAAAAATAATGCGTTTTTTTCAAAATTGTCGCGCTTTTGTTTATAGCGCAAAAAATAAAAACCGCAGAGGCGATCAAATACCACCAAAAGAAAGCTCTATTTGTGGGAAAAAAAGGACGCCAATTTTGTTTGGGTACAACATCGCATGACCACGCAATTGTCAGTTAAAGCGACGCAGTGCCGAATCGCAAAAAGTGCTGTGGTCAGGAAGGGGGTAAATTCTTCCGGGGCTGAAGTGGTTAACAAATGAATCAGAAATGAAATGTTTCTGTTATTTACATCTCTGCAGTACAGAGGGGGGGGACCAGACATCCAACACACCCTGAAGAGTTTTAGAATATAAAGAGACTGTTGCTCTGCAGGAGACCAAAGTTAGGAACAACAGGTGGTGGGACAGATGTGTATAAAGCCTCCTCTTCTGCTGTTCCTGGTTTTAAAAATGTTTTACCCAAGGAACAGAGTCACATTGCTGTGAATAAACTGATATCTGATTGGCTTTGACAGCTTACTGCACTTCCAACATTATCACTGCGTTTTGCTCTGCTTTATTGGAAAAGTCTGTCTAACCTCAAATATAATATTTAATTATGTATTCGGTGTGAGCATGCTAGCCATTTTTCATGATGTCTTCTGTTCAAGCTGAGCCTAAGTGAGTCCTCAACCAACTGCTTGTCTCGTTTGTCATTTAATTTCTTTTTTCTGCTTTTCACTTTTCCATTATATTCTGGCTCATTAGTGTGTGAGAAACCAAATACAGGGATTCGTTTTTTCCCATTCTGTCAGACTTTTAATTACAAAGCTGTCATAAGTGAAAGACACATAGTGCTTTTCTTAACTTCTCCTTTAACCGCTTGCCGACCGCCGCACACAGATGTATGTCGGCAGAATGGCACAGGCAGGCAAATGGGCGTACAGGTACGTCCCTTAAACTTTTACGCCTTTTGTGCGCATGCGCGCCGCCGGTGGTGAGATTGCACACACTCCGCGGGAGCGTGCCTGCGGGTCCAGGGAACTCTATGTTCTCTGGCGGCCCGCGATTGTGGTGTGGAGATGTAGAATGGGGAGAAGTCTATGTAAACAAGGCATTTGCCCGTTCTGCCTTGTGTAACGACAGAGATCTACTGCTCCCTGTCATCGGGAGCAGTTTTCGCTGTCATGTCCTAGGTAGCCCCTTCCCTCCACAGTTAGAATCACTCCCTAGGACACACTTAACCCCTTCATCGCCCCCTGGTGGTTAACCCCTTCCCTGCCAGTGTCATTTACACAGTAATCAGTGCATTTTTATAGCACTGATTACTGTATAAATGACAATGGTCCCCAAATAGTGTCAAAAGTGTTCGATGTGTTTGCCATAATGTTGCAGTCACGATAAATATCGCAGATCGCCGCCATTACTAATAAAAAAAAAATGATAATAAAAATGCCATAAAACTATCCCCTATTTTGTAGACACTATAACTTTTGCGCAAACCAATCAATATACGCTTATTGCTATTTTTTTGACCAAAAATTTGTAGAAGAATACATATCGGCCTAAACTTAGGAAAATATTTGAATTTTTATATATTTTTTGGGGGTATTTATTATAGCAAAAAGTAAAAAATATTGCTTTTTTTTTTCAAAATTGTCGCTCTTTTTTTGTTTATAGCGCAAAAGATAAAAACCACAGAGGCGATCAAATACCACCAAAAGAAAGCTCTATTTGTGGGGAAAAAAAGGACGTCAATTTTGTTTTGGGTACAACATCGCACGACTGCGCCATTGTCAGTTAAAGCGACACAGTGCCGAATCGCAAAAAATGTCCCAGTCATTCAGCAGCCAAATCTTTCGGGGCTGAAGTGGTTAAAAAAAAAAAGTTTTTGCCTGGCTGTCTCTGGCTTCAATATTGAGTTACTGACCTGGCACAAGCTTTCAGATAAGGGCTTCAACCTTTTCTTTGATACTATTGATCTACAGTGTGTACTTGCTTCTGGATATATATATCTATATATATATAGATATATATATATATCTCTTTCTATCTATCTATATATATAGAGAGAGAGAGAGAGAGAGAGAGAGAGAGAGAGAGAGAGAAAGATATATATATATATATATATATATATATATATATAGATATATATATATATATATATGTATATATATATATATCTATATATATAGGGCTAGCAGGATCTTCACAACGAAGGATTTCCATGATCACCTTGGGTAGTGATAGGTATGGGTAAATCTAGATTTGAAGTGCCATACCAAAAAATCCAACTCCAGATAAAAGTTTATTTTTTTCAAAAACAGATTGTTTATAAACCTTGCATGTTTTGGGGGCTGTAGCTTCACCCTTTTCTCCGGGCCTGGATTAGAGAAAAAAATATATAAAGAAAGATTAACAAATCCTCTATATACTGTACATCATTGTCATAGATTCATCTAAAAGCTGAGGAACGAGTTTACATATCGGTGAGGGCATGATAGCAATAAAAAGGTAATATACTGGAAATAACATTGATAACAACATAAGAGAAATAGAAATTCTAGTAATCATACTCAAAATATTATGGATAAAAATTTAATTTTATACTTTTTTGTGATCAATTTTATTGTTATCCACATTATTTTGTGTATTTTGTATTTTTTTCTTTGTCTATTTTTGTTATTGTATTATAGTCCTGGTGGAGGGGGTGAAGTTACAGCCCCCAAAATACACTGGCCTAAAAAACAATCTGTGTTTGGAATAAGCTTCTATCTGGACTTGAATATCATATTGTGGTGCTTTATTTCTGGATTCACTCATCAGAAAGTATTATGGGGCGTACACACGGTCAGACTTTTCAGCTACAAAAGTCCGACGGACCAAATCCGGCAAACAATCCGATCGTGTGTGGGCTTCCCCGGACTTTCAGCGGACTTTTCCAGTCGCAAATCTGACGGACTTTAGATTTGGAACATGCTTCAAATCTTTACGTTGTAACTCCGCCGGACCCAGAAATCCGCTCATCTGTGTGCTAGTCCGACGGACAAAAACCCACGCTAGGGCAGCTATTGGCTACTGGCTATCAACTACCTTATTTTAGTCCGGTGTACGTCATCACGTACGAATCAGTCGGAATTTTGTGTGATCGTATGTAGGCAAGTCCGTTCGTTAGAAAGTCCGCCGCAAGTCCGCCAAAAGTCCGTCGAAAGTTTGTCGGACGGGCTGTCGGACTTTTGTAGCCGAAAAGTCAGACCGTGTGTACGCCCCATTAGGGGAGTGGGGTTAGCATAACAGCTGGGCAACTGGTATTTTTGAAATATTAGTCAGCAATGGCAGCCCCATATAGCAAGCACTACCTCTGGACCACACTATGGGGTTGATTTACTAAAATCGGAGAGTTCAAAATTTGGTGCAGCTCTGCATAGAAACCAATCAACTTTCAGGTTATTTGTCAAAGCTTAATTGAACAAGTTGAAGTTAGAAGCTGATTGGCTACCATGCACCAGATTTTGCACTCTTCAGTATTAGTCAGTCAACCCCTATGCAGCTGTTATATTATTGTATTTCAATCTGTCTTCATTTATTTGTGATAGCTACAGGTTTAACCACTACAGCCCCGGAAGATTTTACCCCCTTAATGACCAGGCCATTTTTTGCGACACAGCACTGCTAGCCAAATAAAATTGATGTCCTTTTTCCCCACAAATAGAGCTTTCTTTTGATGGTATTTGATCGCCTCTGCCTTTTTTTTTTTTTGCACTAAAAACAAAAAAAGACAGACAATTTAAAAAAAAAAAAAACAATATTTTTTTACTTTCTGCTATGAAACATTCCCAACACAAAAATGTAAAAAACTAATTTCTTCATCAATTTAGTTCAATATGTATTCTGCTACATATTTTTGGAAAAAAAATCCCAATAGGCGCATATTTATTGTTTTCGCGTCTACAAGCTATGGGATATTTTTGGGGCATTTTTATCTTTTTTTTTTTTTTTTACTAGTAATGACAGCGGTCAGCGATTTTTAGCAGGACTGCAATCAGACACCTAACTGACACTTTTGACACTTTTTTGGGGGCCAGTGAATCTAATACAGTGATCAGTGCTAAAAATATGCACTGTTACTATTGGCACTGGCAAGGAAGGGGTTAACATCAGGGGCGATCAAAGGGTTAAGTGTGTCCCTAGGAGGTGCTTGCTTACTGTGTGGGGGATGGACTCACTGGCTGAACAGAGAGACCCGTGTTCCTGCCTAGCAGGGAGGACACAAGATCTCTCTGTTCATACCTGTCAGGACTGCAATCTGCCTTGTTTACATCGGCAGACCGTCTTCTTGTCTCTCTGGGGAGTTACCGCGGGTGGCCAGCAGACATTGCGTCCGCCGGACTCGCTGATTGGCTCCCCAATCAGTGCGTGTGCCTCCACTGGCTATTGCATGGAATGACATACTGGTACATCGTTTTGCACAATAGAACCGACTTGCCGCAGTATATTGTGTATATTGTGTACTGCGGTCGGTCGGCAAGTGGTTAAAGAACACACAAATAAAAATTCCCATATGTACATATTGCAGATGCAGCCCACAACTGTATATAAACCCCACCTTTTTTTAAATCTAAATAATTTAAGGAAAGGGTTTTTATTTCTGTTTGTGTCCTTGCTGGGGAGATACACAAATGGGCTGATTTACTAAAACTGAAAAGAGCAAAATCTGGTGCAGCTGTGTATCAGCTTCTAACTTCAGTTTGTTCAATTAAGCTTTGAAAAAAAATCCTGGAAGCTGATTGGTTTCTATGCAGCGCTGCACTGTATTTTGCACTCTTTAGTTTTAGTAAATAAACCCACACTCTATTTGTTCTAGTAACCATTGTCACTAAGATTAAAAGTAATAGAAAATCCAAAATTGTGAGATGTCAACAGAACACGAAAAAAGGGGAAAACTTTCAATGGGGTCACTTGGCTTTTGGCTTTACTTATAAATTAATGCTGGGCCGTTGCCAAGATATTGCTCATTAAATTCTATAAATCATATGTGGCATGGAATGTGAGGACAGTTCGGAAAGATGGGGACTTTTCATCAACAAATAGTACAGCCGACTTCTAAGGGTCTAAATAACTATAACAGGGAACCAAACTCTCCATCAGTTGCTTAGTTAAGTCCATGTAAGGCACTGTTCAAAATTCTACTAAATTGGACATTTTTACTCAATCCTTCATTGTTGTCTGCACTGAAGCCTAACCAGTTCCAGACAATTTTCTTTTTTCTTCTTTTTTCTTTGCATACAGTAGGCAAGAGTTAGACTTTTTTTTTGTTTTTTTTTTGGTTTATTATTTCTACTTGTGATCCTATTAGTGAGATCTTCTCTGACTTTTTGTCCCTCCAAGACAAGAAAAGAGAGGGGCAGTTGTCACCAGGAAAGGCACAGACAGCGAAAACATCATCACAAGTTCTAACCCTTTCGTTTGTTTCTTCATTAGGAAGGGAAAGCATTCCAAAGAGGGACACAAATGAAAATACAATCTGAAAGAGGCACTAGACATTTCATGTTGTAAAAACATTAAATAAATAAATAAATAAATGTTTTGGGTAGAGCTGGGATTTAAAGCCGTTGCTCATAATATTTGTATGCTCATATGTTTATGAGTTTGAATGCCCATGTGTTTGTTGGGAGATCAGGATGGTGGTCTTTGGAAAGTATTACTTTTTTGTGATGCCTAAAACTCGTTAGTACATTTGCCACATTTTCCTGGTTGCAGCTATCTTTTCTGGACTGAGTGGGGGCAAACCCCATGCATAAGTAGAGCCCGACTGGATGGATCAGAAAGGACAATACTTGTCAACACAGGAATTGCTTGGCCAAATGGAATCTCGGTGGACTATGAGGTTTGTCTCTTTTTAATTAATAGAAAGTTCCTTCTCCAGGCAGCTCACAATCACGCCTTTAACAATTTTTAGCATGTCCTTCATTCCTTCTGTGGTATATGGTTGCTTTACCAAGAAGATTACAACACCCATTCCTTAATTTTGATCCCTCACTGCATCTTTCAATTTCAATTTCACATTTTTAATTATAATAATCAAATCAGCCTACCATTATCACGTATAATTCTATCACAGTTTCAGTGGCAACTGTTAAAGGTAGGTTGTTTGGATCAATCAATTTCTTCAACTAAAAGTTGTTGAAAGTGCCTAAAGATAGCCATATGTATGACCTGCATAAGGCTATACTTTTTTCTCTCAGGAGTCCCTGATTTGATTACTTGCATGACCTAACTCTGCCATGCTTTCTATGAATTGGCCCATCACAGGCCATGTAGGATGCTACAAGAGTTGCAAAAAGGCAAACCGGTGATATAACTAATTTGGGCTGAATTACTATAAGCTTAAAATCTTTACTTAATAAATCGTACCAGTTTTCACACTAAAATTCACATGCAGATGAAACAAATAAACAGAAATGTGACTTTCATATGATTGGAACATTGGAGTGAATATTCTTTGAATCTATTAAGTGAAGAATCTCAACTCTTTTACTAAATCAGCCACAACATGTCAGTCATCTACTTCTAAAAGTTAGCTTTAGTTTTTGGTGATTGAGGTGCATGGTCTAAAATTTAATCTGGAATAGCTTTTATTTAATGTGTTATTCAATTGATGCACTCCTAGAATGTAATTTATCTGAAACTGACTGGTAAAATCAACCTATACAACAGTGAAAATCGAAAGCCCTGCCTAAGAGAAAATGTAACAAGATGCTTAGTAAATCATTTGTACCCAGAATCAATGCTTCTCTTTGATTTAGTTTCGCTTTGTTAGTGGGTCTGGACTTTCCCTGACTTCATGGCTATGTCCTGCCAATTGCCTTTCTTATGTCCAATGAGACTAATAAAATAAAAAATATTCAGCGCTTAGTGCTAAAAAGGGTGAGTTCAGAGCTGGACCATTAATCATCCGAATACCAGATGTCAAACTTTCAATATATACAAATAATAGGTGTGCATCACCACAGAATGAATCAATAACAACAATGCATATAATATGTGTAATATAACAAAAGTCCAATAGTGAAATGTTTTCTTATCAGACAATAGGTTGATAGTGTCGCTTTAAATTAGAATGCGCACCATCCACCGTAGAAGTGACTCAATCTTGAATAAGGATGGATAAAAACCCGGTGCCCAACACCTCATATAAAATGGCCTCTTACCAAAATGAGTAGAAACAAACTTTGTCCCTCACTAACCTGTGAGGCCGCTGGATGTGCTGTATAAACTGTATGTAGGTGTAGCTACATACAGCATACCGCACTGTTGTCTGGGTGTGATCCGAGACTTCCTGTCTCATACCCGGAACACAGAAGAGTCTACCACAGTGGCGCTATTCCGTTTAGAGTAACTAATGTATTATATCAATGAATATAAAGCTACTTCTGAATGCCTGAGTCAGAGGTTGTGACATCATCAGCCCGCCTTTCTGACTTTCTGCCAATCAGAGGAAGCTTTGCATTCATTGATAGAATACACCGCTTGCTCTAAACTGCTGAGCGCTGCTGCGGTAGACTCTTCTCTGTTTATACAGCACATCCAGCGGTCTTACATGTTAGAGAGGGACAAAGTTCGTTTGGGCCAACTTGACCCAAACCATCTATGTAAAGTGTGTGGAAAGATGGAGTTTTTCTTTAACTGAACAAGCTGAAGTTAAAAACTGATTAGCCTCCATGCAGAGCTGCAACACATTTTAAACTTTCCAGTTTTAGTAAATCAACCCCCATGATGTCAAAGAAAATTAATTACATTGAGCTGACATAAGCAGAAACAATACAATGTGCCAAATTTTAGCACCAAAAAGACAGACACTAAAAGTCGTGTGCCAAAATTAACAGATCCTCTCTTCCCGTTTTTGTAGCAAATGCATCTAATCACTTACTACCTGATTTAAACTTTTAACTTCTTGTCAGGGCATAGTAGAAATGAATTTTGTAAAAAAGCATTACTGGTTGAATATACCAACATTTTTTAACATACCGGTAACCGTATTCAGTTTGTTTGGAGTATCTCTTTAAAATTTTTTATGGCCACACACCTTCCCTTCACCTTTCCATTATTCTCTTAATAAAGAACTCCTGCAAATAAAAGAGATTGTTGAAGTTTACTCTGAAATTGATCTTTAGGAAAACAAATTGTACTGGTGCGATGCCCGCACGGACAAGATAGAAAGGATCGACCTTGAGAGTGGCCGGAATCGAGAGATTGTGCTGTCAGGGAGCAATGTGGATATGTTTTCCGTTGTCGTCTTCGGGGCTTACATCTACTGGTCTGACAGGTAATTTATTTTTCCATAAGTATTTCAGTCGGAAAATGTGATTTCTGTGCCAGCTGCTTCACCCTTGTAGGATTAGCCATTCCTTAGCAAGGTCACAGTAAGGCTCTCGTGGAGCGCGGCAATTTCCCCAAGATGAAAAATAAAAAGGTACTTTCGATATTCAAAGCCAAAGCATATAAATGTCATGGACAGAAGTAGGCTTCCTATACCGTCTTTGAGATCAGTTATCTGTTGCATTTTTATGACGTGTTTAAGTTTCGTTATCCCAGGATTGCTGATCTGTGATTTTTTTTTTCTCATTTTTGGCAGAGCACACTCCAATGGCTCTATCAGAAGGGGCCCCAAGAACGACGCTACGGATGCTGTAACCATGAGGACAGGACTTGGGATTAATCTAAAGGACGTGAAAGTCTTTAACCGAGCCAGAGAGAAAGGTCTGACACTTTGCATTGTCTGTTCTACCACTATTGCTGTCAGATGTGTGGATTTCTATTTTGTTTTGTTTTTGCTGTTCTTGAGCAACCCTACAAGGCCTTGTCATTGTACTTGTGCTCGGTTGTTTTAAAACATCATGCAATAGCAGTAGTTAAAGCCTAAGTGTAGCTGAAATTAAAATAAGGAAAATTAGCACAAGGACATAACTTGCAGTCAGTAGGATATGTCCTTTATGCTGATTCCTCTTCTTTAGTTGAAATCTTCCTCTGTCCCTACGCCTTCAACGCAGTTGAGGGTTAATTTAACTAAAATGCTGTCAAATGGCTCTCATAAAGAGAGCTTGACTAGGCTTGCCCTTTCCACCTAGCTGCGCTCTTTGACAGCCCTTAGTTCTAATAGCCCCTACTGCATCGGAATACTACAGCAGCAGAAGTTCGGGGAGTGAGGAGAATTTTAACTAAAAGAAGATGAATCAGCACAAGGGAAGCATCCTACTGACTGTAAGTTATGTCCCCTGTGCTGATTTTCCTGTTTTACATTTTAGCTACACAGGCTTTAAATGAGTAAAAAATATTTTACATATGTTTTATTTTAAAAAGCTGCAAGAACAAAGAAAAAACAAGAAAAAAGGAACAATCTGTTATTGCAAGTTTATGGAGACTCTAACCTCCTCTACCTTCTCTTATTTGTTCCATTTTGGTCTGTTAAATACAACAGATCATCTAGGCTCTGTGTTTTTCCGATACTGTAGAAAATTATTCAAAATGGCCACGCCAAACTTAATATGACAATGTTATCTTTGCCTGGACAGATCATAAGGATGGCAAAAACATGTCACTTTAATTAGTCAACTGGCACACGTCCACAGACAGCTAAATAACCATAGGAAATATGTATACGGGAGCTGTTTTTTCCTCTAAAGGATTTGTATTTCCGTCTTCTCAGTCCTGTCCTTTCAGTCCTGAGATTTTCACAGCCTTTACAGCACAACACTGTCTGGCACGGCAGGAGACCTGATTTTTCTCTACTGCAATTCAGTAACAATTACAGGTCCTGACCCCACCCCCAGCCTGTGATTGGAAAGGGAAAGGAGAAGCAGCAGACTTGATAGGCTAATCTCTCTGTTACTGTGCTCTCTCTCCCTATCAGCATGCTCCTTGTGCCACTTCTCCCTCCCTCAGTCTGAGTTCTGCTCTATAGGAGCTACAAGAGGCTGATACCAAATCAAATTCAGTTATTAAAAAATACCAATCTGTATTTATTTGTGTCTTCTTTTCCATAGTATTTTATTGAGGAAAATTCAGAAATAAATTAACAAGTATAACAGTAGGTATATGGGCCCAATGGTTTAAGGATATACAAAGGTTCTGTTTATTTGTGTCTTTTATATCTGCCTATTGTTCAGCTTTAGGGAGGAAGACTGAAAATGAAGGTATCATGTACATCTGTAACAAATGTGCATAAAAAATAGTTTATCATAATTCCTTATTTTGAAGTAACTTTTAAACCTAGAGGATTATAAATTTGTATATAAAAAAGCACTTTTTCTGGCACTCAGAGATATTATTCAGTTAAATCTAAACCCTGAAAGGGATAATCCTCGGGAGACTTAATAAAAGAGCCCTGTAAAGTTAGTCAATGAACTACGACAGCCACTAAATGCCTGAATAAATTGTTTTATTTTCTTTCTTGGCAGGGACCAACATCTGTGCTAAGAACAATGGCGGATGTCAACAACTTTGCTTGTACCGAGGGAATTTGCAAAGGACGTGTGCCTGCGCTCATGGATTTCTGGCCAAAAATGGGATTACTTGTCTGAAACAAGAGGGCTATTTGCTGTACTCGGGGAGAACGGTTTTAAAGAGCATTCACCTTTCTGACGAAAACAACCTCAATTCACCTGTACAGCCGTACGAAAATACAGAGTATTTTAAAAATATCATTTCCTTGGCCTTTGACTACAAATTTAATGAGAGAGGTACCAACCGTATCTTCTACGGCGACGCCCATTATGGAAACATACAAATGATCAACGACGACTGGACAAGTAGAAAAGTCATTGTTGAAAGTAAGTGTCTGGTTGGTTCCCTATCTCTGCAATAAGCACACTTCCAGTGTATTAGGAAAAATTTTGTTTTTCTAAGGGTGTCCAGAAAATATTGAATAACGGTTCAGGTGCGACGTTTATAGATTTTTGTTTTTTTTAAACTATTTTTTGGAGTTACCAAAGCACAAAGTTAAAACTGTAACAGAATCAGGTAAGATCACAATGAAACAAATAATACAGAGGTCATTGTATCTAAGATCGAAGTCTATACATTTTATCTTTGATTATAGAATTTGTTCGTAGCCTCCCTGGCGGTATGATTATGTCCGATTTTTGCGTCTCAAAGCGGTACAATTGTTTTGCATAGAAATTTGGCGTTTTATATTGTAGGCCTGTAATTCTCAGCAATAACACACTTAAATCTGTCCAAACAAAAGTCTAGTAGATATCCCGGGTATGATAACGTTTGAAACACAAAATCATAGATTATAATATAATAAATAACTATAAATAATTATAAAAAATAATAATATAATAATAGTAAAATTACTTTCCTCACGATTCCCTATCGCTCAATTCTGCAAGTGTTCTAATTTACTATCGCTGTTTTCTAGCTGGTCTAAAACCACTTTTGACATAAAGGGACACTTTTTGGTTGCTATGGACAATCTCAAGTTTCCAGGCAGAAAGAACAGTACTGTATATATAATGTAAAACTGCATGCAGGAAAAAGGTTTGTGAAATAAAGCACTATTGAAGAAGCACTAGGGACAAAAGGGTTGTGAAATAATTTCATACAGTAAGATTACACTGTACTGTATGCATTATGAATTTTCAATTTTTTGAATTTGCCGCCAGGCTCCGCCCGTGTGCGTTGAAACGCTCTCAGTGAATGGAGCCTGGCACACAGAGGCATCGGACGGACACAGCGGTGGGACATTGGAGGATCCTGGGCACAAGGTAAGTACGCTGCACCAGGATCCTGCAATGCAATCCCGAGTGTAGCTTCGAGTTACCGCTAATGGTACTGAAATTTAACCCCGAGCCACACTCAGAAAAACCATCAGGGAGGTTAATTGCTTGCAGCCAGGTTAAGTAGCATTTTCATAGTAGCTAAATTTAGTATCGCAGGCTATTGACAATCATTTTTTTCTGCACCTTCTAAAGTGTTTAAGAAGGTAGTCTGGGCTTCTACTGGGTCTAAGGGAGTGAAGGGGCCCCATTATGGAGGTTTGATGTTTCCATTTCATAGGAGCTGGCTTCAGATGCACAGGAATATGCTTTTGGATCATGCCATTGTTAGACCCAGATTCTCTTTGCATTTCCCCATCTGTGAGTAGATGCATTACATATATTGTAAAATCCTTACATACTTCTCTGGTTTGCTGTGAATCAGGTGCCTGGCCTCAAGAGTCCATCCTCGCTCTACATCCACCTCAATGATCCAAGAATGACCACAGACCTATGACATCACTCTATTGATGTTTATTCCACAAGACTGGCTTACTAATAGTCCCCGCCTGTGGCTATGTCCCTCTGATGTGTTTTTCTCCTATTGAATTAAAATGCATCAGAGGTATGTGGCTACAGTCGGGGACTACCAGTAAGCCAGTAATAAAAATCAATAGAGTGACATGATCAGTGTGCAGCCTTTCTTGGGTGATTACTTCAGAGATTCTGGTCATCATGGCCAGCACTCTGATATCAAACCTGTATGCTTAACACAATAATCCTGAGACTGAAAAACCCCAGTGTGTCTTTTAATCTAAAAAGCGATATAGATAATATTTGAGGTTTGTAATTCAGAAAAAAAAAATCTATGCACTGTTTGAATAAGTTTGTATTAAGCTTATGGAGTTACTGTGCATAGGAGCACTAACAATTATGTTATAATATCAGATGAGAATATACAATTTTTAATGTCTCAGCGCTTCATGAATTGGCGTGGTAAAAGAGCTGGGAGGCATGCTTGTCCTTGATTTATATATATATATCCTATGTTACGATCAGCTACACTATTATACCAATTGACATGGTCAGGTGTAGCAGGAAAACGTCCCTGGGGGGGACCATCAAAATTTTGCTCTATCATAAATTGTAGTTATGCCCCCCCCCCCCCCCTTGAGTATTCAGGAGTAGTAGCTTCATCCAAGAATGTTATATTTGTCCAGTTAGCCTTGATGCAGCAGTGTGGCTTCACGTCTACAACATATTTTCAAATCTATGTAACAAAAACCTCTAATTGTTTAAATCTTGAAATAGTTAAATTAATTGTTATGTTGGCTAGCTGGATTGTATGTTAGGGGGTTTTTGTACTGTTTAATGATACCCAAAATGCTAAAATAGTACATTTTGGATTCAGCAAAGGCTGTGCAATTGCTTTATGCAACCTTTCACATAAATAAATAAATAAATATATATATATATATATATATATATATATATATATATATATATATATATATATATATATATATATATATATATATATATATATATATATATATATATATATATATATATATATATATATATATATATATATATATATATATATATATATATATATATATATATACATTATATTACCAAAAGTATTGGGACACTGTCCTTTACATCTACATGAACTTTAATGGCATCCCAGTCTTAGTCCGTAGGGTTCAATATTGAGTTGGCCCACCCTTTGCAGCTATAACAGCTTCAACTCTTCCAGGAAGGCCGTCCACAAAGTTTAGGAGTGTAGAAAAAGTATAAGAGAGAGTGTCACTCTCTCATGGGGTAATGGGATTTTAACGGATATGTTTATCTGTCACTGAGGTAAGCACAACCACAAGGGTATTGATAAAATATAGATTTATTACAAAATATACATAATATAAAATGTATGCATTAATAACATTCGGTCATGTACACATTCGACCACAATTGATACTCAGTCCAGTGAGCTTGAACAAATGCTTGAATATGCGGATAGCCAACGCCCTTCGAAGACTGATTCTCTGCTTCTTCTGGGTATCTCAACATGGATCTATATCAATGTCCAAGTTACAAAAAGGTATGACATTAGTATCAATATCAAGTAGATTCATTTACAATGTTCGCAATATTCATACAGTTAGTATGGGTGCTCACCACAACTTTTTGGTACTGACAATAGAACGACCGCAACATCAGAGAGAGCAGAAGCGAGTCACCATCCGGTGATAGAGAGGTGATGTCAGAATCACCAACTTGGTCTGATGGACGTCGGACCGTACACAAGGCACGATTATTTGGACCAATAATATTCTAAAAATACCAAGCATATGTGTTCAGATGCATAACCCTCTACATCACCACATATGTGAGGAACAACTATAACAATAGTATTAGCAATATGTTAGCAAAATGGCATATATCGATATAGAGGGACATGCAACCATATGGCTTAAACCCCAAATAAATTAACGTGCATGGCACATGGAGTCATATCAAGTCATATCTGGAGTATCAATTGTGGTCAAATGTGTATATGATCGAATGTTATTAATGCATACATTTTAAATTATGTATATTTCGTAATAAATCTATATTTCATCAGTACCCTTGTGGTTGTGATTACCTGAGTGACAGATAAACATAAAATCCCATCACCCCATGAGAGAGGGACACTCTCTCTTATCCTTTTTCTACTGATCTAACAGGGATGTGGATATAAAATTCTGTCCCAAGGAATCTGTCCAACAAACTCCCTTTTATACAAGGTTTAGGAGTGTGTCTATGAGAATGTTTGACCGTTCTTCCAGAAGCACATTTGTGAGGTCAGGGACTGATGTTGGATGAGAAGGCCTGGCAATATTGAACCCTACGAACTAAGACTGGGATGTCATTAAAGTTCATGTGCACGTAAAGGCAGGCATCCCACCAGTATCCCAATACTTTTGGTAATAAAGTGTGTGAATATATATATATACTGTATATTGTATGTGGCAAAGCATGTGATTTTTTACCAAAGTATACCTATAGGAAAAAAATCGAAGCAACCCTTCCCTTAAAATATAATGTGTATGTGTATATATAAATATATATATATATATATATATATATATATATATATATATATATAGATATATATCTATATATATATATATATATATAGATATAGATATAGATATAGATATAGATATAGATCTATATCTATATAGATAGATAGATAGATAGATAGATAGATAGATAGATAGATAGATAGATAGATAGATAGATAGATAGATAGATAGATATTATCTATCTATCTATCTGCCTGTCTGTCTGTCTGTCTATCTATCTATCTATCTATCTATCTATCTATATATATATATATATATATATATATATATATATTATTTTTTTTTCCTTTTTTTCATCTTTGCATTTTTAGATTTTTTTTAATGTGTGTGTATTTATATATAGTTTGTTTTTGTTTGCTTGTGGATGAACTGGAAGTCAGTCTTTTCTTCTTATATACTTGATATGTTGTAATAATCTCATGACTCGCATTAATATCAAACAGAGGGACTTGTTATGATCTGTGTCTTTGAGATGCTCATCGACTTGTTGAGACATGGATCATGTACTCATAAATGTTGCATTGACAAACAGCTTTACATTTCGAATTTGTTTTACAAATCTAAGTATAAGCAAGGACACATTTGAATGTAGAGCTCTATCAGAGCCTTGTACTGCAGGCAGAAATAAGACAGAAACAAAACGCCTTCATGTGTAAACGAATGCAGATATGTAGCCGTGCTTGTGGATGTTAGGAAACTTTTGATATGCACAACTATTATTTATTTATTTATTTATTTTGTATGCATCATTGAAAACTATTATGGTAGAAGTTTTTTTTTTTTCCACTGGCTATCACAGAAAATTATCACCAGTGAAAATCAGTATGTAAGTACATGTTGTCTGGTTAGGAAAATAATGGAGCAGACACTACATAATATTACTAAGACCCCATTGCCAGCCCTATAAGGTTCTGGCTTAATAATCACCTCTTCCCTTTATAAAGTGAGTAAAACTATCAAATCGTAAATGTGACATAGGCTGCACATACCAGTAAAATCTGGCTATTTTTGTAGGTAACCCTTGAGATATTTTGTAAATACCTGTTCAAACTGTTGGAAGAACAATTAGATTGATAATTCCTTTGATAGGAAGACAACATTTCTTTCGGTTACAGGGAAATCACTGTAGCATTGTCCCCCTTAGTGGCAGTGCCAGCCAAGGCGTAAGCCAGAGGTCTCCAAACTTTTCAGTACCAGGGCCACATTGTGTATTTTACAAATTTTTGCACGCTAAAAAAAAAAAATCAGTTTTATAAATGAATGACTACAATTTAAATGAATGAATATACATGAATGAAAGAGGATGACCCGCCACTCCAGGTGAGGCAAGAAAACCTGATGGAAACTGCATGTGGGTGCCCACCCAGTACCGCTTCTGCATATAACAATCAAAGAAGAAATAGCTGCGCACCAAGGTTTATTCCAAAATCTTTTATTAGAGTTCCCAATGTGACCTTACAGGACACCAACAGGCTGCATGGTTGACGCGTTTCACACACTACATAGGTGCTTAAGCAGTTACAGTATGTAGTGTGTGAAACATGTCAACCATGAAGCCTGTTGGTGTCCTGTAGTGTCACACTGGGAACTCCAGTAACGGATTTAGGTATAAGCTGTGGTGTGCAGCTATTTCTTCTTTGATTGAATGAATATACATGCTTCAAGAAATTACTTCACATCAGAAGCACCCCCTCCCCCATCACATTAAAAGTTCTCTCCTTTCACATCAGAGTCCCCCTACATCAGTGTCTCCAGCAGAGTCCCCCTGTACTCTGCAGGAGACCTGCATGGCACCAGCGATTTGATGATTGCTGGTGAAATGTTTTACAGGCTCCAAATAAAATACAAATAAATCAAAAATAAATGCTATTTTTTTTTACCTGCAAAAAATATATAGATTTATTTATTTTATTTTTTTTTTAAAGTGAACTTATCCTTTAAGATGACTTAAGGTAGAAGCAGAGGGCTTGAAGAATAAAAACAGAGTGGTTGCAAAATTAAGTTTATTGTACACAACACAATAAAATCCCAATTTTTGTATATAAAAGATGAGTATGTGTAAAGTAAATAGATACCAAATGTGTCGAATCGCCTGCATCTGGAAAATGGTGACAAACTGCAACACCCAGTGTGTGCAATTCTTACAAAATCTTTACAGCTCATCGGTTTAACGTTAACCATAAATAATGGCCCTAGAATATTCTTATCACTTCAACCTGCATGTAGCTATATGATATATGTTATGCAATTGTTCTTTACATACGCATGTGCGTAGGTGCACATATTTTACTATGTGCATGGGGGAGGAGCAAGAGCTCTTTATTTTTTGTTTGCTGTCCAGATCACTTCTACTATAAATTCCCAAGCCTGCTAATAAAATTTTAAATAATAGCAGCTGTTGCTTGTTTTAACCCCTTTTAATGAGATGATGTGTGGAACCTCTCATTGACAGTGAAATTATTATTATTATACAGGATTTATATAGCACCAACAGTTTGCGTAGCGCTTTACAATGTAGAGGGGGAACAGTACAATTACAATACAGTTTAATACAGAAGGGACAGGAGGGCCCAGCTCATGGAGCGTACATTCTAAAGGGAAGGGGAGGTGGTACAAAAAGTAATAGCTGCGGGGGGGGGGGGGGTGGTCTGATGGGGGTGGCTTGGGTACAGTTCTTAGGTGGGTGTGGGATACGCTTCCCTGAATAAATGAGTTTTCAGGGATTACCTAAAGGTGGACAGGGTAGGAGCTGACTGGACATACTGGGACAGAGAGTTCCAGAGGATGGGAGAGGCTCTGGAAAAGTCCTGGAGGCGAGCATGGGAGGAGGTAGCAAGGGAGCAAGAGAACAGGAGGTCTTGGGAGAAGAGCAGAGGACGATTTGGGTGATATTTGCAGATGAGATTGGTGATGTAGCTGGGGCGATATTGTGGATGGCCTTGTATGTTGTGGTTAGTATTTTGAATTTTATACGGTGGGGTAGTGGGGAGGAGCCGCAGTCACAAATCAGTTAGTGAGGTGTACTGTATGAGTCTAGCAGCAGCTTTCATAATAGACTGAAGGGGGATAGCCTGTGTAAGGGTAGGCCAGTGAAGAGGGAGTTGGATTAGACAAGGCAGGAAATAACCAATGAGTGAATAAGTTGTTTTTTGGATTCGTTAATCAGGAAGGGGCGAATTCTGGAGATGTTGCAGAGGTTAAAGCGGCAGGATTTAGCCAGTGATTTGATGTGGGGGCTGAAGGACAGGTCAGAGTCTAGGATTACACTCAGCACCCTGGCATGTGTGGAGGGACCGATGGTTGTGCCGTTGATCTTAATGGTAAAGTCATGGGGAGGGGATCGGGGAGGAGGAAATATTACAATCTCAGTTTTAGAAAGATTGAGTTTGAGGAAGTGGTGTGACATCCATACTGATATGTCATTCAGTAAATTTGTGATAAGTGAGAAGAGGGTGAGTTTAGGAGAGGAGAGATAGATCTGGGTGTCGTCGGCATAGAGGTGGTATTGGAAGCCCTGGGAGGTTATCAACTGGCCCAGGGAAGAGATATAGAGAGAGAATAGGAGGGGCCCAAGGACGGAGCCTTGGGGTAACCCAACAGAAAGAGGAGCCTTTAGATGTACTTTAACAATATAATTACAATAATATCACTTTAGTTCAAAATAGGTGATATTACTTTAAAGAATACATACAGTATATAGGGTTAACGTTTATTTTGTGAAATATTTATCAGTATTGCTTTGTTGCTTTTCATGCAAGGCAATTTTTACACATCATTTTTACACATCTTTTTATATTCCTGTTGTGACTCAGAAGACCGGGACTCCAGTGAAGTGATGAGATTGTGTAACTTCCCTGAGGTATCAGTATAGTTGCTAAAAGGTTTTTCATGTTTAATGACAACTTCAGTCACTCTTTAGGAAGGTGAAATGGAAAGTATTTGTTTTTAAAGGTGAACTCTAGTCAGAATTTTGATGGCATCTTTTAAAAAGCTATTCCTGACTTGCATCCTTTGAATGACAGCAGAAGTGCCAGAATAAACCACTTCCAAAGATGATATCAATGGGGAATAATTGACCTATCTTCTAGTTCATAAGACCGGTTCCAATGTCATAGACTTTATTAGGATTCACCGTTCGGGTCAGAACTTTTTCTCAGTGCAGGAGTTCTGGTGCTAACTGAACAGGGGAGTGTTTGGCCCATCTCTATTAACAGCCTAAACAAGAGGGTGCTACATAAATACAATTGCTAGTTGGGTATGATAGACCTACTCCTAACTGCTCCTGACATGTGAAATTGGCATTATCGTGATTACTTAGATAGAACGATAATTATCGTTATTAGATAGATAGATAGATAGATAGATAGATAGATAGATAGATAGATAGATAGATAGATAGATAGATAGATAGATAGATAGATAGACTTTATTGTCATTGTATACTTACAACAGAACTTATACGGGTACTCTTTACAGCAGCAATAAAACACTTCTTAACAAAACCACACATGCATACTCCTAGCACATCCCCACATCAATGTACATAACCGATTGTTCATGCAACCTATATATATACTTCTGCATTTCGGCAATAAAAATGTTGAACAATACAAAGAAGAAGAGTTACTATACAGGTAGAATTACTCTACCAACATGTGAAATTCTTTGCAGCAATGGATGGACCTGTTTTGTTATGCTCCCCAGTTTGTCCCAACCATGTACGTCCTTACCTGTTGATGGACCTTATATGCAAATCTCAGTGGTCCTGTTCTGGATATTTTTGGCTAAAACGCTAAAAATAAAACAAAATATGAAATTGCAGAGAACAGAAAAACAGAATTCAAGACTCCATTGAAAAATATGTTCTGAATCAATTATTTTGTACATCTTATTGTATATCCAAGGTAAGAAAGGGGAGGTGTGAGATGGTATTAAAAAACAGCAAATTAGAAATGTCATATATCATATGTCAGCAGCTATTGCTAAAAGTTGCGAGACTAAATACTTAAAGTGGGGTTCCACCCAAAAAAAAAAAACTACTTGAAAAATCCTAAAAAAAAATACAAAAAAACATTTGGATATTTTTTTTTTTACTTACCTCTAAATGCCTGTTGCTAGGGGGTCCCTCGTAGTCTGCCTCTTCCAGTGCCTGGGCTGGTGACATCACTTCCCCCTAGGCACAGGAAGGGTTCAGCTCTGCTCCCTCCCTCCTGTCAATCATCTCGGACCCATTACAGGTCCCAGGTGACTGAGCGGCCAATCACGTCGCGCGGTGCCGCTCGCGCATGCGCAGTGGGTGCCAGGCTGTGAAGCCACAGCCCGGCGCCCACAGTTGCAATGCCGGCGCCACTGAACGTCCAATTGAAGTGTCCAATTAAAAGTCAGCAGATGCAGTATTTGTAGCTGCTGACTTTTATTTTTAATTTTTTTTGACTGGAACTTCTCTTTAATAAGGGAGGGAGTGAGAACATTCCGCTCAAGTTTGTCTATGTACACAATAACCTTTGCAAAACCCTTATACAAAATAGATGTTCTTAGGCTTAAATTAACAATACAGTGAATTTCTTTATCAGGAAATGATGGTGCTGGGCATTTACTTGAGAGCATGAAACTGTCAAGCACCTGCAGCTGTCTGAAAATCTGCACAGTGCCTGCATTTTAATGGATGTAGGCTCTATTTAGCCAACAACTTTCCACCTGCGTCTTTCGATTTTCAATCAACTTTTGCAGAGTTGCCTAGTGTCAACAGGTCCACTCATGGACTTGAACTCTTCAATTTCTTGAACAGTCAATTTTAACTCTACAAATGAAAGACGTTACCTACACTTGAGCCAATGTACAGGCAGCTAAACCTACATGGCATAAGGTTCCTTAAAGTGGTTGTAAAGGCTGAAGGTGTTTTACCTTCAGGCATTGTATGCCTGAAGTTAAAAACCTTCAGCGTGCAGCTCCCTCCTCAACCCCCCTAATACTTACCTAACCCTGATCTCGATCCGAGGCTCTCCCAGGTCTCTCTCTCCTGATTGGCTGAGATGTAGCACTAGAAGCCAATGGCTCCCACTGCTGACAAACACAGCCAGTGAGGCGGGATTGGGGGGGCAAGGCTGAGACACACTCTCTGTGTCTTATGGAGCGAGCATGCATGAGTGCCCCCCACAGCAATGGGGGCCCCCAGCAAGGTGGAGGGGCCCAGAGTGTGGGTGGGGGACCCGAGAAAAGGAGGATCGGGGCTGCTCTGTGCAAAGCCATTGCACAGGGCAGGTAAGTATAACATGTTTGTTTTTCTTCTTTTTAAATAAAAGTTTTTCTTTTACAATTAATTTAAAGATTTTACCTGCTGCCTGAAGATATGACTGGTATAATGAAGAAAATGTTTATGGGAAAAGATGTTCTTTCTTTATCATTAGGGGAATTTTAAACCTGACCCCAATGCAGATATAAAAGGCACAAATTAAAGTAGCCCTGTAACAAATAATAAGTCATAAACTTGGTGTTTTTAATGCAATCTTCTGAAATGCAAGATGCATGCTGATAGGAGGAAAGATCAGATTGACAGAAAGATGAACCCATCGGTTTGCTGCTTCTGTTTTCACTGTCTAGTCACAGGCTTAGCAGAAGTAATTGTTTCCTAAAGTAGAAGTCCATGCTATAACTATATCTAATCTTAAAGTGATTCTAAACCTTTATTTAA
The DNA here is from genome assembly GCA_037952925.1 of Lithobates clamitans. Taxonomy (NCBI): domain Eukaryota; kingdom Metazoa; phylum Chordata; class Amphibia; order Anura; family Ranidae; genus Lithobates; species Lithobates clamitans. The sequence continues at coordinate 289,308 of JBBGZY010001614.1, forward strand.
AAAAAAAAAAGAAACATGTTATACTCACCTGCTCTGTGCAAAGGTTTGCAGAGATCAGCCTTGATCCTTCTTTTCTGGGGTACAAGCGCTCCTGGCTCCTCCTCTTTAGCAAGCTCCCCCATTGGAAGCCGCTTCCTATGGGGACACTCGTGCGGGCTTGATCACGAGCCATACTGTCTGCATCCACAGACACAGGCAGCAGGACTCTGCCCCACCTCGCTTCCTCATCACATGATTTGATTTACAGCAGCATGAACCAATAGCTCTCACTGCTATCAATCTGCCCTGTACACAGAGAATGAGCGGAGAGATCCGCTGCTCTCTGGCACAGCACTAGCTCAAGATGGAACTCAAGTAAGTATAAGGGGGGCAGGGGGTCCTTGGTCCAGAGAATTCATTTAGCAGAATGACGGCGGCAAAGTGGTTTCAATACCCTGACTGGGTGTCATATGACGTCCTCAGGATATTAAGCCCCATCGGGTGCGCATCAGTCTGACACACCGCAACTCCGATCTAGGTAAAGAGTCTATGACGGAGACTCTTTACCACGTGATCAGCCATGTCATATCACGGCTGATCACGATGTAAATAGGAAGAGCCGGTGATCGTGTTTTCCTCACTTGCGTCTGACAGACGCGAGTAGAGGAGAGCCGATCGGCTGCTCTCCTGACAGGGGGGGTCTGTGCTGATTCTTTATCAGCACAGCCCCCCCCTCGGATCCTGCCCAGGACCACCATCATGCCGCCCAGGACCACCAGGATGGCCATCCTCACTGGACCACCAGGTATGCCCCCCTAGACCCCCAGGGAAATACTAATCTGTGCCAAGGCAGCTGCCAATCAAAGCCCAGGCAGCTGCCAATCAGTGCCAACTCACAATGCCTACCACTGCCAGTGCCACCAAGGATGCCTATCAGTGCTTCATATAAGTGCCGCGTATCAGTGCCCATCAGTGCCACGTATCAATGCCCATCAGTGCCGCCTATCAGTGCCCATCAGTGTCCAGCAGTGCCACCTATCAGTGCCCAGCAGTGCCGCCTATCAGTGCCACCCATAAAAACCCATCTTTGCAGCCTTTCTGTTCCCATCAGTGCCCACCTGTGCCACCCATGAGTGCCCATCAGTGCTGCCTATCAATGCCCATCAGTGCTGCATATCAGTGCCACCCATCAGTTCCGCCTACCAGTGCCCATCAGTGCCGCATATCAGTGCCCATCGTCAGTGCCCGTCAGTGCCCGATCATTGGTGCCACCTCATCGGTCAGTTCCGCCTTATCAGTGCCCATCAGTGAAAGAGAAAACTTACTTATTTACAAAATTTTATAACAGAAACAAAAGCAAAACTTTTATTTTTTTTCAAAATTTTCTGTCTTTTTTTATTTGTTTAGCAAAAAATAAAAACTGCAGAGGTGATCAAATACCACCAAAAGAAAGCTCTATTTGTGGGAACAAAATGCTAAAAATTTAGTTTGGGTACAGTGTTGTATGACCACGCAATTGTCATTCAAAGTGCGACAGCATTGAAAGCTGAAAATTGGTCTGGGCAGGAAGGTATATAAGTGCCCTGTATTGAAGTGGTTAAGGTGAAAAAACACCTGGCAGTGACCGGCTCCCCCAGCCCCCAGTTTTACTTTCCTGAGCTCTGGAACAGCGGGACGGGCTGTCTCTCTATCTGTGGCTCTCGGCTCTTGATTGGATAGATTGATAGCAGCGCAGCCATTGACTCCCGCTGATGTAAATCAAATCCAATGACCACGGGGGCGCCGGGAGGGCGAGGCCGAGTCATAGATTTGGCGGCTATGGACACCAAATGCTGGACACGGGAGCGTGTCTGGAAGGTAACCTCCTTGGAAGAGCACGTCTCCTAGGGGGTTATCTGATGTGGGAAGGAGCTGCAAGTGCCAACGGGGGACCCCAGAAGAGGAGGTTCAGGGCCACTCTGTGCAAAACGAGCTGCACAATGGAGGTAAGTATGATATATTTGTTATTTAAGAAAAAAACAAAAAAACAAACCCTTACAATCACTTTAAGGCTTTAGAACAACTTTAAATCTGCTCCCACTCCCTTTCTAACTCCTATTCTAACTATCCTGTAGAAGGAAGATGCTAAAACTAACCTATTCTTAGGGTACTTCATCCGGTCACGTAATCAGCTTTCAGCAGCGTCTTCAGGGGAGAGGAGGGAGAGCTGACAATAGATGCCCCATAGTAAGGCTATGGGTGACATTGCTGTCCAGGCATTCCATCCGTTGTTGACGCTCTCACCTGAAGCCAGTCACTGAGGAGATCACGTGACCAGACCAGAGGCATTTTCCTTCTACATGGTAGTTAGTATAGGAGTTATAAGGGGCAGGGGGTGGATTTAAGAGTAGATATACAGTATATAGCCTGTAATTCTATTTTAACTGCAGCAAATTAAAATCAGTTCTCCCACCGTGTCAGGCAGGGGTGCACTGTGTGGTACAGCTGTGTAAATCTCTGGACTATGCAGTAGTAGGATAGGCAGCTAAACATACCCTATATTTATTGCTTGTTGGTGTGAAGCTGTTGACATTGAGTTCAGCTTCAATTTGCAAGGGACTTGCCATTTTTTCTTATTTTTAATTAAGATGTATTCACAGGAGCTTGACTTTGCAAGAGAGAATCCAAACAGAAGCATTATTACAGAGCTGTGAGCATGAAGTGCAGTGTCAGTTAAGCCTGGAGATTGTGGGGGCATGGTTGAGAGGTGAGGAGAAAGATTATCCTTTCTGTTGTGTACAAGTTAGTGGCAGGATAATAATTGGTAAGCGAGAAGAGGTTAAGAAAGATGATTATCCTGCTACTTTCACTGAACAAATCTTCCTCACTCTATTGTGACCTTGAAGAACTTTTTGCTTGGTTAAACTAGATGGACACGTGTCTTTTTCCAACCTAATTAATTATGTAAGCTCTTTTAGACTACAGAAGGAGGAGTGGTGGTTGGGTGAGACCAGGCATCAGTTGCTCCTAAGAAACCTACTGCCCTTTTTAAGCTCCCGCTCTCCATGACCCGGGTAGGGCTGAGAGGCTGGAGTGATATTGAACATTCAGAACCAAACACATTAAAAATATAAATAATACATTATGACACATATGATTTTAATTAGAGTTTTATTGCCACGGCTTTTATTAAATAAGTAGATCATATCAAATAACATAACGCAGATAAAGAATTTTAATACAACCAATAAAGCTAGATCCTTGACAGTGTCTTTGTAAACCTTTACCGGCCACCAGCCATTCAGCCGTTGGGTAAACGCCAATCATTTATACCACTATTCACCTGGAATAAACCTTTGCAATTCCTTTCTTCATGAACACCACAGAATCATACATATTTGTGACCATTAGCCCCCATTCACACCTATGTTACTTGCCATGTAAATTGAAAGGTTTAAATCTCATGATGGGTTGCACCCTATTGTCGCCAATGGAACTGTTCAAATCGGTGCGTCACCAAGGTTGCGGTGCTGCACTGATTTGAAAAATACGTTCTTGCATTATTTTTGGAGATTTCAGGTGCGACTTGCATAGACATCTGTGCGTGAGGTTGCCAAGTCGCACCTGAAGTCGCACTGATATGCATCTTTGAAATCAGGTGATGTCAAATGAAGTGGCATGATTTCAAAGTTGGATTCAGTGTGAATGGGGCATAAGGTTAAACCACTCGTCTAAACATTACCAACAAATTGTACCTTTTTGGCACCATTAAGGACCTTCTGATGCTGCGACAAAGGTACAACATGCCCCATAAGTCCCTCATCCTCTTCCCATATCTCAATTCCCCAAACATATGCACTTCTATTCATAGCCATATCTACACTTTTACCAAGATGGCGGTCAGGTGGACCAAATTGCTCACCTTGATGTCTTTTTCTTTCTCGAGATTTCTGTGAGTTAAAACTACCTCCTTCCTGCCCCCTATGTCATATCCTTAAACCATTCCACATTCATTCTTCCTCTACTCCTGCCTTCCAGCCCACCCTGTCATGTGCCCTTTCTCCTATGTGCTCAGGGCAGCCGTTCAGCTCAGCTCTTTGTTCTTTTCTTTCCCACTCCATCTTCACTGGCTATAACTGACAGCAGCCTGAGCCAATGGATTCTTCTGCTGCATCTCGGTCAGTAAGGAGGGAGATTCCTGAGAGAGCCGCTGCTCTTGTGCACTTCGCTGGATCGAGATCTGGACAGGTGAGTATTAGGGGGGCTGAAGGGGGAGCTCCACACTGAAGGTTTTTTTACTTTCATGCATAGTCTTAAGAACCATTTTGAATTTAAACAATAGAAAAATAAAAAAATGTGTGTAATTAAACAGCTGTATAAGAATCAAAATTTATAAAAAAGTACATTTAAAACAAATAAAATGAGACGGATTAAAACCCATTATGGTTTGTCTTCAGACTGACTTGTATTAAGTAATGAAACAGTAGAGGTAGAGCTAAGTCATGGTGTAGAATTACAGAACAGGGAACACAATCTGGGCTCTACATTTACTGTCAATTCTTAGCGGGAGGCTTTCACTATCACATATTCCTAATCCCATTGTGTAAACCATTGGGACCTCTATGAAAAAATCAATCCATAATTGGTATCTCACGCCATATAAGCTCTCCAAATTCTACCCCTCTAAAATAGCCCTTTGCTGGTGCAAAAGTGGAGAAATCGGTTCCCATTACCACATCCTATGGTAATGCAAATCCCTACGATCCTTCTGGAACAGAATCTTCTAATTAGTCTCTGATATTGTCAGCTCACTGATCTCCCTAGACCCTGCATTAGCACTTCTAAACTTAGGGATACATAAATTACCCCACAAAGTTAGGGTAATACTCATACATTTATTTTTAGCTACAAAGCTCACAGTCACTAAACTTTGGAACTCAAACCAATCTCCGTCCATCTTAGATACTAACTCCACACTTTATCACCTATGTGAGATGGAAAAGCTACTGTCGATTACCAATATGACATTTACAAAATTTTTTACAACTTGGTCTGCATGGCTATCCGATTCTAGATGTACCATTGAGATCTGATGACGTTTTATTAAAGTGTTTGTTAACCCCAAAAAAAAATTCAGACCCTGGTCCTTTTAAAGCAGATTAAACAGTGGTCAGCCTACATCCCTCCATCATACGGAGCCCTGCTCAGCTCTCCTCTCTCCCCTTCACCCCTCCTCCCTGCCTGTCATCTCTGTGTCTCTGTCTCCACAAAGCCCCCCCCCCGCCGCTGTTACTAAAAATAAAAAACCTACAATAGTCACCGTCAGCCCCTCTATTAGAGCCTGGCATACTGCACTATGTAAGTCATTTCTAAAAATGAGGTTGTAAATACATCTTAGAGCTGTCTTCAGGCCGGTCACGTGACTTGCGGCCGTTTTACAGCTCTGATGGATGGCTTCTGCAGGAGGGGCCGAGCGGCCAAGTGATCTCCCTGGCTGAAGTCAGAGGGAGATCTCGGTCCCTCCCGCAGAAGCCATCCATTGGAGCTGTAAAGCAGCCGCGAGTCACGTGACCGTCCTGAAGACAGCTCTAAATAGGTATTTACAAGAGTGATTTAGCATTTAGACTGAACAAACACTTTAACTAAACTCATGATTCCCTGTTATTACAACTGGAGTAATAGTTCAATATTCTCACCCCGCAGCTGTTCCAACATCTCTATGGTGACTGGTGGTTGTTCTGGCTGTTTCATTACCCTTTTCCCTCTTATGTTTCCTTACTCCTCCCCATCCCCCGGTCGAGAGACTGCCTAGGCCCCTTTCACATGGGGTGGATCCACTCGGCGGACTCCACTAGCTCAGCGGGAGATCGCTCAGTTGATCCCCGCTGAGCCAGCGAATGACAGGTCCTTCTCTGCTCACTGTGCAGGGGCGGACCTGTCAGAGCCTCACTCTCCTCTATGGGGAGATCGGATGAGAACGGATAGCATGTCTGTTTTTATTTGGTCCCATCCAATAGGCTGGACAGATGGTGAACGTATCGCCATCTGTCTGTTTTGAGCGGATCTTGTCGGATCAGATGGCAGGCGGGTGTCAGTGGACACATCTCCGCTGACATCCGCCTGCCCATACATGTCATTCGGTGGCCCGCTCGGATCCACCTGAAAAATAGACACGCGGAACGGAGTGGGCCTATCGTGTGAAAGGAGCCTTACTGTTTGATTATACTTCATAGCCTGTTCATCTTACAACATCTATTGGTTAATACCTACATCTGTATACCTGGATCTGATTGTATTTACTTACTTTGTAATGCTTTGAAAAATTCTAATAAAGAACTATTGGAAAAAAGAAAAACAAAAAGAATTACAGAACAGGAAACCTAGTCTATACATGTAACAGTCAAATATATATATATAGGGGGAGATTTACTAAAACTGGAGTGTGCAAATTCTGGTGCAGCTGTGCATGGTAGCCAATCAAATCCCAGGTTTTATTGTCAGGGCTTAATTGAACAAGCTGAAGTTATAAGCTGATTGGCTACCATGCACAGCTGCACCAGATTCTGAGTGCTCCAGTTTTAGTAAATCTCCCCCATAATGTATATCTGGCCCTGGTCATATGTATCATTCGGTTTTCTTAATGCAAATGCTTTCATCACAGCTTGAGAATACTCTTGCAAGGAAGCACTTTGGTGTTTGTTGGGTTGGGATGGGTCGGGAAGATACTACGGATAATATTGTGTAACAAGCAGCTTTTCCCAGAACCGTACCCGCACAGACAGCAGGTGAGGAGGTCAGTTTTTGTCTTCATGATTAAAATGTGCACTGACAGGGGAAGTAATTGTATACTCCTAACAATTACCAGAGCAGCAGATGCAATGTCCTTCCCATTGTAAAGTGGAATGAACACTTATTTTTATACACATGTAGCAAACAGCGTACCTATTTCAAGTCCTTGAACGATTCTGACATAAATAGAGAATAGAACTAGTTTAAAGTGTTCCTACCACTTACACATACAGGAAGCAACTGATATGTTGGATTGAATTTAGTTCAATCAGATAACTTTGAATGTGATAAAACCCACTTTTATTTTAATAGAAGGGAAGAAATGATGATATATGTTATGAATAGGGACAAGCTTGTGTTTGTCCGGAACAGAGTTGGGTCCAAATCCTAGAAGTCAGCTGTTATTTCTGGGCCAATGAGCTACGGGGGGAGGGGGTGTATTCTCCACCCCACAGCTGACGTACATAAAATATCAGGGGTACCTGTGACATCATTAACCTAATATAGTCAGTTGAAATTCCAAAAATTTAGATCAAGCAAAAATTCTACTTCTTAAACACTGGCACTCCCTGCAGCCCGCACACTAACCCTGCCTGTAAACCTAACACTAACCCTCCTTGTAACCCCTTACACACTAACTCCCCCTGTAACTCCAACATTAATTCTTACATGTGTTCTGCCTGTAACTCTAATGCCGCGTACACAAGAACGGACTTTTCGACCGGACCGGTCCGACGGACCGAGTACGGCGGACAATTCGACCGTGTGTGGGCTTCATCTGACCTGCAGCACACTTTTTTTTTTCGAAAATCTGACGGACTTTAGATTTGGAACATGTTTCTAATCTTTACATCGGAACTCCCCCGGACCCAGTTCCTATCGAAAAGTCCGCTCATCTGTATGCTAGTCCGACGGACGAAAACCGAATGAAAAATAGCTGCTAGGGCAAGCCAATAGCTGCTAGGGCAAGCCAATAGCTGCTAGGGCAGCTATTGGCTACTGACTATCAACTTCCTTATTTTAGTCCGGTCGTACGTCATCACGTACAAATCCATCGGACTTTGGTGTGTTCGTGTGTAGGCAAGTCCGTTTGTTCGGAAAGTCCTTCGGAAGTCCTCCCAAAGTCCGTCGGATAGACCGTCGGACCAGTCCGGTCCAAAAGTCCGCTCGTGTGTACGCGGCATAACACTAAATATCACACTTACCCTTTCTGTAAGCCTAACAATAACCCTACCTGTAATCTTCTCTGTTACTCGAACACTAATTTTCACACTAATCTTGCCTGTGAAAACCAACCCTACCTGTAACCTTAACCCTAACTCTCCCTGTAACCCTAACACAAACCCTCCCTGCAACCCTAACAAAAACCCTCCCTGTAACCTTAACACTAACCCTCCCTGTAACCCTAAATGCCCTGTACACACGATCGGACATTCCGACAACAAAACCGTGGGTCTTTTTTCCGACGGATGTTGGCTCAAACTTGTCTTGCATACACACAGTCACACAAATGTTGTCGGAAATTCCGAACGTCAAGATGTACAACACGTACGACGAGCCGAGAAAAATTAAGTTCAATAGCCAGTGTAGCTCTTCTGCTTGATACCGAGCATGCGTGGACTTTCATGCGTCGGAATTGTGTACACACGCTCGGAATTTCCGCCAACAAGTTTTGAACAAGTTTTGAACAAGTTGAACCCTAACACTAAACCTTCCTGTAAGCCTAACATTAATCCTGCCATGTAACCATGACACTAACATCCTCTGTAACTCCAACATTAATTCTCACACTAACCCTGCCTGTAACCCTAACACTAATCCTTGCACTATCCCTACCTGTAACCTTAGAACTAACCCTGCTGTTTAACCCTCACACTTACTCCCCCTGTAACTCCAGCATTAATTCCCACACTAACCCTGCCTGTAAGCCTAACACTAACCCTACCTGCAATCTACCCTGCTGCTTAACACTAATTCTCAAACTAATCTTGCCTGTAAGCCTAACACCAACCCTTGCATTAACCCTTCCTGTGAACCTAACACTTGTCCTCCCTGTAACTCTAACACTAACCCTCAACCTAACTATGACTAATGTGAATTTAACCCCTTGTCTGCATGCTCACCTCTATGAGTCCACTGTGATGAATCGGAACCCTTCATGCACTAAAAGATACCATCACTGGGATCCCGGTGCTGAAGTATGCCGTTTTGAAGTAATACGGGTTCTCTAATCACCAGATTTCAGACAACTGGGAGTGGAATGGACTGATGAACTACAACAATCCCTGCATAAAAATATGAAGACTATACTCTATGCTCCCAGTATGCATCTGAAAGCCTAATTTTCAGTTTTGCCTGGAGTGCACCTTGAAGTCAAACGATGAAGAAAATATTGGTAGTTTCCAAATACCATGTGTTTAATTCCAAGCAGCAGGAAAAGGATGTACTTTTTTCGTTAAGTACTGTGATCTGGTACACCCAGAGCATTTAGTGCACATTCTCAGTCCCTCTCCCATTGATCAATCTTCATTCCTATCAAATTTGCATTGGAAAATGACAGCCGCTCTACACTCGTTACAGTAACTCAATACATCAGCTTCCCACAGTAACACAGTATTTATTATTTTTTTCTTCCTCTGTTCACGTGAAAAGATTTATAACCTTGTATCAGTCCTTCATTTGAAGCTCTGAGCTCACTAAAACCAGATTTATAACTGTGCATTATGTTACGTTTTTGCAGCCTACTGAACAATGAGACTAGAATTTACAAGCCAACATGTAACCCGGTTTATTGAACGAATGAAACAGAGACTATAGTCATGTGTAAATGATAAAATGTCAAAGCTGAACTCTAGCCTTACCTTTAATCCTCAGTTAATGGGTTAGCAGTGTTGTTTGTTCAGCACGTCTACGCAAGATGTATGTCTGCATGCAGATCTGGTCTACCTAGAAACACCTACCTGCAGAAAACTGCTGACCTATTCCTATAACTGCCAAAGCTAAATAAAAACAGAGAAAAGGGTTGAAAGTTTCTTACTCATAGGACTTACAATCTAAAGGGATGGGGCAAGTGATACAAAAGTTATTAGGGATGAGTTGATGGAGAAAGTAAAAGTTCAATTGTTAGGTAATGTCTTCCCTGAAGAGATGAGTTTTCAGGGATTGCCTAAAGGTGGATAAAGTAGGAGATAACTGAAAAGACTGGAGTAAGGAGTTCCAGAGGGTGGGGAAGCCTCTGGTGAAGTTCTGGAAGCGAGCATGGGAGGAGGCGACTAGAGCGCAGGAGGTCTTGAGAGGAGTGACGAGGAATTGTTTGGGCATTATTTTGAGACATGTTTGTTGATGTAGCTCAGGAGAAGAGTTGTGGATGGTTTTGTATGTTGTTGATACTATTTTGAATTTTCTGCTTTGGGCTGAGTGGAAACCATTGAAGGGATTGACAGAGAGGAGTGGTGGATACTGAGCTGTTGGTGAGGTGAAGAAATCTGGCAGCTACACTCATGGTAGAATGAAGATGGGATAACCTGTGTAGAGGTAGCAGACCAGGAGGAAGTTGCAATAGTTATTATTAAAAATTTGTCGAAATTTGTTAAGAATAACAAATTCGGAACAAAACAAATTGCACATGTTTAACGCTCTCCCCTTTTCTCACATACAATGTAGGGCAGAGACATAGGTATATGGAGTCCTACGGCAATGTAAATGTGTAACTCTGAGGGTTTGTCATTTTTAACTTCAACTTTATGTGAAATGTTGAGAGCATTTGTGGCATTTTATGAGCTATTGTACATTCATAGAATATAATTAAAGTATAACTAAAAGCAGTTTTAGATAGCATGGTAAGGAATGAGAACACCTCTCAGGTTTTTAATGTTGTCTGTTTCCCTGTTATGGTGGCCATACACACTTTGATAAATGATTAATATGTTATCGTATCGATTACTTCCAATAAATCTGTCTATTGTCAACAACCCATTATTTTGATATGCAACACATGGAAAAATAGATGTTGATTTCTATTTAAAATTATTCTAAAAGATTTTTTTCTTAATACCAAACATCATATTTACCGTCTCTGTGCAATGGTTTTGCACAGAGCAGCCCCAATCCTCCTCTTCTGGAGTCCAATGCTGGTTCTCCTGGCTCCTCCCCCCTGCTAAAAGCCTAGCAAGCAGCATGCTATGGGGGCTCTTATGCATGCACAATCCCAAGCCATGCTCTATGTGTCCTCTGCCCCGCAAGACTGTGGATACCTAAAGTGATTGTAAAAATATATACAGTGTATATATATATATATATATATATATATATATATATATATATATATATATATATATATATATTAATAATAAACATGTCATACTTACTTGCTCTGTGCAATGGTTTTGCACAGAGCAGCCCCTAACCTCTTCTTCTGGGGTCCTCCACCAGCGCTCCTGGCTCTTCCCCTGTGCCGAGTGCTCCCATAGCAAGCCATTTGCTATGGGAGCATTTGTGCAGACTTGATCTCCATAAACAGGGCCACTAAAAAGGCAGTACAGCCAGCCCCCCTGTACTGGGCCCAGGCCCCATCAGTTCGAAAGGGTGGCCCGGGCACCTGCTGAGCAGGAGGGTCAGCTGTACTGTCTTATTGCAGACACTGATCCTCTTCTGCCTCCCCCTGCAGTGCTGCCAGCTTCTCCTCCTCTTTCTCACTCCAGGTGCATTGCAAGGGGAGTGCTTCTAGTTTCATCTGCTGTCTGGGCCCCCCTGTCTGCCTCCTCCACGTTTGTACTGCTGGCTTCCCTCCTGTCCTCTCCCATAAGCAGCTGCTATGGGCACACAGGGGGATGTTTCAGGATAGAGAACAGGGGAAATGCCTAGTAATGATGTAATTTGCTGGCCCCTTCCTTTCCTGAATTAACACAGGTTCCAATCACTCAATCACTCCTTTGTCCATTCATCACCAAAGCATAGTAAACTGTGTTTATTATGCTTCAGTTTGAGGAATGAGCAGGAAGCCTTAGAGCACTTCCTATTCATTCTTCTGTGCAGCTGAGGCTACAGAGAAAGGGATTTATAAATCTCAGTCCTCAGTCACTTTCAGCCGGGGGGAGGGGTCCCTGTCAAGTAGGTTGTATGGGGCCCTGTGATTTCTAACAGCAGCCCTGTCCATAGACACACATGTTGCGACCCTACCCCCTGCTCTCTCTTCACTGGCTGTGATTCACAATAGAGGGGAAATCTTACAAAGGGGACACTAGTTCTGGTGACTAACAGGGATTTCCCTCACTTTGGAAGGAGTTCCTTCCATTTCCTGCTGTGGCTTTTGAACCAGAATTGAATAAAAGTGAATGTGTCTCCAATCGGACACACATTTCAAAGGAAAAAGCTCATAGGGGTTATAATCTTACTTTACTCTACCCAAAATGAAAAGAAAAAATGTTTTAATTGTACTTTAATGTGCTGTTTTTGAGATACAGTATACTGCCTTGGGTTCATCTTCTGGACCTGAACATAAAGTGAGCCTATAACAACCTGGTACTACTATCACTACATCCTAAGGAGACAAATGCAAGGGTTGTAGCTGAAATATTGATTTAGTGAGAAGTGTTTTTGTTTTTTTGTTTTTTTTGGGGGGGGGGTTCTTCTTTTTCTGTTCCACTAAGTGTCTTTGCTGCTCATGGTACACAGTAGACATGTGCACTGACAAAAAATGTGTTCATTTTTGTTTTCGTTTCATTCGTTTTTTTGCTTTTTTTGGAAATTCGAAAATTCAGAATTCAGAAATTCGGAAATCTGAAAATTCTGATTTTTAAATTTCCGAATTTCGAATTTCCGAATTCTCACATTTCCGAATTTAGAGTTTTTGAATTTTCAGATTTCCAAATTTTCCAATTTCCCAATTTTCAACTTTCCTAATTTCTGAATTTCAAATTTTCGAATTCCGCATTTCCGAATTTCCAAATATTCCAATTTCAGAAATTTTCCAATTTCAGAAATTTTCCAATTTCAGAATTTCCAAATTTCCGAAATTTCCGAATTCCAAATTTGAGAAATTCTGAATTTCAGAAATTTTGAATTTCTGAAATCTTGAATTTCCGAAATTACGAATTTCAGAAATTACGAATTTTTGGAAATTCGAGAATTCGGACATTCGAACATTTGAAAATCTGGAAATTTGAAATTCAGAAATTTGAAATTTTGGAAATTTGAAATTTCGGAAATTTGGAAATTCGAAATGTGGGAAATGTAAATATTCGGAAATTCAGAAATTTCGGAATTAATGAATTTGTCAAAATTCGTTAAAAAACGAATTTGGAACTAAACAAATTGCACATGTCTAGTACACAGAGAGTTACTCATTTATGAACAATGCTAAAACTATTAATATAGTGCTATATATTAAGTATTGATCTACAGAATAACTGGGAACTAGCTTTGAAAAATAATCCTAAATACAAAACTTTTATATAACTTTGTATTCTTGATAGAGTAAAGAATGTTTAAATCTGGCATCAATTTTTTAATTTTTTTCCTGCCTGTCCCCCCCGTCCCCCCCCAAAAAAAACAGCTTGTACAAAATACACTTGTTAATTGTTATGTATGAACATTTTACATTTTTTTTTTTCAGATTTTTGCATTTTTTATATTATTTTGCTATAATAAACTTTCCGTACAGTACCATTGTTCCCACAGATTTTCCTTCACTTCCTGTCCTAGAGACCCAATATTAAGTCAAAGGAAAGGGACACTTTTTAGTTATCTCTGGAACATGTGTCCCAATTTTAAGAGTTCTCATCTATTTCTCTTCTGGTGGCTACTCTGAATTTCAAATTTCTCCTTAGTCCTAATGGCAATGGTCTCCAGGACAAAGGTTTGGCATAAAAACCATTACATTTTTTTTGGTAAAAAAAAAAACAATACTAACTGGAACATGTCCAAGAAAGTAGAGAGAGAAAGCATTGTTTGTCAGGACCTGGATCACCTACTGGTAGCACTGTGCCTCCCAGAGGGGAAATTCGTAGCGTCCACCAGCGGGTTTCTCCTAACAGCCAGCAAATCCCAGTAATCGACTTTACCTGATGCTGGCTGCTGGGAGAATACTCAGCCCCTCTTCTGCTGTTACACCTTGCTTTAGTAATTTACTTGCTGCCCAATACTGCTAGACATTTGTCATGTGCCTGTTCTTACTATGCTCCTTGCCTTGTACTCAAACCCTAATCCCTGCTTCATTGTTCTTATTTCTCCTTGTTCCTGATCCCAGTTTTGGTTCTCCCTTCCCTGCAACTCCAGTTTTACCTTGCTTTCTTGTGTTACCCATTTGTATATATTGTATATAGTACGTTTGGTAGTTAGGATTTCTGTTATTCTGTTTTGTCACAGTTAGGTATTTAGTTAGGTATTTTGTCACAGTGTTTTTGGATCATTTATATCTTTATGTTTGCTGTTTGCTGGTGTTTGGATGTCTTTTGTTGTACTATTAATCCCAGTTGGAGATCACCAATTTATATTAACAGATGATTTGCAGTTCAAATGTCTACTCCGGAAGGTTTTACCCTCTTAATGACCAGGCCATTTTTTGCGATATGGCACTGCATTACTTTAACTGACAATTGCGCAGTCATGCGACACTGTACCCAAATAAGATGAATGTCCCTTTTTTCTCACAAATAGAGCTTTCTTTTGGTGGTATTTCATCACCTCTGTAGTTTGTATTTGTTTGCGCTATACACAAAAAAAAAAGAGCGACAATTTTGAAAAAAAAAAACTATATTTTTTTAATTTCTGCTATAAAACACATCAAATAAAAAAATGTCATCAGTTTAGGCCAATATGTATTCTCTACATATTTTTGGTAAAAAAAATCCCAATAAGCGTATATTGTTTGGTTTGCGGAAAAGTTATAGCGTCTACAAAGTAGGGGATAGATTTATGGCATTTTAATTTATTTATATTTTTTTACTCGTCATGGCGGTGATCAGTGATTTTTAGTGGGACTGCGACATTGCGGCGGACAGATCAGACACCTAAACTGACACTTTTGACACTTTTTTGGAAACCAGTGACATTATTACCGTGATCAGTGCTAGAAATATGCACTGACATTATACTAATGACACTGGCAGGGAAGGGGTTTACATCAGGGGCGATCAAGGGGTTAACAGTGTTCTCTCAGTGTGTTTCTAACTGTGTGGGGGGATGGGCTCACTGCATGGACATTCTGATCCGTGTTCCTGATTAGTGTCCATGCCTGACAGCACGGCGGTCTGCTTGTTTACATTGGCAGACTGCCGTTCTGTCTCTGCGGGAAACGATTGTGGCAATGTCCGCTGGGCCCGCTGACTGCCTCCCCCTGTGGCCAATCAGCGCGTGATTGCGTCACCGTTGGCGTGCGCGCCCCCCAGTGCCCATTGACAAAATTACATACAGGTATGTGATTTTGCGTAATAGAGCCGCCTTGCCGCAGTAAATGTATGGCGGTCGGAAGTGGTTAAAAAGTGGGCAGGGCCTCTAGGACGCAACAAAGTGAGAATTGTGAAACAAAAGGTATAAAGAGATGACACATACAAATGGATGCATGCATCCCGATGATGTTTTATAGAAAAATGTTGTAAAGGTGAACTTGGGATTTAACTAATCAGACAAAGAAATCTGGAGTTATTACCAGTGTCGGGATGCCGCCGTGGTTCCTTTTGGCAGTGATGGATTGTTTTGTCAATAAAAGTCCACGGCAGAAGTCAAATTTCGGAGATAACTTAATATCACCACATACGTCATGCAGCGGGAAAGGCTTCATGATAGTAAATGGAACAAATAAACTCTCACATTACAAATGGAAATAAGCTAAAGGTAGTTTTCGTAATCGTATTACTCAAAGCTGATGTTATGTAAACCCAATTTACATCCATTTTAGTTCAGCGGAAAAACAGATATGTGTAAATATAGATGTCTGACTGATAGGTGTCATAGTCATCCGCTGCTCCGGTGTCCATGTGCATTTCCCAGTTTCACACTTAATGCATTTTAATGTTTTAAAAATGATACACAAAATGAGGATCACACACTAATTTCAGATGTCATACACCTGCCATAAGGCTCACAGGGGTGTATCACTTCACATATGATACCAGACCAGTGTGTGCATCACAGTTTCAAATGGAAGAGCCTTGTAGATAAGAGAAACGTTAAAGCAAAACACCAACCATAAATAACTAAATAAAAATGAATAGCTCTTTAACCACTTGCTTACTGGGCACTTAAACCCCCCTACTGCCCAGACCAATTTTTAGCTTTCAGCGCTGTCACACTTTGAATGACAATTGCGCGGTCATGCTAGACTGTACTCAAATGACATTTTTATCATTTTTTTCACACAAATGGAGCTTTCTTTTGGTGGTATTTAATCACCACTTGGTTTTTTATTTCTTGCTAAACAAACAAAAAAAAGCAGACATTTTTGAAAAAAAAATGTTTCATAGTTTGTTATAAAATTTTGCAAACGGTTAATTTTTCTCCTTCATTGATATTCGCTGATGAGGCTGCACTGATGGGCACTTATGGACTGCACTGATAGGCACAGATAAGGTGACACTGATAGGCACAAATAAGGCGACACTGATGGGCACTGGTAAGACGGCACTGATGGGCCCTGATGGGTGGCACTGATGAGTGGCACTGATGAGCACTGATGGGCACTGATGCGCACTGGTAGGTGGCACTGATGGACACAGGTAGGTGGCACTGATGCGCACTGGTAGGTGATATTGATAGGCAGCACTGGTGATGAGGCACTGATTGGTGACATTTATAGGTGGAACCGTGGGCACTGATAGGTGACACTGTGGGCACTAATAGGTGACACTGTGGGCACTGAGGGGTGGTACTGTGGGAGCTGATAGGCGGTGCTGTTGTTCACTGGTAGGTGGCAAAGGTGGGCACAGAAGCCTTTGCAGAGGCTCTCCACGATCGGGACTGATGTCCCTCTCACAGCTGCCGGTGATCGATTACAGGCTCTGTTTACATCACAGGATCAGCTGTTATTAGCTGACAGCTGATCACCTGGTAAGGGGTCCTGATCGACCCCTTACTCCGATCGATGATCAGCTGAGTCTCATAGACTCGCTGATGACAGAGCGTGCCACGCGTGCCCTGCAGGGGGTGCGCAGACTGCTTGAGCACAGGATGACATCTATGGGCGCCCTCCCTGCAAAGTAAGTCCGCGCTGTAGCCATCTTTTGGCTATAATGCGGACGGGAAGAGGCTAGATAATACAGTAACAAAAGCAGCCTTTGCTGTAAAATTCACTATCAATGCAAAGATTCACTCTGCAAAATGTTTTTCTGCCACTAGATGTTCCCAGTCTGCCAGCATTGATCAACTTACTTCCTCTGAGCCCAGGTTGTCTGGGTCCAACCCCAGCCTGTGACTGGACATTAAAAAGAGAAGCCGCACAGTGATGATATAGCCTCTTTGGCACTCTGCCCCCTCCTCCTATCAGCATGCTTCTTGTCATCACAGGAAGTGATTAGCCCTTTGTGCTATTTCTTCCTCTCACATGTGTATATAATCTTCTTTTGCATGGACTAGCTTTTTTGATTTTCATCAACAATATATTTTATGCAGTCTGGGCTGATTTTTCTTTAAAGCAAATCTGCCCTTTTGTCCATTCAGGACCCCTTTCTTCCTTCTGTCCCCGTGTCCTGTGATGTGGAGGGATCCAGAAGAGTATAGTTTACTTTTTAGGGACAGAGGATGTATTGAACAATAGAAAAAATAAATAAATCATGGATTAATTGTATGACTTATATACAGTATGTGTTGCAACTAAGCATAATCCAGAATCCCGTAGAAGCTGGAAATCACTGAAGTAGACATGGATACGCCAATGCTCTCACCTGCTTTTAAGTCCTGTGCCAAGCAGCTGTCCGGCTGCATTCTGAACACAGAAGGTCGTCAGCCTGGCATGGTCACCATTCAGAGAATGCTTTGCATTTTCTCAATGAATGCAAAATATTCTCTGACTGGACAAGATAGAGAGAGTGACATCACTGCCAGGGCTGCTGATAGAAATTATGGGGCCCCGTACAGCCTACCTGACAGGGCCCCCCCCCCCCCCTCCTGCTAGAATGCAATGCCCGTAATGCTATGCTTTGTAGCCATGGCAGAAATTATACCCCCATCAAACAAGACCTATTTAAGTGAATAGCGGCACAGAGGCAATATCTGCACCCCCACAGTGAGAAATCGGTACCGATCGTTAACTGTGTTCATTCAGGGCGGTGTGTTCATTCAGGATACTGAGCATTCCTCCTGCTCACCATCCAGAAATAACCCGCCCTCAGCAACTGCCAGCAGGAGAGAAGGGAAACTGCAGCACTGTGGGGGAAAGGGGCACACAGGGAGCCCAGACATCAGGGGGACAGGGGTGCAGATACTAGAACTGATCTTCCTGCAGTGCAGCCGGAGGAAGAAAAGAAAAGTAAGTCAGCAGCACTGCACAAGAATCACAAGTGTCACAATAAGACAGTACTGCTGGCCCTCCTGCTTGGCAAGTGCCCTGGCCACCCCTGATGAGGCCTGGGCCCAGTGCAGGAGGGCTGGCTGTACTGCCTTATCAATGGCCCTGATCACTGCTCCCCTCTTTACCTTGTAGTGTGATGTAAAAAGAATTGCAATAGAGCTTCACACCTCTGTTAATAGGTCCAGATACAACTTTATTCCAGCAAATTGACGCCCACATTTTTTTGTGCAGCTCAATGACCGGCTGTGCAGGTTTGGGACAGGAGAAGGAAAGGAGGCTTCTGGACGCAAGAAGCTCCGTGTTTCCCCCTTCAGGTGGGCAGATGGTGAATCCCAGTCAGCGGAGCCACCGGGCTGCATGTGGTGCACAAAGCAGCAGCAGCAGATGGGCTGTCCCTGGAGCCCACAGCTGACTCGTGACTGAAGTGGGAGGAGACCCCATCTCCTCATCTCAGCAGAGGTGTCACTGCCGCCAGACACCACACAGCCGAAGAAGACACATTGAGTACAACTGCCTGTAATTGTATCCTCCCAGCACTGCCACTGACCCCGCTCCCAGCACTGCCACCTCATCACTGCAACTGACCCCCCTCCAAGCACTGCCACCCCAGCACTTCCACTGACCCCCCCCCTCCCTGCTCTGCCACCGCAGCACTGCCACTGACTCCCCCCCTCCCAGCACTACCACTCCTGCACTGTCACTGACCCCCCTCCCAAATCTGCCACCCCAGCACTGGCACTGACCTCCCCTCTCAGCTCTGCCACCCCAGCACTGCCACTGACCCCCCTCCCAGCTCTGCCACCCTAGCACTGCCACTGACCCCCCCTCCCAGCTCTGCCACCCTAGCACTGCCACTAACCTCCCCCCCAGCACTGCCACCCCAGCACTGCCACTGACCCCCCCTCCCAGCTTTGCCACCCTAGCACTGCCACTACCCCCCCTTCCAGCTCTGCCACCCTAGCACTGCCACTGACCTCCCCCCCCAGCACTGCCACCCCAACACTGCCACTGACCCCCCCAGCTCTGCAACTAACCCCTCTCCAAGCTCTGCCACCCCAGCACTGCCACTGACCCCCCTCCCAGCACTGCCACTGACTCTCCCTCCCAGCACTGCCACTGACTCTCCCTCCCAGCACTGCCACTAACTCCCCCTCCCAGCACTGCCATTGACCCCCCTCACAGCACTGGCACCCTAGCACTGGCACTGATCCCCCTCCCAGCACTGGATGTGGGGGCCTTTTGGTGGCCACAATTTTTTTTAGGGGGGGCAGTCTTTCAACCTTGGATCCTGGGCTTACAAGTAGTGATGCTGCTGTCACTACTCCTGTAAGCCTTGTAACAGAAGGAACTTAGCACAGGGTGCCCCCATCCATGCAATAAACCATTGCGCCCAGGGCAGCCCCCCCTCCTGCCCACCCCTTGTCCCTGCCCTGCTACAATGGTATATTTTCTGGTGTGAATTCAAAGCATAGACCTATTAGGCAGCTTGCTTGGCTGAATAGCCCTGTGCTTTGAATTTGCACCAGAAAAATATACCATTGTAGGTCCAGCTGACTTCTGGTTTGTTCACTTTTTTGCCAGTTGCAGGAACTGTCCAATTGGAGGTCAATTAGGGCCAGTTCAAGGAACCCCTCTCAAGCTCTAAAGGAACCTTGGTTAAGAATGTCTGGTTTAGACGTGCCATGTAGAACAGTGTTTCTCAATTTCAGTCCTCAAGGCGCCCCAACAGGTCATGCTTTCAGGAAACATGTGGTAATTACTAAGGCAGTGAAACTGATCCAAAATATGCAAAATAATAGAAAGCCTGAAAACAAGACCTGTCGGGGCACCTTGAGGACTGGAGTTGAGAAACACTGATGTAGAAAGCTGCATGCTGTAGGTTTAATAACATTGCATGCTTATCAGAAGACCAGTTTATACCTAAAGAGCCATCCATACAAAAATCCAAAAACTGTATAAGGTTTTATGAACATTTTCTCAGAGTTGACAACAAGGTCTGTACCATTCACAAAGTAAAAACATAGGTCAGAATCTGGGTGAGATTATGATTCCTTATTCACTAACAGAACATTCGGCATAGAAAGCTAATCCTAATAGAATTATTGGTATTTCGGTTTTATTTTTCCAACCTGAACCTTTTTCCTTTCTGTTGCCCACCAGTTAAGGTCTGAGTCTCTGGTTATCTGGAAACATTGAGATATGTGTGTGTGTAGCCAGAAGGCATTTAAAAGGGATTAATGTCACTCCATTCTTATATAGAAAATACTAGTATTTACAGGATAGGTTTGTCAGCTGAGAAATAAAGTTTGAACTATCTCACCTCAACACCTGGCATCAAGACCTGCTCACTAAAAATAGAGGATGAGATTGTTACAAGAACGTTGGGTAGCTGAGAGCTTATCTGACACTGCAATAGAATACAGCAGATGATGGCTCGCACACGGCTCACAGTTCTGTACCTCTCCAGCCATGGAAAAAGAAAAAACACAAAATTCAGCAAAGTATGATCCACGGGAATAGCTGCCAACCTATGTTCTCACGTTGTTTTTGGTTGTACGGTTTGGCGGAGGAGATCAAAATCTGATGTCTGCATATTTTAACCCCAGAGGTCTGCTTGCAACATTTAGGTCCTTTTTGTTATCAGTTCTACTCATTGTTGGCATTGTGATCTAAGCTGAATGTAGACAGACCCTTTAGAATATGCTCTGCCAGAGGTATAACTAGAACCTTCAGGGCCTTGGTGCAAAAAAACATGAAGGTCGTCCCTTTCCTACTGATCCCAGGGCCCTTTACTCCCTTCCGGGGGACCCATTGTGACTCTGCGACTTTGGTGCAATTTAAGTGCCATAGTCTGCAATGTTAAGTCACAAAAGTTAAATGCAAGTGGCAAGGAAATTGCAAGTAAGTGGTAAGCAAGTTGCAAGGAAATTGCAAGCAAGTTGCAAGCAAGTCACACAACTATGGGGTCGCAACAGTGCTAACCAGCCTTGGTTACTAAAATGAAACACTGTTTGTTTTCTGTATATGGATGATGGCACCGTAATTATTTTAACCGCTTCCCGACCAGCCGTGGCAGGTTGGCTCCCCTGCGCGAGCCGTCGTAGATATACGTCGGCTCGTGGGGCCGGGATAGCAGGCACGCACGTGCCGCCGGAGGCACGCACGTGCCGCCGGAGGCACGTGCACCCGCTGCACAGCGGGGGTGCCAATGCTCGTGGCCGACGGGCGCAATGACCACTGGCTACAAGCAATCGTGAGCAGGAGACACAGAACAGGGACGAGTGTGTGTAAACACACATTTCCCTGTTCTGTTCTGAGAGGAGTGACAGATCGTGTGTTCCTATTAGCTAGGAACCACGATCCGTCACTTCCTCTAGTCAGTCCCCTCCCCCTTTAGTTAGAATCACCTCCCAGGGAACACAGTTAACCCCTTGATCGCCCTCTAGTGTTAACCCCTTCACTGCCAGTGACATTTTTACAGTAATCAATGCATTTTTATAGCATTCATCGCTGTATTAATGCCAATGGTCCCAAAAATGTGTCAAAATTGTCCGATGTGTCCGCCATAATGTCGCAGTCACGATAAAAATCGCAGATTGCCGCCATTACTAGTAAAAAAAATAATAATAATAAAAATGCTATAAATCTATCTTGTATTTTGTAGACGCTATAAATTTTGCCCAAACCAATCAATATACGTACGCTTATGGCGATTTTTTTTACCAAAAATATGTAGAAGAATACATATTGGCCTAAACTGAGCAAAAAAATTCTTTTTTTTTTAAAAAAAAAATGGGGATATTTATTATAGCAAAAAATACAAAATATTGTGTTTTTTTTTAAATTGTCGCTGTTTTTTTGTTTATAGCGCAAATAATAAAAACCGCAGAGGCGATCACATACCACCAAAAAAAAGCTCTATATGCAGGAAAAAAAGGACGTCAGTTTTGTTTGAGTGCAACGTCGCATGACAGCGCAATTGTCAGTTAAAACGACGCAGTGCCGAATCGCAAAAAGTGCTCTGGTCAGGAAGGGGATAAATTCTTCAGGAGCTGAAGTGGTTAATAAAAAACAAACATCTAAGTATCTTTTACCTAATCAATATACAGCTGTCACAAGACCAAACTCTTTCCCAGCCTGTCTGCAGGGGAACATAAGCAAGAGGAGCTTTTATTCCTCCACTGCAGGTTACATGTGCAAAAAAAAAAAAAAAAAAACAGCCTTTGGGATAGAGAGTAAAAATAAATAATTAATATCAATAATCTGTTTTAAATTGTCATAAAAACATGTATTTGAAATCAAATCTTTATTATTTTGTGGAAATAACATGGTGTGGGTGGATTTCTGCCAGTCACAGGCTGTGTCATGCCCCTCCATCCTGTGTCTTAGAATAAGAGGGAGGTGAAACCTCCATCAATCTACACGTAATATCCCACCCCCATTGTGTCTATCTGGGCATGGTGGAGGAGGGATGGGGTGAGCTGTCATTTACCACTGGGTATACACCCACATGTGTGACTCCATAGTCACATGGGCTGCTCAGATGTGATAGGGAGGAAATTCTCAGCATAGAAACTTACTGAAAACTGAGCATGTGCAGAACTGCCAACACTGCTCTGCAAAATCTCCGGCTGATTTGGGGACATGGACAGAAGGGGAAGATAAAGGGAAGCAGGATCAACCAGGTTTTTTGCAGAATACTGAAAAGGAATCTCATGGTGCCTATTGATTTTTTTTTTATCATGTGGGTTTAGTGACACTTTAATGACATTGGATGTATATTTGGGGTCATCCTGATGCAGAATAAATTTGGGGCCAATCACACCCTCCCTGATGATATGGAATGATCATTAAACATCCGCCTGTATTTCTCAGCATTGAAAACATCATTGATCCTGACCAAATACCAACTCCATTTGCAGAAATGCAGCCCCAAACTTGCAAGGAACGTCCACAATTCTTCACTGTTACCTGCAGACACTCATTATTGTACCGCTCTCCAGCCCTTCAAGAACAAACTGCCTGCCCAAATGTTGACTTATCAGTCCAGAGCACCTGCTGTCATTTTTCTGCACCTCAGTTCCAATGTTTTCCTGCATAGTTGAGGTGCTTAGCTTTGTTTCCATGGCCTATGCATGACAATTTCTGGTATATTTGGTACAGTGAGTGAGCACTGTCACCCTAGGACAGGAAATATGTCACTGGCAAAAAATATCAGGTGAAAAAAAGGGAAGTAGAATGGTTTAGATACACTTTTGATAACAGGTACTTGTTCTCCACTGCTGCTTTTCCATACCAGTCCTACCCAACCTTATATCTTGTAACTGCTTTGCCATTTATCACAGTTAACAACTACACGGCTTTATCAATTCCGGAGTCTAAATGAAGGTTCTTCAACCGAAGAAGAATAAAGTATTTTGTGCTTATGTTTCTGTCATTATGCAGATGCTTTTTGCTCTTTTTCTTCTCATCTGACTCATACCGCTCTCCAATTAAACCTGTTTGAAGCACTTTTTCACTCGATGGAACAGCCCAATAAGGCGACAGGAGATTGCTGTGTCAGCTCTGCTCCCCTAATGTTATTGTAATTGATAAACGGAGCTCGGCAGTTGCCCGTCTTAAAAGCGATATAACATGAAAGAAGATGCCTTTACAATTTGTACTTAACACTAATTGGGCCATCAGAGCTTTAATTAATTCTTTGTTGTATGACATTACTTCTCAGCCAGTAGTGAGGTAGTCAGTGATTTAGGCTTTAAGTTATTGGCCTGAAAGTAGACCCGACATTCCGTCTACCCTGAAAGAGGATGTTTATTAGTGCAGACTGACGTCAAGAAAGATTTTTTTTTTTTTTTAATGTAATGAAATAAATCAGACAACTATTTTACTACACAACTGTAGCAGGGTTCATGCAACAGTTCCATGTCCACACAATCCTGCAGGCCACGTACAGTTTTTTAAGATCTTGAACGTTAACGCTTTTGCTGCCAGAGCCATTTTTGTGAGTTTTTTTTTTCTTTTTTTTTTCACAGATTTATGAAACATTTTGGGCCTGAAGATTGCTTAAAACTCCCAAAACATACATTTTCTGAAAGCAGACACCTTGTGAAATAAAATGGTGGCAGTTCCTATTTTTAGTCACACAACATTAGCACAACAGTTTATCAAGCACAAAATAAAATAAAAACACAAAAGTTAATTTTAGGGCACAATATATTACTCAATTTTTGGTAAAATCTAAAAAATGAGGTTGCACCAGGTAAATAGATACCCAATGTCACGGAATCGCTTCCCACACTCAGCTTGAGTGCTTCCGTCAGGTATACTGCTTCCTCCAGTCTGAACATAGATATCAGATATTACAACCACATATTGCAACCGAGAACCCAGTGAGACTAGTTCAGTTACAAAACTGGAACACACTTTATTTGAAACTCAGACACATACTTTTATATCCCACAGGAAGACATCCCCTTCTGTTCATATTACCCTGACAATACAACCTTTAACGAGAAACATAATTACAAAAACCGACATATACTATACACATTGCGTTAATTAGCCACTTGGATGGCTCAGAGGTCTCATTGCAGGTCAGACTTCCCAGCTTCAAGCTCAGAAGGTACAATAAACATTATCATAAGTATAAACACAGAACACTTTCAGACAATAGCAGGAGACCCCAGTAGCAGACTGTCCGACCCCTACATTGAACAGAGGCCAATGTGACCAGCTCTTTTAATTAACATGAATAGTTCAGAATCAAGCAAACCAGGAATATCCTTTATACATTTCCTGGGAATTATTATGGATAAATATTACTGTTCCATTTGAAGTAATCCAAACCACATTCTCGGTGTCCATTAAGTAGTTGTCCATCACTTTCTCCGTCACCCTCTGCCCCTAATAGACAAAGGGTAACTTGGACACAACAGGGGCCTGGGGAGCTGAAACAAGGGTTTCAGAACCTCTCCAAGGAATTCTGGGTTCCACGGACCCCCCCGCCCAAAGTGACTCCTGTCACACCCAACATGTCAAACATAAAATTGTGTGCTCTCATTAAACAGTGACAATCTTTGGTACCCTAAATTCGGTGACTCCTTGGGCTCGTTTACACTTGCTTCAAAATATGACTTTGGACACGCTTTTTTAAAGCTCTCTGAATATCAATAAAAGCCCCTGTCACTAAATAAATTGATTAGCTCAGAGTCCTGTTTACACCTTGCATTTGCTTTGCTTTAAAAATTATACCGTATATCGCATTAGTGGTGCTTCAAAGCATCTTCAAAGCCTCCGCAGAAGTCTGTAACAAAGCTCCTGAAGCTTTTGAGAGGCTTTAATTCAGTTTTAGCTTCACTTTGTTTTGGAGGTATTGCAAGTATGATGATTCAGCGCACATACACAGGGCATCTGCCAATCTTTATTAAAGCTTCAAAAAAGCACCACCGCATCATCAAAGCATCCCAGAAGCATCAAAAACACATCAAAATATCATTTTGAAGTGGTAGGTGCTTTAATGTGTTTTGAAGTCGAAACAAGAGTAAATGAGCCTTTCAAAACCCCTTACAGGTCATCAGTTTAGAGTTAATCGTGAATACTGGCCCTAGAATAATTGCTCTCAGTCTGGAGTAGAAATGTAACACGTTGTGACGGACTGCCTGACACTCGACCTGGGTATTTCCGCCAAGAAACTGTTTCCCAAGCTTTGGAACACGAGGAAAGTGACTATAGTTGTAACTACCCTGAACAACTAGACAACACCATTTTTTGGTGTAAACAAGAAGAACAGCTTTATTAGAGAAACACACCGAATCTATACAGAAAACCATCAGATGAGAGATAATCACATTATAACAGAGAATGTCCACCTTAGACAGTAGAGTTAATCACTTTATCACAGACAATGCCCACCTCAGACAGTCTGGTGAGCCCATAGGAATACATTATACATAGGAAGCCAAAAGTGACCAGCTTCTTCGGGATAACTTGAAAACACAGTAAGACACAGAGTTTTACAGGCAATGGTTCTCCTGCAGGCTTAAGTCTGGGGGGGGGGGGGGCTAAGTGCTTGGAGGTAACTTTATTTTTTCTACTTTTTTCCACTAAACTTTATTTTTTATCACACAGAGGGACCAAAAATCTGCTAAGTGATGTTATTTCGATGAAACAGGTTCTCTTTATTAAGACATCAGAGGTTTCTTAGACCTCTGATGTCTAATCTGCTCTCCAACAGAGTGCAGGTCATGCTCCATTAGCTTCTTCCCAAGCCACAACAGCCAGGGAAAATTACAGCCAAACCTGGAAGTGATGTAATACATGTTTCCAGGTTCAAGGTACTAGGTAGGGAAGATCAGTGAATGGATGTTCACTGGTCTTCCTCCTCTCTACCTAGTGGTGGCACCATTCTTGCCAGTTCTGGGTATGTATTGGGGATGAGTGGAAGCAGCCACCCGATTGCTTCCATCTGACAGTCGGTTTGTCAGATTTACATACATTCCAATTTTTACAATGAAAAGTGATCCATGAAGGAAGGAGGGGGACCTTTCATTTATCCACCCATCCATCATTCATAGAGCAATATTCTTTGCAAGAAGTTAGAGTACAGCTTTGGTGTGGAAAATGTGGGTATAGTGGGCACTTTTGCCAATTGTGTGTGGCAGGTCCAGCAGCTTGTTTTGACCCGCACAGCACCAAATGATCACAGCTGCAGGGGTATCGGGGAAGTAGGGGGAGAGAGGAAGGGAGATTTCAGTGTTATTTAATTAAACTTAAAGTGTTCCTAAACCCACAACAGTAAAATCAGTCTGTATATCCAGTAAAGAATGCTTGTTATACTCACTGTGGAACCTAAGGGGAGTAATCCTCCACATTATGTAAAAAAGGCTGTTTGATCCTGTCTTCTCTGATCCTCCCCTTCTTCCACAGTCCTCAAACCATTTTGTGATAGAACAGAGCCTTGGGGGCAAGCTGCACATGCTCAGTTTGGTGTGTATTGCTTGAAAGCTTTTTTTTTTCTTGAGAGAGTGTATGTGATTAGCACAGGGCCAATCAGCACTGTCCAGACAGAGGGTCAGGGGTCCTGCAACCTCATAGGCCAATCAGGGGAGAATGAAAACTCCTCCTACAAGCTTTAACCAGACACTGATAGAGGTTACAAGACTACTATATACTGCTGAATAGAAAAGGTATTTAGCAGTTTAGATTTCCATGTTCTGTGTACTGTGGGAGACCACATATAGTGAATGCAGGGCACTGGGTTTAGTAACACTTTAAGTTTAAATACTGTATACCATGTTTTGTTTTATCTGATCAGAGTGCAAAAAAATATCTTTTGAAAAAGCACACCCATCACAGCAAAACACATCCAGGAATGCATACCTTACCATTCACAGAGACCCTGACTCTATATGGACACTTTCCAATTATCCTTAGGGATGCTGGTAAGACTGGTCCAAATGGACCTGAGGCTGCCCACATTGCATTTTCCTGTTTTGATGTAAAGATTACATGTTTGATGCATAGCACATGTGTTCTATTTACAATGGCTTCAGCTTAAAGGGGTTGTAAGCCCTTGCCGTTTTTCACCTTAATGCATTCTATACATTAAGGTGAAAAACATTTTTTAAGCAGCAGCGCCCCCGAGCCCCCCTTATACTTACCTGAGCCCCGAAATTTGCGCGACGGGAATGAGCACACCAACTCCGGCTGGTGTCTCGTGTCCTGATTGGATAGATTGATAGCAGCACAGCCATTGGCTCTCACTGCTGTCGATCAAATCCAACGACACGGGAGGAGGGGCCGAGTTATATATTTGGCGGCTATGGTTGCCAAATCATGGACTCGGGAGCGCGCCCACAAGGTAACCCCCCGGGAGAGCGCTTCTCCTAGGGGGTTATCTGATGTGGGGAGGAGCAGCGAGAGCCACGGGGGGACCCCAGAAGAGGATGATCGGGGCCACTCTGTGCAAAACGAGCTGCACAGTGGAGGTAAGTATGATATGTTTGTTATTTAAAAAAAAAAAAATGAACCCTTACAATCACTTTAGCCGTCATTTTACTGCGGCAGGTCTGCACGATCCCGCAAGCCGTCATAGCTCGTGGGATTGGGATAGCAGGCGCGCGCACACGCCCACTGCACAGTGGGGGTGACGATGCTCGTGTCCGACGGCCGCGATGACCTCTGGCCATGAGCGATCGCAGGCACGAGAGGCAGAACAGGGACGTGTGTGTGTAAACACACAAATCCCTGTTCTGTTCTGTGAGGCGTGACAGATCGTGAGTTCCTATTAGCTAGGAACCACGATCCGTGACTTGCTCTAGGTCAGTCCCCTCCTCCTACAGTTAGAAACACACATAGGGAACACAGTTAACCCCTTGATTGCCCCCTAGTGTTAACCCCTTCCCTGCCAGTGACACTTTTACAGTAATCAGTGCATTTTTATAGCACTGATCGCTGTATAAATTTCAGTGGTCCCAAAAATGTGTCAAAAGTGTCCGACGTGTCCGCCATAATGTCGCAGTCACGATAAAAATCACAGATTGGCGCCATTATTATTAAAAAAATAATAATAATAAAAATGCTATAAATGTATCCCCTATTTTGTAGACGCTATAACTTTTGCGCAAACTAATCAATATACGCTGATTGTTTTTTTTTAATCAAAAATATGTAGAAGAATACATATCGGCCTAAACTGAGAAAAAATTAGTTAGTATTTATTATAGCAAAAAGTACAAAATATTGTGTTTTTTTCAAAATTGTTGGTCTTTTTTTGTTTATAGCATGAGAAATAAAAACCACAGAGGCGATCAAATACCACCAAAAGAAAGCTCTATTTGTGGGAAAAAAAGGACGTCAATTTTGTTTGGGTGCAACATCGCACGCCTGCGCAATTGTCAGTTAAAGTGATGCAGGGCCGAATCACAAAAAATGGCCTGGTCATTCAGCAGCCAAATCTTCCGGGGCTGAAGTGGTTAAGCTAGAATAATGCCCCGTACACACGGTTGGACTTTGTTCGGAGATTCCGACAACAAAATCCTAGGATTTTTTCTGACGGATGTTGGCTCAAACTTGTCTTGCATACACACGGTCACACAAAGTTGTCGGAAAATCCGATCATTCTGAACGCGGTGATGTAAAACACGTACGTCGGGACTATAAACGGGGCAGTGGCCAATAGCTTTCATCTCTTTATTTATTCTGAGCATGCGTGGCACTTTGTCCGTCGGATTTGTGTACACACGATCGGAATTTCCAACAACAGATTTTGTTGTCGGAAAATTTTATATCCTGCTCTCAAACTTTGTGTGTCGGAAAATCTAATGGAAAATGTGTGATGGAGCCTACACACGGTCGGAATTTCCGACAACAAGGTCCTATCACACATTTTCCGTCGGAAAATCCGACCGTGTGTACGGGGCATTACAGTGCTTTATTGGAACTGTGTTGCCATCATATGTAAAGGACTCTTTTAACAAATCCTTAGGATGTGAAATGGCACGATTGCCATCAGCAATGGTCACTATCCATATATCACTGCAAACTTGTAGACATTGGATGCTACATACATGGCTCAAAGTCATGGCTGGTGTAAGGACTTTGTCACCTCGAACGGTTACTATTAGGTGGAAGTGAAACTGTGAAATTTGTGCCAGGAATGACCAATGGAACCCTTCAATGATTTTCACTAATTAAGGTAGACTTTGATGTATATGTTGCTATTAGAGCCAGCTATAATCCACATAGAATTTATACGCTTGATGGATTCACCTAGGCTACAGTGCCTGAATATTGATTCTTGTATGCACAGGGATTACATCTGCACTCGTGCATTGCGGATTCCTAGTCCTTTACAAGAATCAGATTTTTTTTTACTCCATATTTGCTGTGGACTTATTTTGGTACAAAACGACATTTGTTTTCGGGGATGCAAATATGTTTGTTTCTACATTTATTAAAACTTTTTGATTCCTTGGGCCCAGTGTTATGTAATTCCCTGTTGCAGGGCGTTTTAAAGTAGAACTAGAAGCAAAACGTTTGTTTCCATGGGATTGTACACCCCATTAACACCCATCATACCATAACATACAGTATCTAAATATTAATTCATGGGAAAACTTTATGTCATG
The DNA here is from genome assembly GCA_037952925.1 of Lithobates clamitans. Taxonomy (NCBI): domain Eukaryota; kingdom Metazoa; phylum Chordata; class Amphibia; order Anura; family Ranidae; genus Lithobates; species Lithobates clamitans. The sequence continues at coordinate 319,686 of JBBGZY010001614.1, forward strand.
GCTCCTTTATTGGGTTTAAATAACTTTCAATCATGAAATAACCTTAAAACTTCATTACACATTTTGCAGTGTTTTTTCTCTACACCTGACTATGCCTAGCATGTAGAGTCCCATTGTTTGCAATTGTGCCTGTTCACATTTCAGTGCTCAATCACTTGCTGAGTACCCTACGCTCAGTACAGCTAGCTAAAGCTTTTTTTTTTTTTTTAGCATAAACTGGCATTTTTAGTCCCATAGGCTTCAATAGGTACACCTGTAAACACAGGACACATGCATTTTATAGTGCATTTTTACACCTAAAGAAGCTACTCTCCTCCTCTAGAACCACTTTCCTTCTCTTGCCAAGCCAAGGAAACATATGCCTGAAGCTTATTACATGTGCAAAAACATTTGTGAAAAGCTTATAAAACACTTTAACCACTTCAATACTGGACACTTCCTGCCCAGGACAATTTTCAGCTTTCAGCTCTGTCACACTTTGAATGACAATTGCGCGGTCATGCAACGCTGTATTCAAACTAAATTTTTAATATTTTCTTCCCACAAATAGAGCTTTCTTTTGGTGGTATTTGATTACCTCTGGGGTTTTTATTTCTTGCTAAACAAACTAAAAAAGCCTGAAATTTTTGAAAAAAAAAAAGTTTTACTTTGTTTCTGTTATAAAATGTTGTTTCCTCCTTCACTGATGGGCGCTGATGAGGTGGCACTGATGGGCACTGATGAGTTGGCACTGATAAGATGGTACTGATGGGCAATGATGAGGAGGCACTAATATGTAGAATTTATGGGCACTGATAGGCGGCACTGATTTGCAGAACTGATGGGCACTGATAGATGGCACCGATATGCAGCACTGATAGGTGGCACCGATGGGCACTGATACGCGGCACTGATATGCAGCACTGATAGGCACTAACAGACGGTACTAATGGGCACTGACAGGCGGCACTGACAGGCGGCACTGATGGGCCCTGGCAGGTGGCACTGATGGGCACTAAAAGATGGCACTTATAGGCAGCAGTGATTCTGTATAATCATATTAATAATGCCTAATTTACCAAGCTCTGGAGCAACTGCACTTGTGGAGTGCAACTGCTCTTTGCAAAGTGCACAGTGTATTTTCCTTTAGTAAACCAACTGCAATGTTTTCCTTTTGTAAATCCCCCGTTCTGTTCTAAGGTGACAAAGCTGTCTTTGCTTTGTTTCCCCTAAACCCAATATGATTGTCTGTTTCTATCTGCTACCATGGAGTGCCTCTGTTAATAGAGTTGAAAAATACAATAGGTCTGGGCTATGAGTATTTTTGTCCTTCTTTGCCCAACCACTAGGAAGTAGCATGGCAAAGTGTATAAATATTTGGCAGTACCGTGTGAAAGTACCACTCCTTAAGGTGCTGTGGGAAGGGGTGGTGTTAGTTCTGCCGCCCTCCTGGACATTTTGCTTAGGGAGAGTCTACCTGAATTTGAAGATCAGGCCCAGGTTTTAGGCCTAAAGCTAACCATGTCTGTATGAAGGGAAGCTGGTCCCAAAACAGTGTGCCAAGAGAGGAACTCTGTTGCTAGAGGTGTTCCCCATAAATCTGTGTCTCTGGAGCCTCGGAGAGTGACTTAAATCATCTACTGTAGGTTACAGAATGACTGTGGCTTGAAGACCAATGTTCTATATATATTGGAGTGTGGAGACTGCAGTCTGTATGGAGCCATGTGTATCTGGATCCCTTCCCCTCTGTCCTTGTTTTAATGGTGAAAAAAAATCTCAAATCACCACAAAAATGACAAGTGCCCCTTGTTATACATCCCCTACTACACACCAAGCAAGCAATGATGGAGTAAATATCAACCTATACATCTGCCAGGAAGTAGGGCACCTCTACAAGTGTCCCTTATGTTTTTTACTTGATCATAGTGATCTTCATAGTCATATGTATTTTTTCCTCTTGACAGTAAATAATTCCATGACTGCTGATGTCAATGTAAGTCACATATTTACAGCTTCCAAAATTGGTTATGTCTCTGTTTTCCCAGCTATAAATTCACTGCACTTCAGATAAGTATAGATGTCTAACAAGATACTTTACAAATATCCAAGTCACGTTATAGTACAAGCTCTATACCTACTGTAAAATTCATGTATTTACAGCAAGGTGTAATTTAAGTTGACTGTGTCTCTACATAATATATCACTAGACTGTGTAAATTATGATCAAATCATGGCTTGCAGTAAAAGGTTTTAGCTGTGTTATTTTGTAATATTTGTGATTATGAAATGTATTCATGTATGTATGTGTTCTTCGTTTTGAATAAGCATAGTTGAGAACAATTGTGGTATATGTGATGGGAACAAAAGTTGGGTAGCTCTGGGCAGGCCAATGGAGATATCTCACCCCCACAAAGTCCCATGAAGATGATTGCAGCAAACACGTGATTTAGCTTGCCACCAACTGTGCAAAATCAAAATATCAGTTCACTCTTTGAGTGAACTTAAGGCCTAACTCCAGGTTTAATTTCACTTTAATAGCACATGGTTTCCTTTTGTGGGGTGGGCAGTACCGGTGGTGGCATAACTATGCCAAGTTGCAGGCCCACAGGGGTTCTTGGGCTATGCCAGGATCTCCTTGCCCTGCACATGGGTGTATCTTTCATGTGGAGTGCACTCACCAATGCTTATCATGTACCTGGTGACGAATGGAATGTTGTGGAGACCTCTCTTGCACCTCCTGCCCAACACTCATGATGGTGGAGACAGAGAGTGTGAGGGCACGGAGTGGCACGAGTGCTGGAGTAGCTGGCTGGCAAAGTCTGCTCTTTAGGTGGATGGAGCTGGGGGTTGCAGTCCTCAGGACAGGATACTGAAGCAGCTTGGCACCAGAAAACTGTAGCAGAGCCGGTATGCAGGCACCGACCAGTGGCAGCTGGGCAACAAGGGAGCCAGGAGGCAGTGCAAGTCCAGGAAGCAAGCCAAGGTCAGTAACAGCTGAGCAGCACAGTACAGAATCAGCAGGCAAAGATAAGTCCAGTAAACAGGCCAAGATCAGAGAGATCAAATGAACAAGGTTATAACAGAAGCAAAGTCCAGGAGAAAGCTGGGTCATACACAGGTAGGCAGGTTCAATGGATCGGGTCTCAGGAATACAGGTTAAAGCTGAAAACCATTCAGCAACTGCTCAGACAGACAGACAGACAGACAGTTTAAATAGGCCACTGGGCTCCAATGTGCACACGAATATGAGCATGTTGAACTGGAATAGTACATCTTTTGCCTCTTTGCCTAGAAGTATAAGCAAGTGAGCAATGCACACACGCACGAATAAAAGCATAAGCCCGCACTGGTTTTCTGGTGCTGGGAATCTGGTTAACGTTGCAAAGCTGCTTAGCACAGTCCAACATAAACAATGTCCATGTCCTGACTCTATCTACTCTATCTCTATCTACAGCTGCATGTTCCATATCCTCGCTGTCTTCAGAACCTCTGGTGCCTCCAACGGACGGTTATAACCACTTCCCAGCCTGAGCAGCCTGTCTCAGTTGCTAACAGAAAACAATTCCTGTGTAGGCACTGTGTGTTCCCCCTGCAGACTCATGTCATAATGTGCTAGTATGCACCACATACTAGCACATTATGACAGACTTGCCTAAAAAACGGTCCCTCTAAAGTCACTGCTGACATGGATCCCAGCTTCACCCAGTCTTCCTTCTGGGTTTGTGGACTCCGGCCATTTGAATGGCCGAGCCGCAATGACGTCAAACCTGCCCATGTGCGTGGGAGTCGCGGCCATAACACAGATCTTTTAATAGATGGCATGCTTTCTATTCAGAGTATAGTGTGCATGCACCCGTGACATCATTGGCTGCTACACATGTAAATATCTCCTAAATGGTTTATGTTTAGGAGATATTCACTTGCACCTACAGGTAAGACTTATTATAGGCTTACCTGTAGGTACTAGATAAAAAGTGTAGTTTACAACCACTTTAAAGCTTAAATTCAGGTATGGAGATTTTTGCATAGTTACATTGGTCCAGCTTGGATCAATGTAAGTAGGAATGTTCCATTCCTGGCTGATCCCTTGGGCAGCTGGAAATAACTGTAGTAGGCACTGCTACTAAAGTGGTCTCTGCAAGCTTCTTGATCCAGTGCTTTTACATTGGAGGAATAGGTGGTCACTCGCTTGGGATGGGCACCATTCAGGCAGCACTTCACATTTTTTTCCATTATTGCAAAGTGTTCTCTAAATGGATGACATGGAAAGACGGGCAGTAATCTGCAGATAAAGCACTTCTATTTATCCAGTTTATTTATCCAATTTTAAGGTAGAAGCAGTATCAAACCCAACTCTGTATTAACAAATCTGTTTGCAAAACCCCAAAGGCAAGGGCCTAATTTCTGAGATTTCTTGATAATCAGAATTCAACCGATACGCTTTTGTACATGTCAGAATAGGAGACAGAATGCTCTTTGGAGTCTTTTATTGGGATGAATGCATGGTTAACCCGAAAGAAATGCACAAGGTCTCTTAATATTAGGGAAACCACTGTAAAATTCTTCACTAGGTAGTAGTGGAATCAGTTAGAGTCCAATATATCTTCCCTACAGTATATCCCCTATGCTTAAGAGGTTGTCAGTCTTCTGGCAAATTTCTCCATTTGTTTTGGGACTGTTCCCATGTGGTTCTGGTTTGGAGAAAGCTGACTGCCTTTCTCTGTACGATAACAGGTGTTCAGTTTTCTCTTGCCCCAACTAATTGCTTATTATTTTCTCTCATTTTGGAGGCTACTACACTACAGATGAGACTAATCCATACAATCTGTGTAGCCATCCATTTTTAGTCGCTATACATTGGAAAACTCCCCTCAGTTCCACTCTCCCAAGTTAAACTCAGAGTGGATTCCATAGGTGGAGCAGAAAAACTCTTTCACACCCTATATCGCACTATGCCTTATTATGATCATAAATGGACACCTTGGTTTGACCAATTCATCTTTGAATGATTCAGCCTTGATATTTAGTACTGCATATGTCTTAGTATGTTATAGTGACTGTAAAGTCTCTTTTTTTTCTCTAAAAATAACAAACATGTTATACTTACCTCCTCTGTTGCAGTGGATTTGCACAGAGCACCCTCAATCTTCCTCTTCCAGGGTCCCTCCTCTCTGATCCTGGCTCCTCCCTCCTGCCCAGTGCCCCCACAGCAAGCAGCTTGCTATGGGGGCACCCGAGCCGAGACACAGCTCCCTCTATCTATGTAGACACGAAGCCCTGACCTGGGCCCCCCGCCTCTCTCCTCTGATTGGCTAGCTGACTTTGATTGACAGCAGTGAGAGCCAATGGCACCACTGCTGTGTCTCAGTCAATCAAAAAGGAGAAGGGCTGAAACACTTGTTGACATCGCTGGACAGAGATGGACCTCAGGTAAGTGTTAGGGGGGCTGCTGCACACAGAAGGCTTTTTATCTTAATGCCTTTAAATAGTTAGTCAGGTTGAAAAAAGACACAAGTCCATCTATTTCAACCAAAACAACAACAAAAAAACCCCAATCCCATATACACAATCCTTCACCCACAGTTGATCCAGAGGAAGGCGAAAAACCCCAGCAAAGCATGATCCAATTTGCTACAGCAGGGGAAAAAAATCATTCCTGATCCTCCGAGAGGCAATCGGATTTTCCCCGGATCAACCCTACCTAGAAATGTCAGTACCCAGTTATATTATGTACATTTAGGAAAGGATTCAGGCCTTTACAACTCCTTTAATGTTGATGTCTTCCCTTTCATCCTCTCTGGAAGTAATTGCATTATCAGCATTATTATTTGCAGTTGTGCCTTGATAAATACACACTTTTACAGGCTGTTTCAGCCATATTTTGTACCTTTTGCCATTTTCTTTTCTAATTTGGTTTCTTGATGTTTCAAGATGCTATTATCTCTGTACCACCTTTTGAATTTTTCTAATAAAAAGTTTGTAAACAAGGAAGGGCGGGCAGTAACTTCACAATCTGCACCTTGTGCAATCAGAAAATGCTTTGCAGTAAAATAAATGAAAAATGTTCCATTAATGGCGCACATGTCCAGCAAGTGACCTCCTTTGTTTACTAAGGGAAGACACTCGGCACATGAAACAGAAGCTAGCAGTAATCACAGTAATCACTATAGTAGCAGCGCCTACTACAGTGATTTCCATCCCCCATGGGCATCGGCCATGTATAAAACATGTACACCCACATTGGGATAAGCTGGATCAATGTAACTATGTAAAAATTGCCATACCTAAACATCAACTTTAAATGTTCAATGATTTCCACAGAAAATACTTTCCGTGCTCTCCCTCTCTATTCCTAAACCGCAAGTAAAAGTTTACAGTGTGCTCTATAAATGAAACCTCTTTATTCTAAGTTCTTGGGTACACCTGTTTCATCTCCTGCTCACTCTTTGACCTTTTGTTGTCATACTGAACGGATTTTCTTTTTCCAAAAAAAATTGTTTATAACAAAGGATCAGAAGTGTGTGTTCTTCAATTATTGATTTGTTGCCTGTCTCTTCTATGGGAAAGTCAGATGAAGATCAGAATGAATATATTTATAGCTTGCATCTCTCCTTTAGGATGTAATCCATCTTCGTTAAATTCAGTAAAAGTGATAGATGGTATTTGGCAGTGTAATGATGGGAATCGCTCTTGCATTCCCTTTGTAAATCATAAGATATTGTCTGCTGTTGTGTAGATGTTTAATCAGCTGCTCTAGTGTCCGTTACTGATGGAACGTGAGATGTCAGAGCAGGTGAATAGCTTGTGTTTATTAATTCAATGGCAAATTAGCTTTGCATTCATTTAGACGATACCCGGTATTTGTCAGGAACTGGGAGCTTGCTCTCTGATTACGCTAATGTACTTGTGTTTAATTGCCAGTCATCTCGGAATGTTCAAAGGATGGTCAACTTTATAGATCTAATGTAATTAGGTAAATTCAATAAACCACTGGAAACCTTTACATTTCTGTAAAGAAAGAACATCAGGAAAAACAAACCTCTTAGTAAGGGGAAATTGGTTTCTTTTAAAGTTTTTTTATTTTTTGATATGTAAATGTTTTTTCGTTTGAAGTGACTCCGTAAAGAAGAGTGCACATACTTACCTTCTCCACTGCCTGTGTTACTGAGAAATGGTCTCCTTAATGTCTCCTGGTAAACCAACACTTCCAGTGTTGCCGATTTTATGGGCTCCTCGCAACTCTCATTGGTTCCTCCTGCTGACCTTCACATCCCTGCAGCCTCCTGTAATGATGTGAAGGTCAGCAGAAGGAACTAGTGAGAGCTGCAGGGGGCCCAGGAGATCCACACTCCCAGAAGTGAGGAGGGATCATATCTCAGCAATGGAGCAGAGTTCAGTGGTGAGCTGCAGGGGGCCCAGGAGTTCCACACTCCCAGAAGTGAGGAGGGATCATATCTCAGCAATGGAGCAGAGTTCAGTGGGTGAGCAGCAGGAAAGGTAAGTAATTTCTTTCTTCTTTACTAGTATGTGATTTGCTTGCGCCATTTTATTTAAGTGAGTTTTAGGGGGATACTTATAAGCAGAAATAATAACCCTTGCAAATGTTCTTAATAGGAGCAAAATGTTATTTTTTGCTATCTAAGTTGTCCTAAATGGACCTATCATTTACGCTGGGGCTATTCCCCGCCCAGCAGCTGCATGTATATATGCAGTTACAGTGTGGGGGAAGTTTCACCACAAGCTACTGGGCTATTGCAGATGACAGCTTCATGGCGAGCTCAGCCACAGGGGTTCAGAAGAGCATCTGAACATGCTCAAGCTCCTCTTTAACTCCTAGGTGCCAACAGTACGCAAATAAGTGGCCTTGGCGTTGAGTGGCCACCTATTTGCTTAACAATTAGCTGACACAGTTGTTCTGAGACCGTGCCCTGCAGTTACCGACAGCTCCCGATTGCTTCTTTCCGATCATGTGATCACTGTGAGCCAATCACGGTGTTCACATGATCATAAACCCTGCCTCCGCCTCCCGGCATCTGAAACCTCTTAAAAGGCTGGGAGGCACCTGCACAAAGGGGTTAAACCTGACAACCTCCAGCTTCTGTGGCAATTATACAAAACGTAGCAATTTTTTCCAACACTGAAGGGCTTATTTACAGTAAAAGCTGTGAAAATGTGGATTCTACTTTCAATGGAGATAGTTTTAGCCCAGTGTTTCTCAACCTTTTTTCAGTCAAGGCACCAGGCTTAAATCACCTGCTGGCTTGTATAAATTTTTGGGCAATGTTTAGGCATTTTGCCAAGGCACCCCTGAAATAACCCATCACCCTGGTTGAAAATGTCTGTTCTAGTCAACTCTACAAATTGCTAAAAAAAAAAAAGGCTACATTTTTGGTCAAACTGGATGAACATGTATGATGATGCACTGCGTGCGAACTGCATTGAGGCTGCGCTGCAGCTAATACCTTCATCATTTCCAGTAGAGACCTGACGTCAGTTCGGGTTTACTTCCAGTTGTTTGGAACGCATGCCAACTCTGCATTGTGAGGTGCTGATAATATTCACATAGGCTTTACATGCTGGTGCTGCTTAAAGCACCATATAAGTGTGTGTGAGTTTTTATATGCTTTTAGCCATTCATTTTGAATAAAAATACTGCACTATGAGAATATTATTTTATTTTGCTTGTGGCTTCTTTTGGCTATGAGAGGATATCCAGGCTGGAGTTCCGGGTGATGGTGGATTTATTGCACTTCTGTATCTACATCCATTTGAAAGCGAGTTAGGTCCTGAGGGGCCTTATAAGCATTTTGATTAGATTTTATTGCACAAGAGTATTTAAAGTCATGGTGGGTGAGATAATATGTATATGGACTAGAAGAGTATGTATTTTTATGTTTGCTGGAAGATTTAAACACTGTATTACTATTGTGGAATATGATTTGTATATTTTTATTATAGATTATTAATTGATAGGAGTAGTGCCTATCTTTACATTGTTCACCTTTTTAATGTAACTTAAAGGGGCAGCTGCACTTTGAATAAACAATTAATTCGTTGGAGCCTTCCTATCACATTTATGGTATATTACTCAGTATCTACAAATAGAAGTTTCCGTGCACTGCACTAATGATGGCCAAAAAATCCGATACAGCTGTGCAATGTGTGGTATAAAGGGTTCTATAATGTTGGCCTGCATCTGTTCTATATAAGCTAGCAGTTCTGTATCCACAACTGGCTACCGTGACATAACGGACATAAAGGAATAATTTGCATGGTGACCAATCACTGACCTTAATTGAGCATTAATCCATTTACTTTGTGTGTGTGTCAGAAGAAAACTCTGCTGTACTTCAGTGAAGTTCTTCTTTGAATCCATGACTCTTCTAAAAGGTGAAGGAATATATAAATATTCAAAGTGTTGTACAGGAAGAACATCGGGATCTTCTTTATGCAAAGCATCGATCTGGGAGCTTTTGAATGTAGAAGATGGCGTTTTACAGCTACATGACTTTTATACAGATGCGCAGGTGTTCGCAGGTCTTTTTGTAAAGGTGCAGCTTCTCTGCACCTCCTCTTGCTAACCTCAAGATGTGGCGAATAAGTAGTATCTGAAATCAAATCAAATCATTTGCAAAAAAAGGAAAAATAACACTTCTGTATTGCTGCTGGTATAAACTGCTCATTTGTTCCTTAATAGTGTTATATACCCTTTCTACCAATATCTGCAGTAAAAAAGGGATTTTGAGTCCACACATATTGCAATACATGCTTAAGTTTGCCAACTGTGTCAAAGTAATCCCTCTATGGCCAGTCCCTACTCTGCTCCAGTGGATATGGTGCCAATATAGGGCAAATGGACACAAATTGGCAGAGATCTACAAGGTTCAGGTCTGGCCACTGACCTAAAATGCTAAATAAATAAAATATGTCTGTGCTCAAATCTCAATGGCTTGTACATGTATATAATCCACAAGGTGCTAAAGGAGTGTGACCACATGTTAACACTAGAAATTCTGGATAAACCCTCTGCAGATTGTTATATACCCTTTCTAGCAAACTCTGCAATAAAAATAATCCAGCAATTTTTTGTGCACACATATTGCAAAATACGTTTAAGCTGGCCAACTGAGTCAAAGTAATCCCTTTATGGCCAGTCCCTACTCTGCTCTGCAAAATGCAAATGCTTCAGTGGATATGGTGCCAATATGGGGCATATAAACACAAGTTGGAGGACATCTACAAAGTTAAGGCCTGGCCACTAACCTGTAATGCAATAGAAATATAAAATACTTGGGCTCACATCTAAATTGTTTGTACATTAATAGTATCTAAGGCCCCCAGAAGAAAAAAAAGTCAAATTCCACTTCTTTGTATAGCCCCCCTAGTATGAAAAAGTTTGCAAAGCTATACTTATCCTCTCCATACTTTAGTGCTGCCCTTGGAATATTTCTTCATGTTCTAGCACTGCTTCTTTCGGAATGTTGAAAAACAACATCCCACTTTCTGTGAGTCTAGGACACTAAGGACACTTGGTCACTGATGAGGAGTACAACTGTCCACTGTTGTCACCATCAGGAAACCTTCCCAGAGAAATGCTATGCAGACATCATTGGAGTGCATCTATTTAAACAAGAAGTGGCTGCAAGAGGTTGAAGGTGAATAACAAAACTGAGATAAAAAAAAAAGATGAAAAGTATTTTATTCCAAAAAAAAAAAAAACTTAGCATCTGCTTATGATATACTGTGATTTATCAAAATTACGGAGTAGTTCTACTTTAAGATGCAAGTGATAGCCAAAAAGAGAAATCAATTTGCTTATCAAATACTGCATCACGGAACGCAAAAGCCAATAAATTAATTTGAATGCATAAAGCCCCATAAGGTGATCCTGAATGCATAAAGCTCCTTTAAATATGCATACGCACATCTGTCGTGTTCTTGCTATATGTTAATCAGTACATATACAGCATGTAATGGTTTAGTGCGTGCAGATACATAAGATGTATATAATAACACTGCTTCCTTTAATCAATATTTCAAGTATATATGCACATGAACATTTCCATTCGTTATGCTGTCAAAGAATATACAACTTCTACAAGATAAAGTAACATCTGTTTCTTCCCGATGGTGGCACAAGTGGCTTCTTGCTGACTTGGCATGAAAGTCTCAGTCGACGAGGATCTGTCAAAGTCATTTTGCAGAAAAGGTTTAGGAAGTGTCAGGAATAATGAATATGTACCTCACAGGCACAGCTAAGGTTGCAGACTTTCTTCTTCATACAGTTATGAACTGTTAGAATGAAGGTCACCAACTTTGTGGATCGGCGTTAGAGTAAGTGCTAAGATAACAAATTTGTGTTAAGTCCTGCCCTCTTGTGTCATTAGATTAATAAATGTCAGGTGTTTTATCTGCTAAAGGAAATGCAGAAACCTTTCTTTTGATAAATGTTTCATCTTGTATTAATGGGCTTTAAATCAGTTTTATTCCATTATGAACGGTTACAATTGGCACTTAATGGAAATTGTTCAAATGCTCATATTACAATGTACATAGAGCATAATTAATTAGACTTAATGTGTTATTATAATTATAAGCTATTATATTAGAGATGATTTCATGGTGCTAAGTAAAGGCTCTTTACTCTACATATTTTACCTAGGCAAAATTTCTTCGTGTTCATCAGTAACTAAGCTGTTGGCCTAGTCAGTATCCCCTTTCCTGTAGAGAACAAGAATGTGTGGATGTTTGGTGCACTTTGCTATGTAGGAACAAGAATACAAACCCTGGGAGATTTGCCCCAAGTCAGCTTGTTCTGCATAAATAATGGCACTGACTCCTGAAGAGTTTTGAATATCTAGAGCAGTGGCCAATTGGTGTTCCTTTTATGCCTTTAGCCAGCCCCTGGGGAACTATTCCTTCTAATAACACTACTGTTATAACACTACTCCTCCCACTGACCCCAATGATGGGGCACTGCTCCTCCTATTGACACCAATGATGGGGTACTTTCCCTACTATTGACATCACTGATGGGGCACTATGCCCCCTGTTTATACCAATGACGGTGCACTATTCCTCCCACAAATACCAACAATGGGGCATTGTTCCTTGCATTGACACCATTTATAGGACATTCATTCTCCTCCAATCAACCACAGACACTGAAGCTTTTTTTTTTTTAACTCTGACTACTTGCCAACCCTGGGGCAGTTTTTTCTCCCACAGGCCACCGTCTTCCCTTTAGGTTTTGAAGGACAGTGACCTGGCCCTTTGTTAAGAAAGTTTGAAGACCCCTGGTCTAGAAAGGGTAATATAAGTGAATTTGCCTGGTATTAAGGTGGGGTATTTAATTTGTTAATCAGCTTCTTTGCATTAATGATCAAAGTGGCATAAATATATAATTGAAATGCAAACACTCTAACACTGCTACATATATATAAATTCAATAAACTTGGATTATATTTTCACCATTTAAGACAGTGGTTTGGTTCCTCTACAATGCTAATTTGATCTAAATAATAAAAAAAAAAAATTAATATAATAACTAAATTAAAAAATATTTTTAATTTAGTTATTATATTAACTCCTGCACCATTGAAGAGGCAGTAGATATTTTTTTCCAGGTTGTCTGACAGCGTGAAGTAATATGATTTTTTTTTAATGGTGTTTTTAACAGATGTGGGCTCTGTGGAAGGTCTGGCATATCACCGAGCCTGGGATACTCTTTACTGGACAAGCTCCACAACCTCATCCATCACCCGCCACACGGTAGATCAGAGTCGGAGAGGGGCCTTCAACAGGGAGGCTGTTATCAGCATGTCCGAAGATGACCACCCCCACGTCCTCGCCCTCGATGAATGCCAGAAGTATGCAAATTCATTCAAATTCTCTCTAATTTATGTCTTCAAACTTTAAAGTTTTTTTTTTTTAATTTTCTTGTGAACAGATGTTTCAGATGCATGAACGGTTTATGAGATATTTTGTGTTTAACCTTTTTTACAGGATAACATATTTCTAGCAATTGGCCAATTAACATCTGCCAGATTTCTTGTGACACCTATAATTTATTTTTTTTCCTCACATTTTCTTCACTTTATTGCCAGATAATGTCTTTCTTGTACTATAAGAAAGAATTGTATTTGTTACTACAAAGTGCAACATAATTTCTGCATTTTCCCAATAATTTCCAGACACCAAACGGCTAAAGAAACAGTACTTTACTTAAGGGCTGAGCTACCTATAAGTGTTATTTATTGCATAGATGTGAATCTCAAAGAATAAGTCACCCATTGCTTCATTTATCTCCTGAGGACTTCAATGGCTATTGTAGAATTGACAGGTGTTTTAAACAACTTTTGCTATTCACCTTTCTCTATTTGTTAAATGTAAAATCAATTAAACATCTAGCATGGAAAGTGGGTCCTCCTTGTAAGGAGGATATGAAGGCCTGGAACCTAGAACCCCACTCCCACAATTGTGAGTATTTTCAGGTGATTTTGGAACTTTTTTGATGTTCTTACACACTTGCAGGTGTTTTCATTCATTTTAAGGCTAGAGCAATTTGGTTTTAGCCAATAAAAATCTAGTTTCCTAGAAGGAGAATAGGCAAGAAATTGCATGCAAAAATGCATTATGCTCATTTTTAGACACGCCCATTGATGTCTATAGGAGACAAAAATTTGCCTATTTCGCCCAAATCACTCAGGTGTGAATGGACACCATTGTATATATTGGAATCTTGATGCTGATTGTTTTAGTGCTTATGAAAATGTGTTTCAAAATGCTCAAGTGTGAATGAGTGTTTAGAGATAAAGATAAATGTTAAGTAGTTGGACAACATTATCTGCAGAAAATAAATATAATTATGTGGCCCCGTCTTTCAAAGAGTACTCCAATTTTTAAACAAACCTGATATCCTTAAATCGATAAGATAATTCACTTCATGCCTTGATGGGTGGGTGTAAGTCTGGAGGAGTGAACTAACCTAGGCAGACCATCCTAGGTAATACCCACATTTGATGCCTAACCCTAATAATTGAAATAACTGGAATCCAAAGAATAGGGCTGGATCAGGGACAGTCAGGCTGAACTTGGAAAGGCCTAGATTATTCTGGATGAGGCATCTTCCAGGGCATTCTGTGGGAAGTTGAATCAGAGTCAGCTATTTCAATACTGGTGAGGGGTCTGAACAACTATGCCAGTCTGAGGGCAAGTCTCGAGATTAGCTTTAAAGTCTTTGTTGTAATCTATAGTAATCTATATGTTTGATAGTGAATTATTTCTTAGTATCAGTGGCTAGAGAGATTGGTGAGGACCAGTTTTGAAGCTCTTTTACCACTTGTTAAGACTTAGGTGAACTTCAATACTTCAGTAGACAAGCAAACCAGCTTCAAGCTAGATTTAGAAATGTTGACATTTCAACATTCTCTACATACACAACAGAACAAAAGCTTCACAACAGATGTGTTCAAACCGCTAGCTTCTGTCCATGCTGTCTGTGGGTGCCATAAGACCAAGGCTAGCCTTGAATATGAGATGGTGGTCAGATGACCTGGCTACTTAGAGGATTCTTCTTATGCCCCGTACACACGGTCGGATTTTCCGATGGAAAATGTGTGATAGGACCTTGTTGTCGGAAATTCCGATCGCGTGTACACAAATCCAACGGACAAAGTGCCACGCATGCTCAGAATAAATAAAGAGATGAAAGCTATTGGCCGCTGCCCCATTTATAGTCCCGATGTACATGTTTTACGTCACCGCGTTCAGAATGATCGGATTTTCCGACAACTTTGTGTGACCATGTGTATGCAAGACAAGTTTGAGCCAACATCCGTCGGAAAAAATCCTAGGATTATGTTGTCGGAATGTCCGAACAAAGTCCGACCGTGTGTTTGGGGCATTACAAAACACTGTCTTTAAATATGCCTTATTGGTTCTTCTGCCCCACCAACTGGTCATGGGGAAAAAAAATCAATTGCCCAAAATATATTCTCATGGGCGATAACTATTGTTTCCCTGAAATCACTCATACACTTATGCAAAAAGATTGTGAATGGCTATGGAAGTATCTATTAGAAGAGTGGCTCTTCCAACCTCTGTGTCTTGTCTTGCCAGCCTAAAGATACATCTTTAAAATTAATCTTAAGATCCCTGTTAACAAGAAAACTTTTGAAAGACATCTAGTCTAGATAATGAATGTATACTATATTGTTTTACACTTGTACTGTACAATTAAATTTGAAACCATGACTAAACCATGAAGACAACCAATCATAGGCATCTTTTAGTTTTCCCCATGGTTGTGATTGATTGCCTTGATTTAAAGAAAGTCTAGTCGGAAGGTATTCTTTAGCTTTCCTAAAGAAATAATCTAGGCCACAATGTGCTTATATATGTGTTCTTTAATGTAAATCAGAAAAAGATTTATTGTGCATTTATCAGTGTAAATCTGAACATTATGACCCTACGTCCAACAAGATAGTACAGCACTGAAACAGTCCATTTCACGTTAATTGATTTCTATTGAATTTATTTTTTATTTTTGTGTGAAATGTATTATATTTAATGACCCTAGAATAAAAGATACAACAAAACAGACATCTCAGGAATATCCCCAATGAATCCAAACCCATCAACTCCTTAAAGGGTTTTTTAATAACCACCTCAGCTGTTTTGCGTTATTAGTTTTAAAGCCTAATGACCCATCGCCACATTATTCACATTGAGAAGAGCCATGTGTTTGTCTAAATGTAATCATGTCAGCCCGCTCATCCAAAGCTACATTTCATTTAGTGTAATGTTGTTTATGACATTAAAACAAATGCTAAGTTCAAGGATCGTTCATTATTTATTGTATGGTGTACTTGATACCCTTGAGGACATGTCTTAGACCACTATTCACATCTTCTCTGAGACATAGTGATAAATGCTGTCATGGACTACATATTTAAGTGGAACACTACACACATGAAGTGGAAGCCATGTGTTAAATTAATATTTGAACAGTTCACTTGAACACATTTAGATTTGTAGTGTTGTTTCTTGCAAGGGGCAATTCATTTTCTTCTCCAAAACTGAAATATCTATTGCAACTGTAAGATGATCCTCCACCATTTAAATGCTGAATATTAATCTGACTGTATTGCTTTCCCCTGATTCATGCAAGAGCCAGCACTAAAGCTGACTTTGGCAAGTTTCAGTGAAACTATATAATACATATACAGTAGGGCATCTAACTCCCTGATATATATTTTTTTTAACCTGACTTAGCGTATGTATAGGCTAAAAAAATGTTTTATTCAGTTTTGGGTAAACACTAGAAACCCTGTGTGTCTTTTTATTGATGTCTAAGTGCCCACTGGGTAAATTCACCATCCATGTTTGTCCTGGTAAGTAGTGGAAAACCCAGAGTGTAGTGGCAAACCCAAAATGTTCGGATTATCGCAGGAACAGAAGGTGAGAGTAAATCTTGTAAAAGCTAAATTGTTCTGGTGACACCTGTCTAAGGGATATCCTTTTACTTCCCAAAGTGTATCTAGGACAGGAAGTTAAAACTTAAGCTTAGTGTTATATATATTTATTTATTTATGTTTAATTTATTTTTTTAACCACGTAAGGACTGAGCCCCTTTTCTACACTTGTTGTTTTCTTGTTAAAATCATTTTACTTTGCTAGAAAATTACTTAGAACCCCCAAACATTATATATATATTTTTCTAACACCCTAGAGAATAAAATGGCGGTTGTTGCAAAAACTTTCTGTCACACCGTATTTGCACAGCGGTCTTACAAGCGCACTTTTTTTGGAAAAAAATAATAATAATCATTTTGAATTAAAAAATAAGACAACAGTAAAGTTAGCCCAATTTTTTTTTAGATTGTGAAAGATAATGTTACGCTGAGTAAATTGATACCCAACATGTCATGCTTCAAAATTGCGCCCGCTTGTGGAATGGCAACAAACTTTTACCCTTAAAAATCTCCATAGGCAATGTTTAAAAATTTCTACAGGTTAGCAGTTTTGACTTACAGAGGAGGTCTAGGGCTATAATTATTGCTCCTGCTCTAACAATCATGGCGATACCTCACATGTGTGGTTTAAACACTGTAAATTATATGCGGGCGCTACTCATGTATGCTTTCGCTTCCGTGCGCATGACAGAACCTCCTAAATATGAGATCTGGGGTCAGAAAGACCTCAGCTCTCATATTTACACTAAAATGCAATAAAATAATAATAATAATTGAAAAGAAAACAAATTCTCTTTTAAGAGCTATGGGAGGAAGTGACATTTAACGTTGCTTCCGCCCTCCCATGCCATGGAGCTGAGCAGGGGCCATTTTCCCCTCAGTCGACAGCCAGGCATCCACGGGAGAGGATGCAATGGTCTCAACCGCTAGTGGCGGGCCTGGGGGGTGGGCACCTCTCCCGCCATTGATAATTGTGATCTCGCGGTGAATCCGCCACGGAGACCACTTTTGTCATAAAGAGAAACCACAGCGTTCCTGAAAATACCGGGGTTATGACAGCTAGCTGCTGCCAAAACCCCGGTATTTAGCTTTAAAGTACAGAGGTATGAGTACATCATTTTGCGTGAAGTGGTTAAATTAGCACCAGGGACAGTACTTACATTAAATGAAAAGTGCCTATTGCTTCCTGCATCGAAAAGCGCTCTCTGAATGGAACAAGTGGATGGATAAAAAAGTTCTGCTTCCTCCATTCATAGACCTCCATTGCAGGGAAGCATAGTACATCTTTTATCAATTGTAACGACAATATGTCTGTAACAGGTCCAGGAGCTCATATTAGCCCCTGCAGCACTAGAAGGACAAGGGACACGTTCACAGTAAGCACCATCCCTGGTGCTGATTTAACGGATATCTCCCCCGACGGAGCATAGACTAATATAAATAAATAAATAAATACATTTGGAAAAAGTAAGGTTCCTAACCATTCACTGCTATATCCAAAACAAGAAACATGTATTGGCTTTATATATACTTTTTTTACTAACATAGAATTCACGCTAAATATTATTGCTTAACATTTTTTATTTCCCAAGGTAGGTAAATAAAGACAATGGGGGTTATTTACGAAAGGCAAATCTACTTTGCACTACAGGGTGCACTTGGAAGTGCAGTTGCTGTAAATTTGAGGGGTAGATCTGAAATGAGGGGAAGCTTTGCTGATTTTATCATCCAATCATGTGCAAGCTAAAATGCTGTTTTTTATTCTCCTTGCATGTCCCCCTCGGATCTACAGCGACTGCACTTCCAAGTGCAAAGTGGATTTGCCTTTCGTAAAAAACCCCCAATGACCACAACCTTCAAAATCTTGCTGTCTCAATATACAGATTTCTAATTTAATTTATCAGATGGGACAAAACAGAATCAACCTTTAGTCCAATCTGCTCATCATAGAGATCAGGCTTGATTCATTGGGGTTAATTTACTTAAGGGGTAGAGGCTGCTTGCTTGGCAAGGTGTATATTAGTAAATAAGGTAAACCTGTGTTTCTTCACAGGAAATGTGAGCGAAATCCAAATTAGGATTTTTAGTAGAACATGTTTGGTTTGTTGAAGTGAACACAGCTTCACCTTATTTGCTAAGCTTAGTGAATTTTCATTTTGCTAATTGAACAGTCTATATTCTTATAATAAACCCGACTCTTTGTATGTACTTTGCCTGTGATCACATTACAGTGTACATTGAATATAAGCCTCTTTACTCTCTTTACCTCCACAGTTTAATGTTCTGGACAAACTGGAACGAGCAGCACCCCAGCATCATGAGGTCCACCTTATCTGGGAAGAATGCCCAGGTGATTGTCAGTACCGACATTGTCACTCCAAATGGCCTGACCATTGACCACTCTGCAGAAAAATTGTACTATTCTGATGGCAGCCTGGGGAAGATAGAGAGGTGTGAATATGATGGATCCCACAGATACGTAAGTAAAATAATTGTATACAAAGTGAAAAGAAAAAAAGCATAGAATTTTCATCGATGCGATAAAGAACATCAAAAGATGCATTTATAGGTTGTTTCTTTTTTTCACGGGTCTTTCATTTTTTATGTATTCTACAGTAAAAGTTACAATTTATTAAAAATAAAACCTCAACAAGCATACAGGGAGCAAAACCTGCTTTAAAGTAGCTTTGTGTTTGATCCAGACATTTTGTGGCCCACTAATCCTCTCTAATTCATTTTGTCTGTTGCCTGGTGATCCTGGAAAGCATCTGCTGCGGGTGTTGCTGGTACACCCTGCTTGTTGTCTTTCACAATAAAAAGGCTGATGGAAAAAAAATTAGATATGTTTCCCAAAGCCTCCAATTACACTTCAGCCTGGTTTGTAAGTTTGAATGCAATTGGTGATAAAGAAAGTTTAGTGGGAGGAAATAAAACAGCAGGGGCTTCAGGATGAACATGTCTACTGCCTTCCTACTGACCTTCGTGGAGCTGTGTTCACCTATCGCAGTCCACACATCAAAGACTTGTCTGTCGTTGTCACATATCATTGTTCTCTCCATACATCTGCTTAGTTCTTGACTGTAGACAAGAACATATCAGCATTAATGCCATTTATTCTGCTTAGATTTCATGTCTCAAAAAAAAAGGATGAGCACATTTGAAACAGCTGAAGGTACCTCTGTGTTCACATGCTTGACGAATGAAAAAGGCTCACTCTAGAACTCTAGTGAGGATATTGAAAAAAACAGGCAGCAGCACACCAATGATGCTATTCTTAGTAAGTCATTATTGAACCAGAGTTAGCACCTGAAAGTCCCTACCCACAGACGGACCCTTTTTGAGCGAACCCTACAACTAAGCCCATAAGGGTGAAACACATCACAGGGGGTGGTCTATAGGTGGGGGCACTCGTTGTGCTTATTCTGGCTCAATGAATACTTGCTACGAGTGCCTGTTTGTTTCAATACAGAAATACAGAAAACCGATGGGCTCCCTTTGGCTGGCACCTGATTTGCTTACAGCCGAGACCGAGGAGTATTTACAGGGTTTGAAACAGTGCCTCATCTTTGCATATCCTCTCTAGTAAAGATATGGTATAGCTGTAGTCATAAATACAAAGCTTTTTTTATTTTTCATTTTTTTTGTTAAAAATACAAAACTTGTGCCCAAACTGTCATAACTGTGCTAGTACTGTGGGTAGGCTATATGGCCAAATATATGCAGACACCCCTTCAAATTAGTAAGTTCAAGTGCATAAAGCCAGGTCTATAAAGACTTGGTTTAATTGCATTCGGTGTTGAGGACCTCATGTGGCCTGCTCCGAGCCCTGACCTCTACTGAAAAATTTTGGGAAGAATTGAAATGCTGATTGTGACCCAGTCCTTTTCGTCCAGCACGAGTACCTGACCTAGCAAATGCCATTTAGGATGAATAGGCACAAATTCCCACAGACTTGCAGAAAGCCTTTTTAGAAGAATGGAGGTTGTTAAAGCTGCAAAGTCATGGGGGCAAAGAACTCCACATCAAAGCACATTGTTTTGGAATAGGATGTCCACAAAGCTCATATACATGTGATGGTCAGGTGCACCCAAAACTAAAATATCATCAACAATGGTCTTTATTTACCGGTTTTAAACAATGTTATTGATCTTTGTAATTCTTGCTCAGATCTCGCCAGAAGAACTCAATTTTATTTTTCCTTTTCCCTACACGACATGTTTGAGATTCCTGAGGCCAATCTATTATTGAATCACATTTCATATCCAGCATTCCTATTCCTATATTATTGTGTAAGCATGACTCGGGGCTAGATTACAAGTGCTAACGGCAAATGAAATGTATTTTTTTTTTTATCTCTTCTTTGTCCTTACCTTGAGCTGTAGTCATGCCAAAGTCAAAGCAACTGATGTCAAAATGGTTTATTTCTACCAATCCCGACAATGATGAACATAGCTTAGTTATGGATCAAGAGAAAACTAAGTTGAAACACTTGTAGTTCTAGTGTATATTAATATTGTATTATTTTAAGGTCGATGTAAACCCTAGCTGAATGACATTTAGTTTGATAAAGCATTGTGTATTATAAACAAGTGTCGTTTTTTTCACACATTTTTCATCTTTTTCTGCATCTCTGTGCCGCTGATCTGTTGCAGCCTTTGTGCAGCCAATTCTTGTCAATATGCACTCCAGCATTTGCTGCATACCATTTCTCAGGGTGGATTTCTTGATTGTGACAGCTGTGGAACAGTTCTGGACAATGGGGTTTATTTATTAAAGCTGGAGAATGCAAAATCAGGCTCACTTCTGCATATAAACCTTCAGCTTCCAGGTTTTATTCCCAAAGTTTAATTGAAAAAGCTGAAGTTGGAAGCTGATTGGCTACCATGCAAAGCTGCACCAGACTCAGAGTGCCCCCGTTTTAATAAATCTACCCCAATGTGTGTTGACTGTCTGTCTAGATAACCCATAGGGGTTGATTTACTAAAGGCAAATAGACTAATAGGCTAACCTAACAGTAAATTTAATCTGAACTTTGTACAGCACAGATGACCCACTAAATTTACATATAAGCGGTAGATTGTAAAATCTACCAGCGCTACATATGTATATATTTTAGCAGACACCCTAGGGAATAAAATGGCAGTCATTGCAACTTTTTATGTCACACGGTATTTGCGCAGTAATTTTTTAAACAAGATTTTGTTGGAAAAAAAAAAACACTTTCATGAATAAAAAAAACAAAACAAAACAATGAAGTTAGCCCAATTTTTTGTATAATGTGACAGATGATGTTATGCCGAGTAAGTAGATACCTCACATATCACGCTTTAAAATTGCGCACACTCGTGGTATGGCACCGAACTTAGGTACTTAAAAATCTCCATGGGCGACGCTTTACATCTTTTTACAGGTTACATGTTTAGTGTTACAGAAGAGGTCTTTGACTAGAATTGTTGCTCTCACTCTAACGTTCGCAGTGATACCTCACATGTTTGGTTTGAACTTCATTTACATATGCGGGCGCAATCTACGTATGCGTTTGTTCTGCGTGAGAGCTTGCGGGGACAAGGGCGCTTTAATTTTTTTTTTTATTGTTTATTTTATTTAAAAAAAAAATATTTTTACACTTTCCCTTAAAAAAAAATTTTGATCACTTTTATTACTATTACAAGGAATGTAAACATCCCTTGTAATAGGAATAGTGCATAACAGGTCCTCTTTATGGAGAGATGTGGCTGGAAACACTGTGATCAAAAAAAAAAAATGAAGGATCTCAGGCCTTCCTGCCATGTCCCAGGCTTTGTTTACTTCTGCCGGCCCGGACGTGATGTCATAACGTCGTGCCCGGGCCTCCAAGAGTCATAGAGATTACTGGGGATTATCGTTTTTCTCTATGGCTTCCTTCTGGCGCCGGCAGATTCCTTCTCCGCCTTGCCGATTGCCCGCACTGGAGAAGCACCGGAGGGTGGAGGGAGGGAGGGGGATGTCCCCTCCTGCCACCGGTAAGAATCATCAAGCAGCTGAAGAGCCACTATGATTGTTCTTATGGTGTAAAGAATCGCTGGCTGAAAAAAAATGATATCTGGATAATGGTTGCAGCTGCAACCATCATTCAGATATCACTACTGAAAGCCGAGGACGTCATATGACGGCCCGCGGTATAGAAGTGGTTAAAAATCCAGCTTGGCCTCACCCTTTTGACCTCTCTATTTGTTGTTAATGTGAATAAAGTGATATTAAGGCTTATTTTTTTTTTAATAAAATAACATACATGTTATACTTACCTGCTCTGTGTAATGGTTTTGCACAGAGCAGCCCCGATCCTCCTCTTCCTGGGTCCCCGACCCGTACATCGGTTTGTGAGCGTTCGCGGTGAGGAGATGCAGGACGGTGATCTGCCTATGTAAACAAGGTAGATCCCCATTCTGTCAGGGGAGAACTCTGAGATCTGCTGTTCCTAGTGATCAGGAACAGCGATCTCTTTGTTGTCCCAGGCAGCCCAGACCCCACACAGTTAGAACACACCCAAGTAACACAGTTAACCCCTTGATCGCCCCTTAGTGTTAACCCCGTCCCTACCAGTGTCATTTATACATTGATCAGTGCATTTTAATATCACTGATCAATGTAATAATGTCACTGGTTCTCAAAAAGTGTCACTCGGGGTCAGATTTGTCCACCGCAATGTCGCAGTCCCACTAAAAATCACAAGTCGCCGGCATTACCAGTAAAAACATATATGTCACAGTACATGTTGGCATTCATGGTTCCCTCAATGAACTGTAGCTCCCCAGTGCCGGCAGCACTCATGCAGCCCCAGACCATGACACTCCCACCACCATGCTTGACTGTAGGCAAGACACACTTGTCTTTGTACTCCTCACCTGGTTGCCACCACACACGCTTGACACCATCTGAACCAAAAAAGTTTATCTTGGTCTCATCAGACCACAGGACATGGTTCCAGTAATCCATGTCCTTAGTCTGCTTGTCTTCAGCAAACTGTTTGTGGGCTTTCTTGTGCATGATCTTTAGAAGAGGCTTCCTTCTGGGACAACAGCCATGCAGACCAATTTGATGCTGCGTGCTGCGTATGGTCTGAGCAATGACAGGCTGACCCCCCACCCCTTCAACCTCTGCAGCAATGCTGGCAGCACTCATACATCTATTTCCCAAAGACGACCTCTGGATTTGACGCTGAGCACGTGCACTCAACTTCTTTGGTCAACCATGGTGAGGCCTGTTCTGAGTGGAACCTGTCCTGTTAAACCGCTGTATGGTCTTGGCCACTGTGCTGCAGCTCAGTTTCAGGGTCTTGGCAATCTTCTTATAGCCTAGGCCATCTTTATGTATACGTCATCACGTTTTTCCTCTCAGGAGGTTGATGGACAAGCGAACCAGGAACTGAAGCGAAGCCTGTGGAGACGCCGTGGTTCTTACCACACAGCATACTGTTCTGCTGCCTACAAACAGCTTTTATCTTGTAAGTGCAACCCACTTATTTTATTAAATTCAGTTTTTCTAAAGTACTGCACTATGGGAGCAATTCTTTTTCTTCTTGGGGAGACCTATTACCCTGGGCTTGGTGAGACCATTATTCTAGTGGTCACAAAGAGCTGGTAAGCAGGCTACTTACTCTCACGTGGGTGCGGAGCTGGATGCACATTGTGTGAAGGATTTTCACGTTTTCCTCTCCTACAGCTTATCATCTATACTAAGCACAGATGGTTGTTGTCATTTTTCACCTATGGACTAAAATTTCGAGACTCTGCTTTAGTCTTTTTTTTAGCCTCTTTTCACTTGTAAATTTAGCAATGTTGCAATATCACTAGCGCTGCATCTATTTTGTATATACATCTTTATGTAGAGCAACAATTCTTTTTTTCCGATCCTCAGAGAGTTCTTTGCCATGAGGTGCCATGTTGAACTTCCAGTGACCAGTATGAGAGAGTGAGAGCGATAACACCAAATTTAACACACCTGTTCCCCATTCACACCTGAGACCTTGTAACACTAACAAGTCACATGGCACAGGGGAGAGAAAATAATTGGGTCCAATTTGGACATTTTCACTTAGGGGTGTACTCACTTTTGTTGCCAGCGGTTTAGGCATTAATGGCCGTGTGTTGAGTTATTTTGAGGGGACAGAAAATTTACACTGTTATACAAGCTGTACACTCACTACTTTACATTGTATCATTATCATCAAGTGTCATTTCTTCAGTGTTGTCACGTGAAAAGATATAATAAAATATTTACAAAAATGTGAGGGGTGTACTCACTTTTGTAAGATACTGTATATATATATATATATATATATATATATATATATATATATATATATATATATTTTTTTTTTTTTTATATATATTTTTTTTTTTAATATATTTTTTTCCCTCAAAAGTGGAGTACTCTTTAAATAATTGCAGTAATTTGCAGTGTGTTATGAGTTAAACATACATTTGCACTGTACATTATCAGGATGCACATTTTTATGTTTTTGCGTTGACGGTTTCTGGGTTACTCCCCTGAAGCCCTGACTAGATAATGGATCATTCTGAAGCTCATTCAGACCTGGTGATAGTAGCAATATTTGGTAGCCTTGGGTAAGTGTCACTTATTAGTATTGCAAGGTTGGCTCAGTGCTCAAGGTTTATTACACATGTTCTCTGTACACTGTGACAGCTTTCTGACCCTCCTCGATTGTTTACCTACAGCATGGAGTAAACTACCATCATTCTGAGCTATTGTTCTGTATGTTCCCATAGGCTTTTCTTGTAACAAATTGCTTCTTGTATTAATGAATGTTTTATCTCCAAGCTTCAGTAATGTTTTGGTGATTATGAGCTTAGAGCTTTGGAGAAAAGACTGCTATTACATTGAGTTACTGAAATTTATATATTGATAATACAACTCGTTACTTATTCCCTATTTTTCAGACTCTGCCATCAGATTGAGTTCGTATTTCTTCAGTCAGTTGCATTAATTGCAAATTGTAGGAAAGACAGAAATGGATTATTTCACATAATCTATCTTCAGGTGCCACTTTGTGTCATCCTTTGGGCTTTTGTTAATAGATTCAGAGGTGTTTTCCGCTCCCATAAAGGTACAGCTTGAAGCAGTTCAATGCAGGTCAGAAGGAGGTAAACTGCAGGTCAAATACATCTGGTACTAAAAATCTGAATTATTTCAGAAGCATCTAAGGTGATCAAATGCCACCAAAAGAAAGCTCTATTTGTGGGAAAAAAATGATAAAAATTTAGTTTGGGTACAGTGTAGCATGACCGCGCAATTGTCATTCAAAATGCGACAGAACTGAAAGCTGAAAATTGGTCTGGGCAGGAAGGTGTATAAGTGCCCTGTATTGAAGTGGTTAAAGGTTGATGTAAATTCCCCCATTTTTGTTTCTATGTGAGAGACCCTTTTGTTAACTGCAGAGACTTCTGATCTAAATTGTTGTGTTAATGCGGTATCCATTACAGGCAAGTTAGCTGTGGGAAAGTCTGATATGGAGTCTTGCAGCTCCCTAGTGGGCCGTGTGTGTTCTTCCTGTCCACCGCCGCCATTTTGGCTGTTGTGGCGGCATCTGGAAGAAATCGGTCATCTTCCCTGGCTTCATGCCCTCCTTTCTCTTCCTCGATGTCATGGGGGAGTGTACCTGCTCTGTGGGAGTCAGTTAAGGTGGTGGAACGAGGCTTCTGGTCGGTGTAACTCTTCCTGATGGCCCGTGGCGGAGAGGAGCTGTGTCAATTTGTAGCCATTCACTCTGCCAGCTAGCCACGTCCCCCTGCCCATAAAAAGTTTTAAAGGGTAATCACCTGTTTAGTAGTTCCACCCCTGAGGAGTGTCTCGCATAGTGGTGTGACAAATTTATATTTGTGAGACTCCTATGCTTCAATTACTGCAGAAGGTCTGCAGTTTTTCCATTACTGTTCAATGGGAAACACTTGAAAGCCATTTTAACAAAAAGCTGACTGTTTTCAAAGCTTCAGTAGATATACATATGCGTCTTTACAGCTCAGCAGATCTTTAACATTCGGTTGAGTTATGGTGGCTAATTTCTCTGCAAGGACTCAGAACACAGTGTGATTTTTTTGTTGAAATTTTATGGAGCATTCTAGACAAGCAAGGCAAGATTTGGAATTGAGGAAAGCTTGGTGGTTTTGCCATTTGATGCCCTTCATTTACTTAATTAATGAACTGAGCAAATGACAGAAGGTGCTGTAATGTGCCCTACTCAATTGGCACACATATTTAAAGTGTTAATGAGATGTTTGTGGTGTTGTATACAAATTATGTAGGAGCACTGTAAGGTCATTTATGGACAAAAAAACTGCACATTTTTAAAAAGAAATGAAAAATGGAAAAATGGGAAGTGATACTAAGATGCTGCCGTTGACATTGAGTCATGTCACAGAATAGCCAGTCCACATTTTGAGGAGATAACATTGAAAAAGAAGTTAGTTTTTGATAAGGACATATAAGCTTTTTATTTTGTGCACTTTTTTTAAGACCATGTTCTTTTTTTTAAATATCATGGGCTGACAGATGCACAAAAATGTTTAAAAAAATCTATTTTTTAATTAAGGTACTTTTTAGAACTTTAATTATATCTGTCGATTACAGTATTAAACAAATACACACTGATGCCTTCAGGCATCTGCAGAATTAAGACTTATTTTGTCAGCAAAACTTTTAGTGAGCATGTGATCACTACAGTATGTCATTGTTGATGTAGTGGTTTCATGATGGGGAACCTCTGTGGCTAATATGCATATAAACATAGCTTTATGTATTGTAAAGGACATGTACAGCTTTTATTTGGTGCATTTTATAGGACCCTGTTCTTTTTTTGTTGTTGTTATATATACATAAATATATATATATATATATATATATATATATATATATATATATATATATATATATAATGGGTATGCACAATAAAATCAATTGTTAATAAAGAAAGATTTTCTATGAATATAATTGTATTTGTAAATTGCAGTGTTAAACAAATGTGCACTGGCGCCCTCAGGCATCTGTAGATTGAAGACTTCTTTTGTTAGTGAAACTTATAGCAAGCATGTGATCACAATGTCATACATTGTAGTGGATATAGTTGTCACATGATAGGGGGATTATTTTAATTGGTTTCTGATTGTTATTGGGGACCACAGCTTCCATTGACAGCCAGTTTGGAAAGCTAACAAACACACATAGGGGTTGATTTACTTAAACTGGAGAGTGCAAGATCTGGTGCAGCTCTGCACAGAAATCAATCAGCTTCCAGTTTTCTTTCTTAAAGCTTAAAGTGTTACTAAACCCACTACAGTAAAACCAGTTTGTATATGCAGTAAAGCATGCTTGTTATACCCACTGTGGAACCTATAGGGTTAATCCTGTAAAAAGGCTGTTTGATTCTGTCTTCTCTCATCTGCCCCTCCTTCCACTGTCCCCTAAAAATTCCCTGATAACACAGAGTCTACGGAGTCAGGTTGCACATGATCAGTTTGGTGTGTATTGCTAGAGAGTTTTTTCTTTTTCTTGGGAGGATGCATGTGATCAGTGTAGGGCCAATCAGCACTGTCCAGACAGAGAGTCAGGAGTCTTCAAGTCTCATAGGACAGACAGAAAACTCCTCCTACAAGCTTTACCAATGCTTGGCCGGACACAGATAGAAGTCACAAGACTGCTATATACTGTTGATAAGAAAAGGTATTTAGCCGTTGGTATTTACTAAAATAATTGCATTTCCATGTTCTTTGTACCGTGGGAGACCAGATATAGTGAATGCAGGGTCCTGGGTTTGCTAAAACGTTCATAGAAGAAGCTGAAGTTAGAAGCTGATTGTCTGCCATAGATAGATTTTGCATTCTCCAATATTAGTAAATAAGGAGTGTCAGCTGGTGGCTCTCAAAGTTAGAACATTTATTTACGTAACCTCAGCATGATACATACTAGGGAATATTAATATACATTTTAGGGAGGTGAAAAAAGGAAAACCAAAATATGGAGAATCCATCTGTGAAATGGGACACCTTCATTTTGGTCCTGTTGGCAGTAGTAGCTCCCATACATATATCCTAACGTATAACCTTTTGTGGTATTTAGTAATCATTTATTCATTGACTACAAAAAAAAAATCATGTAAAGTCCATTATTTCGTTCATTTTACACAGAAAAGTAGTATTGTATTTCTGTACCTCTCCACCCCCCCCCCCCCCCCCACCAGTACCAACCTTACCTATAACTGTGCCATTGGCATTCCTCCCAGCAGAAAGCTGCTTGTGCCAAGTCAGAGGCTTTAGAGTACAATGTCCTGCAAGTCGCTTTGAAATGACATAGAAATCTCTGAATAGCTGTCTTGCTGACTATGACACACAGGGCTGAATCGGCTCTAAGGGAGTTTGCATAATGGATTTTGACATTCTGCCTTTTGATTGTTTGCTTATATGTAGTGCATGTAAGTGTGATTTGTTTTCACATCTCATGCTATACCATTTCATAACTTTAAAAAGAACAAAAAATATGTCTGTTCTGAAAAATGAGCTTTTGAGTCTCTGCTCTGATCACAGGGAATCTGTTTGTTCACCAAGTTCTAGGTCTGAAACCTTTGACTGGACTAAATATTTTATTGCTGCTTGGCTTAGTTGCACTTTTTATATAATGGACTGCTCGATGAAGTTGGACACTAGAGTGTTTAGTCTTTTAACATCTTATAAAAAAACGCAAATTGCTTTTTAGAATTATTTAGTATTCATGAGAACAAGAGAGGAACAAGATGACTGACTCATGCACAATCCTTAACTTAGAATGTGGCCCTCTGGACTGCTCAGGACCAAAAAAGATATTTATACATATTTTCAGAGAACATGTCCAAATCCAAGTTTTTTTTCTATTAAAGCTATTAATTGTCTTTTCATTTAACAAAAATAAAAATAAAATAAAAACTTTGTAGAAAAGTAATTAAAAAAAACCCACTAACTTTATATTATGGCTTCTGCACAGTAGAGGGGGACATCATGGTCCTTTCTGTGAGGCCCTGGGAATGCTGAGGATCCCAAATTCCATTAAAAGGTGCCCCTTTGTGTTCCAGGATCTAGCCAAAAGGACAGTGTCCTCACCCTTGCCTAGATGCTGCAGGTGGAAGCCAGGTGTGAACTGAGCATATTTTTTTAAAATTGTGAGCATTACAGTGCAAGGTCCACTTTAAACAGGTCAGGTCAGGATGGAGTAATCTAACAAAAATGGAAATGGAAAAAAATTTAATTTTTGTTACATTATACTACAAGCCAAAGAGACTGTGTAGATCCTCTGGGGTGTAGTAGTTGCCTGCCCGGAAACCAGATAAATTTACATCCACAAAGGTCAGGTCTGGTGTCAGGTAGAAATCAGAAATTAAAAAAGAGTCCAGTTCAAATGAGGCAACTGAAAGTAACCGTATCCAAGTATAAATTGAGCACCAGTCCTGAACAGGAAACCAGTTCCAAAATGTGCAGTAGCAGACTCTGCTCGCAGTCTCTGCTCTGGTTCATCCCATAGGTGTTCTATCAGGTTGAGGTCAGGACTCTGTGCAGGCCAGTCAAGTTCCTCCACCCCAAACTCACTCATCCATGTCTTTATGGATCTTGCTTTGTGCACTGGTGCGCAGTTAGGTTGGAACAGGAAGGGGCCATCCCAAAACTGTTCCCACAAAGTTGGGAGCATGAAATGGTCCAAAATATCTTGGTATGCTGACGCCTTAAGAGTTCCCTTCACTGGAACTAAGAGGCCAAGCCCAACCCCTGAAAAGCAACCCCGAACCATAATTTCCCGTTCACCAAATGACTTGGACCAGTGCACAAAGCAAGGTCCATAAAGACATGGATGAAGGAGTTTGGGGTGGAGGAACTTGACTGGCCTGCACAGAGTCCTGACCTCAACCCGATAAGATGAATTAGAGCGGAGACTGTGAGCCAGGCCTTCTTGTCCAACATCAGTGCCTGACCTCACAAATGCGCTTCTGGAAGAATGGTCAAACATTCCCATAGACACACTCCTAAACCTTGTGGACATCCTTCCCAGAAGAGTTGAAGCTGTTATAGGTGCAAAGGGTGGGCCAATTCAATATTGAACCCTACAGACTAAGACTGGGATGCCATTAAAGTTCATGTCCTTGTATCCTTGTAAAGGCAGGTGTCCTAATACTTCTGGTAATGTAGTGTGTTTATATATATATATATATATATATATATATATATATATATATATATATATATATAAATTCAGAAGATGGGATTGCTGCACAAACGATTTATTAGAAAAATTGTTAAACAAAAAGGACATCAACCTGACATCCTAAAATCAGACATACATGATATATGAACGTTTTCGGGCTATTATGGTATATATATGGTATATATATGATATATCTATCTATCTATCTATCTATCTATCTATCTATCTATCTATCTATCTATCTATCTATCTATCTATCTATCTATCTATCTATATCTATATATATATATATATATATATATATATATTTGATTGCTCTGATTTATCAATTTGCTTTTTGTTCATTTTGGCTATTGAGCTCTATAAACAGGCACTTCACAACACCAACAGAGGTAAATAGAATGTGGCAAACATGTAAAAGGGAGTAGAGAGTTCCATCTGCTGGCTACATGAAAATACATACTGTTCAAATGTTCAAATGTCTTCTTTGCCCAACAAAATAAATGAAAAGTGTATAGTTTTAAACATGATTACAGTTTTGATGGAACATAAAATGACCTTCCCCAAACTGTTGCCACAAAGTTGTAAGTGCATAATTGTCTAAAATGTCTTTATAGGCTGTAGCATTAAAGTATATCTAAAGGCAAAACTTCTTCTTCTCTTTTTTTTTAATTTGGGTAGAGAGGAAATGTATTAGAACAGCTACTAGGTTTCAACTAATGTCTGTGCCCCCCATTAGGGAGACTCACCCTCTCTATTTGTCCTGTCCTGTATACCATTATCATTGAACATGAAAGAAAATCCCAAACTGTGGGCTGTTACTAGAAATGTAAGAGGGGGAAATCCTCCAATCACTTGTTCTGGTGACCTGGGGGTCCCCAAGGGATAAACTTAAATTGCAGAGATTTCCTCTCACTTCCTGTTTTGCATATGTGACAGAAAGTGAAGGAAAATCTCCCCAATAGAAAACAGATGGCAAAATAAACCTCCCAGGGGTTATAACCCTCCTGTACTCTAACCCAGTGGTCATCCACCCTGTCCTCAGGGACCACTAACAGGCCAGGTTTTATGTATTACCTTGGTGAGATTCAGACTAGAATACTGCAATCACTGAGCAGCAAATGATATCACCTGTGATGTATTTTAGTTATCTTGCAAACCTGGCCTGTTGGTGGGCCCTGAGGACAGGGTTAATGACCGCTGGTCTAACCAGAAAAAAAGAAATACATTTAGCATATAGTTCTACTGTAAAAGAGGTTGGGGAATATATTTTTTTAGAATCATACTTACTTAAGTGGATGCAGCATCGGTCCAATACTGCATCTGTCCCCCGCCGGCTCTAAGGCTGAGAACCAAGCGCCGATCCCTGAGCAGAGAGCTGGTGACTGTCAGTCACCACCGACTACTCTGCCCCTCCAGCGCTCACCAGGCACTGGGCTGTGGAGGGAGGGGGGGGAGGGCTAGCTCAGGCTCTCAGTGGCTCAGGTCAGGTGCTGGTGTTCTGCCGAGAGAGTTCCCCTCGGCAGATAAGGACCCCCCTCTACTGCGCAGGTGCAGCGCTTGCGCAGTAGGAGCCGGCGAAAAAAGCCGAAGCCGAATAGAATAGAAATCAGCTGTACACGGCGCCTGTAAGAGGGCCCCTCGCGGGCTCGCTTCGCTCGCCACGCTTCGGGCACGGCCTCGCTTCGCTCAGCACTTTTTTTATTGTCCCTCTAGGTCCACTTGGATGGTGGGGCTTCAACCTGGACCCAGGGCGCAGGCGCCGTGTACAGCTGATTGAAGTTTTTCAGCTTCGGCTATTTTCGGCGGCTCCTAGTCGTTCATGCGCAGTACAGGGGGGGGGGGGCCATATCCGCCGGGGGAACTTTCTTGGCAAGACACCGGTCCATGCATGTGGGCAGATCCCGACCATATAGTTGCGATTTTTCCTGAGCCTGGACCGGCTCTGTGACATCAGCCGACAGCGGGCTTCAGCCTACTGTCAGCTGAAAATGGGTCACAGGATTGCAGAATGAACTGCACTCCTGTGATCCACAAGAGAAGAACAACCAAACAAGCTTTGGCTGTACTTCTCCTTTAACAGTACTCTTCACCGAAAATGCCTGAACTCTGTTTTGAAGGATCGCATACCTCCCAACATTTTGAGATGGGAATGAGGGACACCTACTAGCAAACGTATGTAGGCATAGGACACGCCTCCTTTCACACCCCCTTAAAGGAGAATTAACCAAAAAAAAGGTTAATTAAATCCACAAGTGCTTTTTTTTACCACTACTATTCCTTTATATTGGCTTTTAAAATTGACAATTGCAGCAATTTAGAAATTGGACGAAAGGTTTAGCTCTGGGAAACACTTTTTGAAAGAGAAAAAGTGCATTTTATATACAACTATATAGATCAGACCAAAATGAGGAACAAATGAGGAGGAAAGAGGAACAGAGGGACATTGCTCCAAATCAGGGACAGTTGGGAGCTATGGGATCGTCCACATGTTTTAGTCATCAGTGGGTGGCAATATTGCAGAGACCCCAGTCTTGTAGAGGCAAACTGAAGTCTGTGGTCTCTGTCCTAACAGGTGCCTTCAAGAAGCAAACCATCTTCTAAAATCCATTGTCTGTCATATTGTAAATTGTCCTTTATCTTTGCAAACCATTTTAATAGCAGGACAAAAGCATCAGGATTTTCTTTTCTGTCCATATTATCTGCAAATATTGTACTTTAACGAGACTATTCATGTGTTTAATGTTTTCATCAAATTCAGGCCCATTTCCTTTACGGCCCTCTTTTATAGATGACTGCCGTTACAGTAAAACACAACGCCACAAAGTCATAATCCAACTCGTATTGATTAAAACGCAATAATTGCTCAGGAATTTCTGACTTTATGGCGCAGTATAAAATTGTCTTATGAGTGCAACTTAATATTTTATTTCCTATTTAACAGCAAAGTTATATCATTAGAGTTTTTGTTCTTTTCTCTTTTTTTTTTTTTCGTTCTTTTGTCCGACAGCATTTTCCATGTGTGAGAAGTATAAAATGTGTTTCATATTTAACATTTAAAGCCCTCGTTTAACATTTTGTAACATCTTCTACATATTGAGCTTTTGTTGATTTGATAACTAGTTCTATAAAGTGGCGCTCATAGAGGTACAAAAAAAATGCCGGAATGACCTGCAATTGGCCGTACATGAGGAAAATTTGAGGCAAGCTGTTAATCAGCATCCATTCAGAAAATCAATCAGGTGGAACTGAATGGTCCACAGCCTGATGCGTGGTGTTGCCTAGGTGTTGGTCATTTGGAATGAGCCCTCAGAACTGGGAGCATTGGGAAAGATTGTCTGCTTTTTGCACTGATGGGCAACAGCATATGAACTCAGCTCCTGCATGGGATGTCTGAGCCAGAATGTCACAGGCCAATGCCCAAATGACACAATGCTGGGATCACTGTTAGAAGAATGCGCTTCATCCTTAGCAAACTCGCAATGGAAATCAGTTGAAATCTCCTGAGTCCCAGTCAAAAGACATTTCTGAATCAGTTTATTTTCTTGAAACTCAGAAGCAATTATAATTATAGGTGGCAGATTCCTGCCACTGTTTATTTCAGTACAATTCTTTTTTTCAATTGAAGCTGAAAACGTCCAAGATTGTCACATGTATGACCACATAACTGCTGATCTTGTATATTGTAGCTCACAGTAAGCTTAGAAGAGAAATAGTGCACAGTGGCAAGTCTGGAGACATTTACATTAAAGAGGAGCTATATTCTGGAAACTGTGTCCTAAAAAGGCAGTCGGAGAGCAAAGATCCAATCACCAGTAGAGAGACCTGTGGTCTCCATGCAGCTGATCTTATCCAGGGCCGGTGCTACCACTAGGCAAACTAGGCAGCCGCCTAAGGTGCCCTGCTGCCTATGGCGCCCGGCCACTGGTGTTCCTACTCTTTTCTCTCTGAAGCAAGCAACTAAGTCTCAGCAACAGCAGGCAGCTGCCGCTCGGTTCACACATAGTTTTAGAGGCGCAGCCACGGCGGAGGACTGTGTCCTGATTCACAAATGAATGCAAACAAACATTCATTGATGGGCACTGGCAGGCTGCACTAATGGGTGCTGGTAGGCTGCATTTAATGGGAGCTCGTGAGGCTGCATTTGATCGGTGCTGGTGAGGCTGCATTGATAGGTGCTGGTGAGGCTGCATTGATGGGTGCTGTTGGGGCTGCATTGATGGGCGCTGGTGAGGCTGCATTGATAGGTGCTGGTGAGGCTGCATTGATGGGTGCTGTTGAGGCTGCATTGATGGGTGCTGGTGAGGCTGCATTGATGGGCGCTGGTGAGGATGCATTGATTGGCACTGGTGAGGCTGCATTGATGGGCGCTGGTGAGGCTGCATTGATGGGCACTGGCGTGGCTGCATTTGATGGACGCTGATGGGCTGCATTTGATGAGTCCTTCATTAAAAAGGTGGGGTATACATGGGTGGGGTAAAGGGGGTGCAGTCAGGGGTGGAGCCAGGGGGGGTGGCAAAATGAGGTTTCGCCTAGGGTGTGAAAAATCCTTGCACCAGCCCTGATCTTATCCCATTACTGACTTAAAGTGGGACTACACTGCATCTGAGCAACACAAAGCAAAAATGCTTTTTAATTCATGTTTAATATTGAAAGCAAACTCCCCCATCCATCCATGCCTCCATTCTTCATGTTGCTGATAAATCAATTTGAAAACCACCCCCTAGAATTTTTGGCAATGGCCATCTTGCGTAAGGGCAGATGATTCATGTAGCATTTACTTCCTGGAATCCAGCTGCTCTTAGTTCAGGCATACAAGCAGGAGGGCTTGGAAGAGTCTTCAGAAGACTTCTGGGATGTATGACTTAATTTGCCTAAACAAGAAACCAGGAAGTAACTGAAGAAACAAAACAAAAAAAAATGAGTTTAAAA
The DNA here is from genome assembly GCA_037952925.1 of Lithobates clamitans. Lineage (NCBI taxonomy): Eukaryota > Metazoa > Chordata > Amphibia > Anura > Ranidae > Lithobates > Lithobates clamitans. The sequence continues at coordinate 355,289 of JBBGZY010001614.1, forward strand.
TAAGTATGTATAAAAATGGTCAATGTTGATTGAGAGAGTGAAGTTCCATTTTAACAATGTCTTGCTCTGCACTGTGTCTCTATATGGAAGTGGATATCCATGTACAGGCAGAGCAGAGCCTCCAGCAAAAAAAAAAACAGTGAGTAGCACTGTAGTGACTTCACCAAATGCCACACAGATTCTGCTGAGACTAATGTAGCACCCACCTAGGCTAGGTTGCTAGTGAGCAGGGGCATAACTACCACCATAGTGACCCATGCGGGTGCTATGGGGCCCGCAGCCGAGTGGGGCCCAGTGAGGATAAGAGCACCGCCGGCACAGTCTCCCAGCCAGGGGAAGAGAGAGGAAAGGAAGAGGTGAGCTGTCCATATCAGCAGAGAGCTGAATTGCCCGATGTAATAATTTTTATTAGAACTTCCAGTGTTCCCGGGGCTCACGTCACATAGCTCCACCTTTTGGGCCGGTGCCTTTGATAGACAGAACACCGATCCAATGGGGGACATGTGACGTCATCAAAGGCATCGGGCCAAGAGGTGGGGCTATGTGACGATGAGCCCCGGGAAGACAGGAAATTCAAATGAAAGCTATTACAGCGGGCAATCCCGCTCTCTGCTGATCCGGGTGGCTTGCCTCTTCCTCTGCATAGGTGGGGCTGTATGGGGCACAGGCAGACCAGGCTGTATTGGGCACAGGTCACGCTTGTATGTGGCACAGGTCACGCTGCATTGACACTAGGGCAGCTGTGGGGGGGGGGCTGTTTGCAGGAGGGCCCCATACAACATTTTGCTATGGGGCCCTGCTATTTCTAGTTACGCCCCTGCTAATGAGGTTGAGGTAAATTTAAATTTTATGGCTCCTCTTTAGCTAGTGGAGCAGAATGTGATTATTTTAGTCTGTTCTGGGTTTCACTGACAGCAGGCTTCACCACTCCTCTCTTCCTTCTAGTAGGTTCCAGAATGTAGTGGGCTGGAAGAGTCAGACTCTGAACTTGAAGTTTTACTTTTAGAGCCAATCCGCGGGGAGGTGTACCCAGAAGGTGGAGAGAAAGTGCTTAAATTGTCTGAGGCCTGGAGCAGCGGGGTCTTGTCCTGTAGGAGGATATCCCAGCCTGAAAAGCTGCTGCTCCACTTAGCAAACCAGCTGAAAGCCTGAAGAGAGTGCAGAGAGTTTACAGAGGGCCTAATTTTCTGGAAGCAGTTCACAGCCAAGTAAAGGGTACACTGAGGATCTGGCCTGGAAGCTCACGGTACAGTGTTTAGCCAATATTGGACAGGATCAATCCAAGTATCTGGAGGAATAGTGAGTAATGGCCTGCAATTTGGGATCCTAGTGACTGCTTACCATTTAACCCCTTGATTGACTGTACTAATAGTGCCAAAATGTGATTCACCCTACTGGGAATCCCAGAAGTGTTGTTCCTCTAGTCTCTGTAGAAGGGTGAGATGCCTCTGAAAAGAGTAGGAAGAAGAGAGAGAGTCCTCTGAGTACTTTGTGCACTACATTCTGGAGCATCCCAAGGCTTCCTTACACCATATCCAAGTTTAATGAGCATTAAACTCTAAAGTGGTTCTAAAAGCTCAAGGTTTTTCACTTCATGCATCCTATGCATGAAGGTAAAAAACCTTCTGTGTGCAGCAGCGCCCCCAGCCCCCTTAATACTTACCTGAGCCCCATCATGATCCAGAGATATGCGTGAGAGCCTTGGCTCTCTGGTGACTTTCACTCCTCATTGGCTGAGACAACAGCAGGAGTCATTGGCTCCCGCTGCTGTCAATCACAGCCAGTAAGCCATTGCGGAGAGAGAGGGGGCGGGTGAGCTGCGGCTCTGTGTGTGAACAGACACTCAGAGCAGCGGCTTGGGAGCAAGCCTGGCTTGGGTGCCCCCACAGCATGCTGCTTGCTGTGGGGGCTCTCGGCAGGAGGTAGGGGCCAGGAGTGCCAGGAGAATACCAGAGAAGAGGAGGATCCGGGCTGCTCTGTGCAAAACCACTGCCCAGAGTAGATGAGTATGAAATGTTTGTTATTTTTTTTTTAAAAACGCCTTTAATATCACTTTAAAAGAGACTCACTGCCTCTTCATTGTGTTTCGAGACCGTGGGAGCTGCTGCGTGCCTGGCTGCTGTGCAATCACATGGGAATAGAACCTGGGACAAATCTGTAAGACCCGTTCTGGGTCTGCGCTACATTAGTAAAGCAAGCAGCTATGTAAATG